>JAUMHR010000043.1:1410992-1421746 GCA_032361145.1 Enteromius fasciolatus
TTTTTTGGGAATCTGAAATGCTCTAAAACGGCAGCTTTGCCAGACTGACTTTGCTCGCGAAATTGAATGTAGCGTCAACAAAAACAGCGCATCCTTGTGGCCCGGCTTAATATTCTCCAAAATGGCACTACAGTGATTGCGGAGAGACACAGAGGAGACAATATTGAATAATATTGTTTTTTTTAACCATGGATGGAAGATGGACTATTCTGATGATGTTTTTCATGGATCCTTGACAGTCAATGGGACAATCACAAGGCTCCTGGTTTTCATCTAAAATATCTTAAATTATGTTCTAAAGACAAACAAAGCTTTTACTGGTTTGTAGTAAAATGGGGGTAGCTGATTAATGACAGCATTTTCATCATATCCCTTTAAGTCAGTGCTGGCGTTAAGGGGGGGGGGGGGGCAATTGCGGGCCGTGCCCCCCCAAAGAGGTGGTTGTGCCAAAAGAATATATATCAAGAATAATTCAAATAAATTATGCATTGAATGTTCCATGATTTTTAATGTCATAAAAAGTAGAAAATTTAATGTTCGCACGCGCCACCTTCAGCTTTTTTAAAAGGTATTGCGTTTATTTTATTTACGCACGCTTTAATGTGTTACTTGTTAATCTGTTTTGTTGGTAATATTGATTTTTGTAATTTTATTTACAGGAAATGCGCTGACAATCTGTGCCAGTTGTGTGAGTATGCGCTTGCACTGTCTTGCTTTTTTATGCCTCGTTTTTTAGGTTATTGTTGCTAATTGTACGCCCCCTTGTTAGATGTGGCATGCCCCCCTGTTAGTCGTGATCTGGCGCCGGCTCTGCTATAACTATACTCTCAGACATAAAGGTACACAAGCAGTCACTGGGACGGTACCTTTTCAAAAAGTAAACTTTTGTACCTATTAGGTTCAAATATGTACTCTACTAATATGCACCTTTAAGGTACTAAAATGGACTCTTTAGGTACAAACATGTAGCTTTTGAAAAGGTAACACCCCAGTGACAGCTTTTGCACCTTTATTATTTAAGCGTAATTGTTACCGATAATTCAGCTTTCTCGTCATAGCAACATAACGCAACAAATCCAGCCTCAGTACAGTATAAGAGAATTCTTTTCAACAACATTTATTTTAAATCAGCTCAAGTTTGAAAAAGAAGAGAACATGTTGATTAACTAGTAAAATGTTTAATTAAAAACATTCCTATGCCATTCTAAGCAGGTAAGCGCCACAGGTCTCTTCACCACTGAACTTTTCAAAATTGAGCTGGTGGTTAAATCCTGTCATTTGCATGAGTTGCCTTTGAAGCAGGATGGAGATGAAACTAATGAGCTTTACTAATTACTGTGCTGATCACTGTCCCTATCTTTTTCTTGCTGTCTCTAACATCTTCCTATTTCACACTTTGACTACTGCTGGCATATAGGCACTTTGTGCAAACGGGGCATTTCAGTACTTAGATCAGAGTGCATTACCGGAATCTCCGATGCACTCAGTGCGCGTGCCTTAATCTCCAGCATAATTTAAATGCTTGTGAAGGCCAAATTTTACAGGGAAGACTCTGAAGATTTAAATTTTAAAAACAAATTTCCATAAACCGTCTAAATCTTCATAACCCATCTTTGTACAAAGCCTCAGAGCAAAGGTTAAGGTTCCTCTCATCCATAATAAGATATCACGTTTATAAAGCTTCCATAATTACATTACTGTAAACATGATTTTCCTTTGTTTCCACAAGATGAAGGACGAGTCAAAATGATTTTCTGTAGTAATCAAGGAGTCAAGGTTTGGATGCTGCACATAGCCCAATTATTCCCTGCTGGTAGACAATTTATGTCTTTACACACGTCCAAAACAAGTACATTGTTTTTGCAAAGTTTTGGCATTGTCAGCATGAATAGCGAACGACACCAGTAAGGTTGTTATTTTGTGGCAATACACACATGCACCACAATCAGATGACACACAACAGACCATCACAGGAAAATGTACTAAAGAAGGTTTTAATCAACCTGGTCTCATTTCACCTTTTGTGCAACACTATTTTTATGTGCCTTACTGCATGCATGTGCATGCCATGAGACCACGCATTTTCCCTTATCATTGCAAAGTCGTCTCAAAATGATATGGATTTATGCTGATACCATTCAAAAAGTTGCACTGTCATGAAATCAATGCAGCTCCGACTGGGATTGGCTCAACAACCTCTGCCATCTTTGCTCATGTGAACCACAGATTTCAAATCCTGCACCATCTGAGCAACTGCCATTGAAACGAATGGAAATGCCAATGAAATGGACTCCTGGGATTTTCTGGGTGGAAATTGACAGCGCAACACACATGACTGAAATTGATCTTCACCCAAAAATGTATGTCGCTCTGTTCGTTCTGTGGAACACAGGAGAAGAAATTCTGCACAATTACACAATGCATTTACGGTCTACCAAAGCGATTGAGAGGAACAAAAGCAATTCTCCACAGAGCGTTATAGCGATATTTATAAGCTGTTGTTGTCTTGAAGCCCATTGATTTTCTGTGTAAACAGTTATGTAATAAAATATTTTAGCAAGATTTCTTATTTTGTGTACCAAAGAAGTAAATAAGTCTTAAGGTAATTCCCCCATTTGAAAATGTTATATCAGTGTGCAAGGACCTTTACAGTTTTGGCACACCACAAGGATCCATTATAACCAATAAAGTCATTTTGGCGAGACCCTTTAAGTTGCAAATGTTAGCGGCGAGCAAGATGTTATTAAACTACAGGCTACTATGGATTCACCAGCTTTTGTTTCCCACCACTAAAGGTTCAAGAGACAGACATTTGTGTGGTATTAAGCTCAAAGCCCAGAGTCAGAAAGACAGCCAAGTATCTATCAACAGCCTGATCCCTGCTGATAACCGCTATCTTCTCTTGCACCGACGCTCCCTTACTTGGCAAAAGTAAGAGTTCGAGAAACTTACAGAGCATCCTCAAGACCTCAATTTCCACATAACAGTAAACTAAGGAAGCTGTTCTCAGACCAAAACTATGCCAATCACACACCACGTGCTTAAACAATCCACTGATTCGGAATCAGCTATTGGCACCATGTTGTTTCTGCTGCAGAACTCATGTGGCTCTCTCTCTCAAACCTGCTGTCAGGGTTGTCTCCTGAACTCTGCGAGGGTTCTTTATAATTTAACGGCATACAGGGGGCTGCATCCACACACCTGCCGCACTCGCACACAAAGAGAGAGCGAGCAAGAGAACCTCATTTTTGATCTATTATTGAAGCTCTGTATTTGAGAAAGCTGTCTGTGTTGAAGGATGAAGATTTATGCATGCATCATGGAATTCACAATGCTCAGGATGTCTTTCAAAGGATGAATATACATCGGACATGTTGCACGATACAATAACCACTTGTTAAAATGGAATAATGAGTGCGGTCAAGGAATCGAAGTAGGAGAATAGAATAGAATAGAACGGAATAGAATACAAAAGAATACAATGGAATGCTTTAAAATACTTGACTTTCACTGCACGGAGAGGGGGGAAAAAATCCAAAATATCTTCTTTTGTGTTTAGAATATAATGACAAACGTGACCCAGAAACCGCAGTTATACGAGTACAATTTCTGAAATGGAGATTTATACATAACCTAAAAGCTGAATAAATAGACTTTCCACTTATGTATGGTTATTTATCATATAGGACAATATTTGGCTGATATACAACTATTAAAATCTGGAATCTGAGGATGCTGAAAAAATACATAAATAACACAAAATATTGAGAAAATCACTGTCGTCCAAATTAAATTGCAATGCAAATGAATGCGCACAAATGCAAATTAAATTGCAATGCATAGTTTTGATATATTCAGCAAATGTCTTGTAAAACACAATTCACATAATATCCTAACGTTTTTTGGCATAAAAGAATATTTTTGGTAATTTTGGCCCATCTAATGTATTGTTGGCTATTGCTACGAATACCTGTGCTATTTAAGACTTGGTTTTGTGGTTCAAGGTCACAAAGTTCTCTTTAACAGATATTATTGATGCATCTTGTCTTTTGAAGATGATATGATATGCAGAACTTGATGACAAGCACATAATAAAAGCAGGTTTGGAATACTGGACATCTTGTGGTTAGATCATTCACACCGAAGGTCTACGTGTTGCATTGGTCTTTTTTTTGTGAGCATCCAAATAAAATCTTTCTGTTTTTAACAAACAGAAATGACCTTGTCAGATGAGGATCCCGAAGAAACCGTGGACAGGCTGCAGAGGGAACTGCTTCAATGAAAACTAGTGTTTGATTTAGAAAGCCCTGACAGAGACAGCCACAGTGCATCAAGTGCATGAGGTCTATAGTGCTATAATGTTTCATGGTTGCGCTGTTCTGCTTGTCATTTTGTCTACTGTTAGTGGCTAAATAGCACCAGTGAAAAACAAAGGCATTTTGCTGGAACAGACTGTTAGATGTAGTCTTAATGTACTCTGAAACACATACTGTACAGCTCGACTGCCTCGCTCCCACACACACAAACAACATTATGCAGCATATTACGAGAACTGTACTTGACAGTACAGGATTTGCCAAACAAGAGTATGCAAACTCACACAGATAATGCGGACACGAGCACACATCTTATACACTACTACTGCCAAAGAGGTTTATCTACAAGTGGGACAGGCTCGGGGACCAGATCTCAGCACTCAGACAGTAAGACAGGAACTCAGCTATATCACAGGTACCAGCCAACAGCCATCACATGGAAAATAACTTACAAAACATTTTGTAAAAAAATGTAAAATGGTTTGTGTAAACAGTGTAAACACAAAGGTCAACAGAAAGAAAAATATCCTTTACTGTATTATACGCTTACTTTACATATTTTCAAACCTAAACCCATCCCTTCAAACTCAAAACTCCCGTACACAGAGTATGGAAAGTACAGAAGGCATGCAAATGTTTTAATTTGGGCCTAAACTGTTGTTTTGTTTTGTGGGTTTTTATTTTAACAGGTTAAATATTTTGTGTGCATCACAAATTTGGACCAAAACCTTGTGTTTACTCAAGGACAGGATTTTTATAAAATGTAATTTTTCTAGATATTAATGGGTTACTTTGTACACCCTCAGACGTTTCACACAGTTTTGAAAGACTGAGATTTAGCAACCGTTAAAGTAAAACAGCGCCCCTCACTGGACACTAAAAGCCCATGCCTGCTTTAGTAGAATGTGCATTAACAAGTCTGCGTTTTGTCTAGAGTATAAAAGATGTGCACGAACCTATAAACCACGAGAATTAGATTTAATAACTTTTTTTTTTAAGTGATATGGCGGATTATTAATAATTCATACGCACCACATTATGCGTGCTGCGGCTTTCGGCGGCCAAGGTAGAGAGCTTTGATGAAATAGTGAATGAGGGTCACGGCAGTCGCATGTCGGGGTTTCAAAAGATGGGGTAGCATATTTAAGAAGACAAATTATACATGGGGAAAAATTATAGCCTATATATTGTTAAGGCCTAAAGGGTTTCTGTGACCTTGAGTGAAAAATCACCTTTGCGCGTACAAGTGTACTATTTTAAACAAATAACTCATTATAATTTTATTTTTTTTGTTGCACTTACTAGTTGTTTGATCTTAACTAGTTCTCACTTGACTAAAGAGCTTTATCGGAACGCTCACGTGATGTGAAACTGTGCCTTTGGACGCCATCTTGGCTCAGCGCTCGTAATGACGGTAGACAGCGTCACTCTTCCTGTTAGAGCCGTAATGACATCAGTTTCCTGCATGCGCTTATAGTTGTTCCCTGGTTATTACAGAAGTCATGAACGCTGCTTCGCTGGTTCAGAGGGTAGCAGGGGTTTCTGGAGCTCTTGCAATCGCAGCAGGTGCATATGGAGCTCACGGTAGGTCTCCTTTCTGATCGATCGTGTTTTATTTGCGTTATTTGTTTATCTGCGTTAAGACGACTCCAAAATATTACACTACTGGGCACTTGACAGGTCGAACGTGACTGAACGCACGGAAGTGAGCGTTTTATAAAGCAATTCTTCTTTCTCTCCTGGGCAGGATTCAGACACAGTGAGGCGAGTGAGTACCAGAGAGAGGTGAGGATATTGGCTATTATGTTATGTTGCTTTGCCATTCTTTTCATCTTAACTTACACAAATGATTAAATAGACAACTGTTTTGATTTGTACATGGACAGGACCTTGTTGTGGAAAAGTCAACGTCTTATTGTGACAAACATTTTTACTGTAACAGTTAGCTATGACTTTAATTATATGACTAGCCCCTTTATCTCAGTTATGAGTATTTTGATGTTTATGTAAAAGAAATGACACTTAATTATGACTTAATTACTTTTTTATGTAATTATAAAAAATAATAAAATATTTTTAATTTATTTATTTAGTTATTTATTTATTTTTTTTGGTGAAAATAAGCTTGTGTAGTTTGCAGGTAGTAGTAGACCAAGAATTGTCACTACTTTTTTTTTTTGCAACACTTTAGCCCAAAATATTAGCCCTTGTTTCTGTTATTTTTGTCTCTTCAGTTGTATGATACAGCAAACAAGTATCACATCTATCACAGCCTGGCGTTATTAGGAGCTGCTCGCTGTAGAAAACCTGCTCTGGTAAACGCCTTTTATCATCATTCTTACATTAACATGAACATGTTTAACTGAAATTGGAGTAATGATAACTACAGTAATTAGCAATGTCATTAAATATAGTCTGATTTCAGTTAAACTGTCACAAAGTGTCCAAACTTTTTCTGAACATATTTTTACATTATAGCCCTTATGTTATAACCTTTACCTTTCAGATATATGGCTGTTTGAGATATTTTATTGGAGATGGGCAGTATTCTGTGATGTAATATTCATCAATATATTGATCAATATGTCACATTCTATGTATTCATTTATTTGTTGAGTAGCCTTCTGAAAAAGCAGGATAACGTGAAGTCAGCTGCCCATTATTACAAAATAAATCCCTTTAGGGACAGGGTGATACAAGGCCCCTGCACTTTGTGCATTGCTAAAGTGTAATCTATCTATGATGGTGAATAATGTCATTGCAAACCTGTGTGCTGTAACATATTCGGTATTACAACAAATCATTTCAGTACAGTGCTTGGACTCTTAGATAAGAAATATGCGTTTACCTCTTATAATGGGTAATTTACAGCAAGACCATGGTTGCACGTTAAAGGCAGGGTAAGCGATGATGATATTTGCAATCACCTAAACAAACACGCCCCTACCCCAAAAGAATTTCACCCTAATTTTAATAGCTCCACCCCACATGTATGTAGCTGCCTTTATCCAAACATGAAAATTACGGCATATTTTACTCACCCCCAAGCCAGGTGTAAATGACTTCCTACTTTCAGACAATGCAGACACCGAGTTTTTGTTTGTTTATTTAGCCTGACTCTTTCAGGCTTGCTAATGCTGAGAGTGACCATTATTTTGCTCCATAGATTGAACATATCTCTTGTAAAACTAACCAATACGCCTTCAGAAGTTTTCAGGGTGTCTGCATTAGTGTTCCTGAAACGCCTTTCTTTCTTTGCATGAACAGCTTTGTAACTCTGCAGATCTTATACGTGCTACATACCACACTAAGATAGAAATCGCATCATATGACTCTTATTAAATTCACACAATAAACATCTTTTGATGACTGTCGGGCTGAAAGCACATGAATAGAGTAGTGGCAGAATGATGCTCATTATACTGTACTTTACTTGATGACCTCCACGAAACAAAACGTCTGTTAGTTTGAAACGAATTAAATAAAGCACCAAATCTTCAGTAGAGTTACCAAGCAAACCAGTAGCAATCACATAAATTAACGCACACTTCTGTTTTTTCCTCAAGGCGGGGGCAATCCTCCTCGCTGGGATGGGCTGCTTCTGTGGTCCCCTCTACCACCAGGCCTTAACCAACGACCCCAGCTTCAGCAAGCTGGCACCAATCGGAGGCTCACTGCTCATCGTTGGCTGGGCTGCGATGGCTCTTTGAATTTCGACCCTATTTGGCAGACCAAATCAGCGATTATGTTCTGTTTTGTCATTTGAACATGAAAAGAAGAGCTATAGGGTGACTGAAGAAGAAAGGGGTGGAGAATTTCACATCTTATCTAACCCCCTTTCAGTCATGTCTGGAAAGTGATGATAAGGCCTCGGGATCAAACGTAGTTCTTTTTTTCTTCTCTCCACACTGTCGCAGGCATCTTTATTTTGTCAGCACGGGGAACAAAAGAAAACTTTTGAGAGGCTTTCCTTTGTGGCTTATTACTGAGAGTGCATGAGTCACTCTGGGATTGTTCATTTCTTGAAAGTGTATGTACATACTTTTCCTTTGTGTGAAAAAATAAAGCCGTCTGCAAAGCTGATTGCCAGTTTGACCTTCTGATATGGGAGGAAATGTTTCTCTGAACGCCTCTCGCAGGTCAAGATCTCAATAGCCTTCGGGCTTTGATCCTGTAAGTATGACAGTACAAAGCAGTTCATTATCGGCGACCTCGCTTAGCGCTTCGAAACTTATCTTTATTCAAATGAAAAGTGAAATCCAATGAGGTTCTAATTCTAGGCCCTGTGACTGGGTTGGGGACCTTCGAAAATTGCTTTATAAATCCTCGGGTCAGTTTGCAAGGGCAGCCTCATAAGCCATCTCTATTGAGGCGAAAGGCTTCTATTGACGTCGCACGTCCCAATAAAGTGATCACACCACTCGTAAAACCCTCATTAACTTGGGCTATTAGCAGAGCCGTGCAAATCGGGGCAAGGCAATCAAACCACTTTAGTCTCCTCTGCACAATCCTGGTGGAAGAATAAGAAATTTCTCGGTGCTTGTAAAAACACAGACCATACTTGAAGGGCCGAACAATACAAAGGCATTTTGGGTTATGTATGTATAATTAGATCTGATTTTGGCGACTCAAAGCTGGAGCCTGTTTTGAAAAGTTTCTTCCTTGTTTCCCCCTCCCTGACATTTCGATAGCGCTGGGAATTCCAGCAGTCGCTCATTACTGAAGTCAGATCAGGGCCTCCTCGTTAAAATCCATAAAGGCGTATCGCGCTTTGCTTCATGAGGCCGTGTTAAGTGTCTCCTCCCTGGCTCTGTCGGGATAGATGCAGCCAGTAAAAATCGATGTTTTAAGCAACCAATACATTTCAGTGACCCTGTGGTCATTCGGTCGTTAAATTCTCATCGCGCTTGAATGATCTTTCTGTGTTTGAACCAGCATCTAAGGGGCAGTGCTGTGGGCAAGCAACTTTTAACTCGGCTCGCTTCAATTGGGCAAGAAGCGGTCAGTGGCAGCGAGGTAGGTACTGTTAATTGCGACTCATGGGAGCGGGAGCCTCTCTTTGTCGGTATTCATGTGGCTCAACTTCCTCCCCTGAACACCGACTGACATTTCGCATTGTGTGGGCAGTGGCAATTCATTTCCCAGTGTGATGCAGCGCGACCCCGGTTGTCGAAAGCGACGTCGTCCGAAGGTGTGGGACGTTTTTCACTTTGAATGAAATGCCCACACGTACTGATACGATTACCTAAACTCTCCGTCTTTTTGAGGCGTCAATCATAACAGCACATCCCCCAGAATATTGCTAATACAATTTCAGCATGTCAGTCTCCTTTTAACCCTGAACCAAAAAGACTTTGCTGTCATGCTTTCAGATGCGATTCCTCAAAAGCTGTCGCTAAACATTCTTCAATATTAAAATCTCACTTGAACTGCCGTCCAGCCGTGCGGTTTTGTGTGAGAGGCAAGTGGATTGTGTTCGAACAAAAGCTTGATTAAAGACACTGAATACAGAAGAGCTTTGTATTATAAATGAAGATGTAATTATATGCGCATGAGATTGCAGGGTTCAGTCGTTAATTAGAAGGTGTAAGGCTGTTGGGGATGGCGCAGAGAGAACGATGCTGCAGAAGTCTTCGGCCTCTTCCGTTTCTCGCACGGCATCAATTATCTGCGCTGTCAGCCTCTCAGATGCTGCTTCAAAGGGGAGGTATTTCAAGGTGACACCACAGCAGAGGGGGTCGGAATGGGACGGGGAGAGCTGACGATGGTTTTTGAAAATCTTTTGATCACTCTTCACCTCCTGGAAGAAAGTATTAGAGCCGAGGAGAGGAGGAGTTTAAAAGCTGTCAGGGGAGCGTTTGGCGTCTGTTGGCTCACTCTAAGGGCAGAGTTGCGGTTCTCAAACCTTTTCAGGTTCACCAAAACAAAACAATTCAGTCCACCTAAAATTTCTAATCTGGGGAAAACATTCAAAGCAAGCACATAGGCTACATTAATGCAGACGTTATATTTAGTTCTACCCTTTAATCAAATAATTACAGTTAATATCATGGCTTCAACATTTTTAGAAAATGAAAATGTTTGTGTCTTGCTTTGAGGTTTTTTTCTTTCTCTCTAGATAAAAATATACCAATGTTTGAAGGTATGGGTTCAGTTTTTTTTTTTCAGGATTTGTACCTAACTCTAATGAATATAAGACGTACATAGTATGTACAGGACTGTAAAATACATTTTTACAATTGGTGTTTTTTTTTATTATTGTATTTTAAAGTGTAGGCCTAATCTATTTCTGGCCTGACAATGCTGAATTTTGATTCTTCAGTGTTACGTGGAGCATTCTCATGCAGAAATGCTTTGTTATTGTTGTTGTTATTATTAAAGTAAACATCTGTGTGGCTTTTTTTGTGGGAACCGAGAAACACATTTTCCCCCATCTTC
>JAUMHR010000043.1:1537208-1549879 GCA_032361145.1 Enteromius fasciolatus
AAGACAAAATCATGTTGCATTGGCATTATTTTATCCTCACATTTCAAACTCCCAGAGGGCTCTTGTCTGTTTAAAGCTACAACCAGAGGGGACCTCCTGGCACAACTTTTTGGCTCCTCTTTAACTTTTTTTAGAAACTAAACTGCATAAAGACAAATTCCTAAGAATGCAAGCGTTCCCGACAGATGGTGAGGTCACAGAGCTAGGAATAGAGGAAGCATTCAGAAGAATAATGTCTGTATTGTTTAATGTTTCCTCAGGTGACACGCCGTTCTACGCAGACTCTCTGGTGGGCACCTACAGCAAGATCATGAATCACAAGAATGCCCTGACCTTCCCCGATGACAGCGACATCTCAAAGGATGCAAAAAGCCTCATCTGTGCTTTCCTCACAGACAGGTTTGCATGCAAAAAATATGTTCAACTGCAATACAATAATATATCAGCCACTGCTGAATGACTAGTTTATAGAATTGACATGGCTGGCGAAAACAAACTTCCTACTTTTGAGGTTAGGGATTTCAACAAAGGCCATATGTGAAGCATTAAACAGCATTGTGTATTCTGACCTTCACATTTGTGCTGCAGATGTGAACGATACCCCAAATCTTCCCAACAATTAGACTTGTTGTGAGCTCATCTAAGCGACCAGACTTACTTTTGTCTGGCTTGTAGTGAAAATGTCTTGGATGCATAAAACTGCTGTGTGTGTTTTCTGGGTGTAACAAAATAATTTGGTTCTTGCATTATGATTGTTTTATCATTTTCATAATCTAAATACGTATCTTAGTTCGGCATCAGTTGTTGCGTTTCAATGGCTTGTGGAAATGACACCTTAATATCTTACCACAAATTTCTGCAAATAGCTGCAAAGCATGATTGTTTAAGGTCACGCATTATAATCAAATTATAATGATATCCATCTGAAAACTTTGGATGATAATTTGATAATATCATAAAGATTTAATTTGTTAACCTTATTGTTTCAGGAGCTTGTGAGTTAAAACTGACCCTGTACTCCTCGGTTTTCATCACTGTTCAGATGCATGTGAATAAGTGAACAAAGGCATGTTTACTCAAAATAAATTGTGCTAATCTCATCCTTTCACCAGGGAGGTGCGGTTAGGACGCAATGGAGTTGACGAAATCAAGCGGCATGGTTTTTTCAAGAACGACCAGTGGACATGGGAGAACATCAGAGACAGTGAGTTGAGCCTCTAAACCTCAGTTTCATTATCTTCATCAGTTATCTTACAATAACTGTACCCTGTGACATCAAAAATGGTATTTCTATGACATTTTAGTTCATGTCTGTTAGTTGTGAAACCTTCTGTATATTGGTGCACTGGTAAAATCTGCTTTTATCAAAGTGTTTTATGGAAATTGTGTTTTTGCACACATGCTTTTTGAGTTACATTTTTTTTTTTTTTTAATAAATGATTAAATACAGTGATTTGCTGTATTTTCTCATTCTGAGTAGTTAATTCTGAGTAGTTGTTGTCTGTTTGTTCTCATTAAAATGCATTACTGTGTTGTCACGTGCAGCGGCTGCTCCAGTGGTGCCAGAGTTAAGCAGTGACGTAGACACAAGCAACTTTGACGACATTGAGGAAGATCGAGGGGAGGAGGAGACATTCCCTATACCTAAAGCATTTGTAGGCAACCAGCTTCCGTTCGTGGGCTTTACTTACTACCTGTGAGTACTGAGATTCAGAGCAGGCAGTCAGAGGTTAAAGCTCAGATGTTTGTGTTAATTAATTTACCGTTGACTCTCTGTCAGGTTTCCTCGGGAGCCAGCTATAAAGACAAGTGACAAACGCAGCTCGACAAAGGAAGATAAGAGTCATGTAAGAAACTTCACTTTAAAATAAAGAGGTTGATGGCATTATAACGGTCTCTTAAAGTGTGAGGGGGACTGATTCGGTTTCTCTGATCCTTCAGTTGGAGAATCTTCAGAAGAGAATTTATCAGCTAGAAGAACAGCTTCACAGTGAGATGCAGCTGAGAGACGAGATGGAGCAGAAGTGCAGGTGTTTGTCTGTGTTTTCAACACTATATTTAATCTGTCCTTCCAAACCAAATCAAACCCCTCATTCATTCAGACTCCCTACCCTAACCAATCAAACGCCTTATCCATCAATCATTCTTTCAACCAACACTCTATCCAAACCAATCCATCCAACCAAACCAATCTGAATCCTCATCGATCCATCCAAAACCAAACTCCTCATCTATCCATTTGTCCATCACCAAACACCCTACTCAAACCAATCAAACACTTTACTGATCCATCCACAAACCAATCAAACACCTCATCTATCAGTCAATCAATCCATCAACAAACACCATATTCAAACCAAACGCATCATCCATGCAAAACTATACTCCTCACCTATCCATTGGTCCATCACCAAACAGCCTACTCAATCCAATCAAACATCTTTTTCATCCATCCAAAACCAATCAAACACTTTATTGGTCCATCCACAAACTGATAAAACTCCTCATCTATCCATTCAAAACCAATCAAACACCTCATCTGTCAGGCAGTCCTTCACCAAACACACCGTCCAAACCAAACAAACGCCTCATCCATCCAGTCTGTCCCAAATATATCCTCAAACTCTTTATTCAACCATCCATGCAGTATATAGATCCATCTATCCACCTTTCCTCATTTAAGCTCCTTGTCCCTATATCCAAACCTAAAGTAAACATTTCTTTCAATAAAATCAGGCCTTTGAAATCTGTTCTTTGATTCGTTTCCCCCTCAGGGCATCCAATACAAAACTAGACAAGATAATGAAAGAGTTAGACGAAGAGGTGAGTGAAATGATTTCATCTCTAAAGCATGAATGTAATGAATTACAGATAGATCATATAAGTTATAGATCGTCATCTCCATCTGTTTTTAGTGTGTTAATTCTGGGTTTCTTGTTATTCTGTTGTCCTGATGTGATTCAGAGTAACCTAAGGAAGAGTGTGGAGGCTAGCATGTCTTTACTGGAGAAAGACAAGATCATGATCCAGCACAGAGCGACAGAACATCAGAGAAAAGCTGAACAGGAGGCTGAAAAACGAAGAAATCTGGAGAATGAGGGTGAGGATTCAGTGTCTCGTTCCAATGTACCATGGTGGTACTCTAAAAAACGTCAGTCTGTGAACTAAATTTCTAATTTTATTTGTCTCATACACAGTACGACATGCAGTGAAATGATTACACTATTGCTCAGACCTTAAAATAAAAGACTATGAATAGGAAATAAATATGAAAAATAAAATAGAGGCTAAATTTAACTAAGAAATAATAAAATTAAAATAAATAACTGTACAGTACAAAATACACAATATAGTAAATATACACGCAGAAATACAGAACAAAAAGAGAAAAACAGTAAATAAATAAATAAATCTAGCTAATGGGAACGGGGCTATAGCCCTAACATAAATATCATTCAGCCGAGTCATTATAATATACATTTCAATGTTCTTTTAATACATTATAAGAAAAGATGAATGTTAAATATTTTATTTCTAAAAGCTTTTATGTCTATTTTTCTAGTGTCTACTTTGAAAGAGCAGCTGGAAGATTTGAGGAAAATGAGTCAAAACAATGAAAAGGTCGCCCAGCTGCAGAACCAAGTAAGTTTGTCAAAAACACTTGTGGTGTTATAAATATTTCACACTGTATTAATAAAATCATATAGTTTCTGTTTGTCCAGCTGCGGCCCTGAATATTCAGCATGGTTCTGTGCATAGTGCATAGAAATGCATAGAAATTTCTGTTCCGTTAGAACCACAAATTTTAGTTGATTGTAATTTAACTATTTTATACAGTTGTTGTATTTTGTGTTTTAACATTTTTTTTGATTGATGTTTTGTTTCCTTTGCAATATAATACATTAAAAATAATCTCTCTTTTTTCTTCGGGCTACTTAAATTTATTTCGGGCTACCAAAAACTGAAGAGTGCCTGCCCGAAGGGCTACCAGGGATTTTAAAATTTTGCGAGCCCTGATAATGTATACACTGTATATTTATTATGTATAAATAAATGCACACACATACACATTACACACACAACAACTTTTCTTTTGAATTCGACTAATCATTTGACAGCACTAATATAGATAGACAGATAGGCATAGATGTAAATGAAATTAAAATCTATTCAAATGTTGTTGTGCTATTGTTTTGGAAGCGGTTTTTGAGATGACTCAAACTTTAAAAACTGTGACTCTGGATCTTCTGCGCCACGTTAAAATTAAGAAACACGACCTTGTCCTCACAGCTGAGGGAGTCTAACGACCTTCTGCGGGCCGAGTCTGACACGGTGGTGCGTTTGAGGAAGAGCCACACAGAGATGGGGAAGTCCGTGAGCCAGCTGGAGAGCGTGAATCGCGAGCTGCAGGAGAAGAGCCGCGCCGCAGAGAGCATCAAACAACAGCTGGAAAAAGAGCTGCTCCAGCTGCAGACCACGCTAGACACAGAGAGACGGAGCTGCAGCCAGGGCTCAGAGGAGATCAGAGAGCTGCAAGGTAAGAGCGGCCTGTCTCTGATTTGAGGAGATGTTTCTGCCATCTCCACTGATGATCTCTGGAGCACAGTGCTCACCTGTTTTACCAAGGCCCTTTTCTCGTGATTGTTTGGCTCTAGGAACAGTTGTATTTGGTCCCATGCTCTCAGGACTTACTGCAGTAGATTATTTTAGTTTTATGTGTAGCCTTCGTCAGATCGACACAGTCCTGTTTCTAAACGATGCAAGCTTGATTTAGCTTAATTTTTAGCTTATATAGATTACCACAGACAATGTGTAGAAACATCTCAAAGATAATCCAGCAAAAATTGGATACTGTTAATTTTAAATAACATAGCAAAAGATCTGAATACTTTTCAATGTGATGTTTCAGTTTTAACTTAAAATTTTTTGTTTTGTTGGGGAATAGAGGGAAGATTAAGGTAAAAAAAGTACATTAAACTTAATAAAAAGCATGGCGGACCCAAAACGCAGCACTCAGAACTGGTTTTAGAACAGTATAGTGCAACATCTGCAATCTAACTATTAAATTAAACGGTCGCTGTGCAAACTTGCTACTGTAAACAAAATCCTGCAATGCTTGCCCCGCCTCTGGAGGCTTCTGATTGGCTCAATGCTTTGGAACTCATATTGAGCAGCATTTTTAAACTTTGCACAGCATGTTTGCATAGAAAA
Source organism: Enteromius fasciolatus (assembly GCA_032361145.1). Taxonomy (NCBI): domain Eukaryota; kingdom Metazoa; phylum Chordata; class Actinopteri; order Cypriniformes; family Cyprinidae; genus Enteromius; species Enteromius fasciolatus. The sequence goes on from JAUMHR010000043.1 coordinate 1,542,420, forward strand.
ACCATGGAAAAGTAGTGCCTTGGAATGGAAAAACAGAATCTGTGTGGCTGCAATGTAAAAAGAAAATGTTTCTTCATACAGTTTTTCATGCATTGCTCTAGTGTGCCAGAAGGAAATACTACATTCAACGCTTCCAAACATTGGCAGATATTGTGGTCATATAATGTGATGGACATCTGTTGTTTGTCTCTTTGAAGCTCGTATCACGGGTCTACAGGAGGACAACAAGAACTTGAAGCACAGTGTGTCTAAAGTGGAGCTGGAGAGAAAACAAGTGCAGGACCGATGTAACGTTTTAGAGAAGGTATTATTTTTAATATTAAAAATTTGCATACATTTTATTTGTGCATTTTACATAATTGCAGTTTATTATGGACCATTAAGATTTTTTTGCATTTTGCATCGGTTTAAATTACCATAAATTACCAATTTTTAAGGCTAGATGAGGTAAAAGTTCTTTGTAACCTTGAAAGGGTATCGCCACTTTTTTCTCTTTTTTAAATTTTTTCCTACAGTGTATGAAAGTTAATGTACATTTTTGAAAAAGACGTTCGTGCATTGTAGATTTCAGTAACTGAGCTAGTCATGTACAGCAATGCACACTGGGTGGAAATCTAGGCGCTGCCTTGAGGATTTAACATGTTTCAAAGGTTTATACATAATGCATAAAAATAGTGTGAATAGAATGAAACTGGTATAGTCTCAAGATGCTGTGCTAGTGTTTGTGGAATCATTTCCAATCCATCTCCTCTCATGAGGATGATGATGATGTCTTTGGCTGCCATTGTGTTTTTAAAATGATTGTGTTTTGTGTAATCTGTGTTTCTGTGTGCTCTGTGCTTGTAGGAGAAGAACAGTCTGGAAATCGACCTGAACTACAAGCTGAAGACTCTCCAGCAGCGGCTGGACCAGGAATCCACAGAGCATCGCGTCACGAAGGCTCAGCTCACAGACAAATACGAGTCTATAGAGGAGACCAAGTCAGCTGCTATGCACGGTGTGTGTGTGTTCACTGCGTGTCCAGACGCAGCACAGCGTCTCGTTTTACTGCCTGCCCAGACACCACCTCCAGGATGCTTGTGCATATAGAACAGCAGACTTGCTTTAAGTAGCATCTTAATAGACACGATACTGTCAAATAAGTTCAGGTAGGATTTTTTTTGTGCTGATATCGTATTTAAAGTAATAGCTCACCTAAAAATTAAAACTCATCCTCACCCTCGGGCTATCCAAGATGTAGATGAGGGTTTTTTTTTTTTCGTTTGTGACCCAGGACAACAAAACCAGAGAATCTGAGGCTACAGAAAAATGCTGAGAAAATCACCTTTAGAGTCCAAATTAAGATCTTATCAATGCATATTGCTAATCAAAAAGTAAGTTTTAATATATTTTGGGTAAGAAATTGACTAAATACCTTCATGGAACATGATCTTTACAAAGAAGGGCGTGTCCAAATAAGGCACACCTCTATATCAAAAGAAACATTAACGTTCAGTTCTGTTTAATTTAAAATAAGAACAAAAGAAAGTGATAATTTCTAGTTTTTATGTGATGCCACACCCTTTTAGGAATGTCAACCTGGAGGGCAAAACATGGCTTTCTTTCTTCCACTGAACGCTACAACTAATGCAGTGGATCAGTGTTAACAAATTAAGTACACATCTTGCTTCCTATGTAGGCAGATTTATCCCGAATATGCTAAATTGCACATTTTCCCACAGAAAACCGTTGTATAGGAAACGCATCCATGTTCTGTGCCTGTATATAGTATGCATCAATCATAAAATGTATATTGAATTTGATCTTTTACATTTAGTCATTTAGCAGACAATGGAAATAATTAAAATCATCAAAAGAGCAATAATACGCAAGTCTTGGTTAGATTAACCCACATGGCAAGGATTTTTTAAAATTATTATTATATAATGAATAAAAAGAAAACACAAAAATGCAAGTATATCCATCACCTGATCCTGTCCATGGCGTTCAGTCTTCCTCTAAAAGTAACACAAGTGTTTCCTCTTTGCAGTGGTGGAGCAGAAGGTGACGGAGGAGACCATGCTGCGGATGCGAGCCGAGAGCAGGGTGGTGGAGGTGGAGAAGCAGTGCTCCATGCTGGAGTTTGACCTCAAGCAGTCTGTGCAGAAGATGGAGCAGCTGATGAAGCAGAAGGAGCGGCTGGAGGAGGAGGTGAAGGAGCTGCGGGTGCAGCTGGAGCAGGAGTCCGGGAAGCGTGTGATGGCTCAGAACGAGCTGAAGAGCTGGACGATGGAGGCCGAGCGCCTGAAGGGATCGGAGAAGCAGCTCAAACAGGAGATCAACGCGGCCCTCGAGAACAAGCGCTCCGTAGAGTTCCAGCTGGCACAGCTCACAAAGTACGCAGCTTTCTCTCTCCTGAGATATATATAAATAACTGTTCCTGTCGGCTTTGGTACAGTCGTCTTCAATGTAAGATGATGTACGGGTCTGTGCATTAAATGCATTGGTCATTTTAAATAACTTTTTCCCGTAAGTAGACACACAATTAGCTATAATTGCATCTTATGTTTAACCAGGCCAAAACAGTTGACTGCCAATATTTACACGGTTGGTTTAAGGATTAGCCTCTGTCTGAATCCTTTACCTCTGCTCCTGCTGGACTCATTTACACACTCTGCGTTCTTGACCTTAAAGTCAACATGAAAACACTACACTGTTTATATTATACAGCTTCCTGACCGTGTTGTCAGCAGTGCATCAGTTCACATTAGGAGAACCTTAAAAAATAAGTGCAGGTCATTTTAATGTTGATTTGTACATGGTTTGACTGAATGTTGTTGGTTAGTCTGACTGTAACTGAGGGGGATGTCTCTTCTCAGGCAGTACCGAGGGAATGAGGGTCAGATGAGGGAACTTCAGGACCAGCTGGAGGCTGAGCAGTATTTCTCAGTGAGTATCACAGACTGCTGATCATATCTGCGTCTGTCCTCTTTCTTCATGTGGTTAAAACACATTGCACGCTTTGAGTAACAGTCTACCAAGTTTTACTTACATGTGAAGACTTAATGACTAGATTGATATACGAGATGCTGCATGAGACAAAACATTTGGTCATTAAAAAAAATGCTTGTTTGATGCACAATTAATTAAATTGTTTATTATGATTGATGTTGCAGCATTTTAATGCAGTGTTGATTGATGCTCAGATAGTTACTAATCTCTCGAGAACATTCACATTAAAAAAAAAATGTCAGGTTGTACATATTGGTTTTCTTGGCAAAAAAAAAAAACCATGCACTCACCATCACCAACACTGAATTTAAGCTTACACTTCTTCTTGTTTTCATTGTGAAAATTGAAAGCATCCAAAGAACCCGACACACACAAGACTTCCAGTCATGTTTATATACCGATATGATCACTAGTGCTGTCACGTCATATATCCTCAAGCCGTTTTTCTTGTTTTCAGACACTCTACAAAACTCAGGTGAAGGAGCTGAAGGAGGAGATAGAGGAGAAGAATCGACAAACTCAAGAGGCTTTCAGAAAAGTCCAGGACATGTACTCGGAGAAGTAAACGGCCTTTTCATTGGAAACACTAAATAAGGAACCATAGAGTACCTTTGAATGTCGTTAACTGCTGCTCCTGTGTATGTAGGGAGTCGCTGTCCGCTCAGTTGGACCTGACCATGACGAAGGCTGAGTCGGAGCAGTTAGCGCGCGCGCTGCAGGAGGAACAGTATTTCGAGCTCTCTCAGGAGCACAAGAAAGCCGCCTCACGGTACAAACAGGAGATCTCAGAGAAGGACTCGACCATCATACAGGTCTGTGCCTCAGGCTTCTCTGAATCACTCGGTGCAGGGCCCTATGGAATCCAATTTTAATTTTTATTACTTATTTATTATTAACAGAAGTTTAATGTTAACCCCCCCTCAGTCCGCATCAGTTACACCGCCCTGAGTAAGACAAACATTCTGCTGTACAAGAGTAATATATTCTGTCACAATTTGCTCAAGTTAAACTGCACTTTTATTTTGATGGGGTACCATTTGTTTGTGTAGATAGATGTGTGTGTGTATATATATAAATGTCGTGGAGGTTTGGTACGTATCTCAGTTTTGACGGTTCTTTATGATTTCGGCAAAGCAGGAGGGGAAAAAAAATAAATTATACATTTATTTATTTATTTTTTCTGAGGGGTTTGTCACACAAACTATCTATCAAAGAGCATCAGAACCTCATTTATTGTTTTAATTCCCTGGAAAAAATTGCATGATTTGTTTGGTACATGGACACAAGGACTTATATTGTCGTTTAATTAAAGTAGACTGGCCTTATTTTGATTTATTAATTCAAACTTTAAATTCTGTGCCGTCTGCATTTTATGTAAAAATGCCCTAGGGCCCTAATAATGTGTCTAGTTGTTAAGGTTTTAATAAGACTATAATGCATCTTCCTGTAGCTTGAGGATTCCAATAAAACCCTTACCAAAGACGCGGAGATCCTCAGTAAGGAGAAGTCAGAACTGAATGATAGACTCCAAGCTCAAGAAGAAGGTAATATGATTTCCTGTTGGTTAAGCTGCGTTTCATCTTTGCACACTGCTTTACCGTGTCTTTCCTGATGTCTGCCTGTAGAGTTTGCAGCAGAGAAGGAGGAGCTGGCAAACACAATAAAGGCCAATTACGAGAAGGCCCTTAATATAGAAAGAACTCTGAAGACCCAGGTATACACACCATACTGCATTAAACACACAACATTATCATGACAATGCATACTATTACAGTGGAACTGACAAAGCTCAGGTCATCATTCTCAAGATTTTGTGAAAAGTCAACAAGATATGAGAAACAGCAACACTTTTTTATAGTCAAATACAAACAGACTACATGTAGGGCTTGTTTTGGTATCTTGGGCACATGATCCCACATGAAATATTAGTGGCTTGTAGTAAATACTGTTGTGTAGTGTTTCAAGTATACCGTATATATTACAGTATTTACAAGCAGTATTGACTACTATGGTGGACTGATAAACTGTAATAAATACTGAAGTATACCTTACTACTGTATTGTATTGTAGTATAATATTGGCTATAGCTGTAGAGTATAGCAATTTGTTTGTATTACTAGAATTATTACCACAGCAACTATAAAATTACCACAAAAAAAGAAATTCAATTACTTTACTGTAGTATGGATCAAAAATACTGTAGTGGGATCACATCGATTTCAATTTTTGCTGCTGTTTTAGTAATATTGTATAGTAGCTGAAATAATCTAGGTTTTGTATATATATGTGTGAGTGTCCGACTGATGGAAATACAGCTTTGAATCAGAGAAATTGGTTTTAGTTTACCAATATAAAGATTTTATTTTTTCCAAAACTATTTAGTTTTACCTTCTCTTTATAAGCTGTTTTTGTATTTTCATACTTGTAAGAATATCCAATTGTTAACGTATTGGAAGCAAAATCAGTTAGACATTTTGTCTTTTGTGCATTTGGTCAAGACCAACTCGAATCATACAAATATGTTCCATGAAATCTTTGAAAGGCAACAATCTTTTGCTAAGATGCAGTAGTCATTCTCTATCGTAACGCCTCAACGTCTGACTGCAGGCGGTGAACAAGCTGGCTGAGATCATGAACCGGAAGGACATGAAGTTGGACCAGAAGAAGAGAGGCAGCACCACTGACCTTCGCAGGAAAGAGAAAGAGAACCGCAAACTACAGCTGGAGCTCAACCAGGAGAAGGAGAAGTTCAACCACATGGCCATCAAGTACCAGAAGGAGCTGAACGAGATGCAAGCGGCAAGTCTACGTTTATTAGCACTAACGGTTTTCATCATTAATGCCAAGCAGTGGAATCTGATGGTTATCTGTTCCAGTCCTGTTGCTTCTCAAACCTGGATGAAAGGGTCCAAAAAATAATGCTCTTTAACTCATAAATCGAGGTGCATGGGCTCTAGTCTTACAATTCATCAATTCTAAAAAGAAATACAAAATGTGCTAATTTAAAAGAAAAAAGTGATGCAATGACTAAATTCAAGTTTTGGTGCTAATATAGAATAATGACACGCATACAAGCTGGTCTGAAACACTTCATTAGTTAGATGTTCAAAATCAAGGCCTAGTGAATGTTGTTGTCTGTGTTTGCAGCAACTGGTAGAGGAGAGCACACATCGCAACGAGCTGCAGATGCAGCTGGACAGTAAGGAGAGCGACATCGAGCAGCTCCGAGAGAAACTCAACGACTTGCAGCTCCGCGTGGACAGCTCCAGCGTCACCAGCCTGCAGCCGGACGAGACGGACAGTAACATCGCTGGTAAGGACTCGCTCACTTCTGTTACGCTCAGCTCAGGCTAACTAAGCAACCAGAGAGGTTTAACTAACCAGCTGATAGTCGCAGTTAGATCTCGTAGAGATCGGAAAGCCCACAATAGCAGCTACTTCTGAAGATGAACATGCAGAGTAAATAAAATACAGAAAATAATAAGCTTTAATATTTGGAAAATGTACATAAAATTCATAATGTAATGCAAGTATGCTGTGTATGTATGTATTTATTATGTATGTGTGTGTGTGTATATATATACAAATACAGTATATATTTTGAAAATAGTTACATATATTTAATTATAAATATGTTTAATATGCAAATTTGAACTGTCCTTAAATATACAGTTTATTTATAAATGCATAATAAATATAGACAGTACACACACACATGTATTAAAAAAACTAGCCCGACTGATATTAGGCATTTTCTAAACTATCGGTATCGCATTTATAACGGCCGATAAATGAATTTTTCAAAAATAAAATAAAAATGGACAAAACACCCTTACTGGTAACTTTGATTTGGTTGTTGTTGTTATTGTGTTTTTGTTCACAGTACTTTAGTTTCTATTTTTATACATTTTATTTATCAGTACTTTCGTATATTTTGATGTTCCTCTGTTTCTTTTTAAAATGCATTATCATATTATGTTAGTTAAAACTATAATAACTACAAATAACTAACGTTAGGGAAATCTGTTAATGTTTTGTTGCGCGTTTCTGAAATTTAAAAAACAATTTATGATATATATCGGCCGATATATCGGATTTTAAAATCAACACCGATATCGGCCTTCAAAATCCTTTATCGGTCGGGCTCTAAAAGAAACAAAACTTTTATTTTGCCTTTATGCATCTCATTCATAAATGTAGTTATCAAAATGCTTGCCTTGCTACTGTAAAGCCACCTGTTCAGGTAACACTTGACAGTAACCTTCCTCAGTTAACTTTCGTTAATGCCTTACCTAGCATTGACTATTAGTAATACATGTGTTAACATAACAAATACCTGTTCATTGTTAGTTCATGTTAGCTTATGTTTATTAACTTGACAAAAAGGGATATGAATGCATTTTTTTTTTGGTAAAAATACATGTAAAACAAAAACAATGTTTATATTAGTCATTTCATAAGAAAGATTA
>JAUMHR010000043.1:1571088-1590318 GCA_032361145.1 Enteromius fasciolatus
ACCGAACGATCCAAGATCAGGACAAATCCACAACAATCAAATCCAGCTAACTGAGTTAGCGACGTACGAAGAACGAGTCCCTGTTCCCTAAGTATCTGCAAACACATGGTATTTTTAAGAATTCTACAGCAGCAGCATTTTTCAAATACGCATTTCTCCTACGTAACACAAAAATGATAAACATTGGACCCCACATTTTAATTTATAACATACAGACCCTTTAGATAATAAATGATTTACACAGGTGAATGGTTATGAATGTCTCATTTGGAGATACCATTTTAGTTTATGAACCTTGATGACAAAGTCCACAACAGAATTGAGTCGACATGAAAACCCATGAGTTATGAATGGCTTTTAATATTGGTAATTCAGTAAAGTAGCATAGAGCTAATATTTTGGATTCATAAAACAGGAAACTAAAGACAGTTTGGGTCCAGTTTACTATGCTTGAGAAAATATTTTAATTGGCAAAAAGATCCATAGATGTTTATATGCACATGATTTTGAATGAGTCATAAATGAAAGGAATAGTACACCCAAAAATGAATTATGAATTTCTTTTTTCTGCTGAACACAAAGGAAGATATTTTGAAGAAAGTTTGCAACCAGGCTGTTTTAGGTCACCATTGACAAAACAGCCTGGTTACAAACTTTTTTTCAAATTCAACCCTTCATTTGTGTTCAGCAAGACAAAGAAATCCATATAGATGTGGAACTACTCGAGAGAGTGAACGATGACAGAATTTTCATTTTTGGGTGAACTATTCCTTTAACTACCTAAATCAAAAACTATTAAGATTCCGTCAGCTAGTTGTTTTTATCTTTATTAACGGCACCATGGATGAAACCACCTATGAGCGCAAACCCTGTTATTCCGAACAACGCCGTTAAACCCTTCCACATGTTGGTGCTGTTCTCGTGCCGCTGGATGAAGCTCTTGTAATCGCTGGGGATCAGGATATAGCTGCGGCCGTCTTTGGGCGGTTGTAGCCTCATGACCTTATCCTGCTCCAGGACGAGCTCCCCGAACCCGGTGAGAGCCGATCCCACACGCAGCAGCTCCTCTCGCTCCTCAAGGGCCACAGGCTTCTCCCCGCTCAGCTCTGACACGACCGCATCCATCAGCCCCTCTTTGGCTTGCCTGAGTCTCTTGTGCACCTGCTCCAGGTAATCGCCGCGTGCCTCCAGAGGAGAATTCACGTGCACCGACACCTCGCTGTAGTACGAGCCGGGCTGGACCAAGCAGAAGGGCACAGTGTTGGTGGTCTGCTGCTTGTTCACTTTTTTGGAGACCCTGTGTGGATGGTTTTTCATGCTTTATTAGATCCGGTTTTCAAAGTGACATTGAAGCGCATACAATAGATGTTGTGCTGATATCTTACTTTTTTTCATTTTTACGATGAATGCAGTTGTTTACAATCTCAGAGAGGGGAGGGGTGAGCAGAGCTCATTTGCATTTAAAGTGACATGAAAAAAAAGCATGCTGTAGACCAGACTTTCTTAACCCTGGTCCTCCAGGTCCACTGTCCTGCAGATTTTAGCTCCAAACCTAATCAAACACACCTAAACCAACGAATTGCACTGTTCAGGATTACCAGAGGTGGACGAAGTACACAAATCAAGTACTTGAGTAAAAGTACAGATACAAACTAAAATATTACTCCAGTAAAAGTACTCCTTTTTCAATTTTACTCAAGTGAAAGTACAAAAGTACTTGTTTTATGTACTTAAGTACTGATTTATTTTGCAATTTCATACAGTCTTTAATTTTATACAGCACACATTTTTTATAATCTTATTGCTCAAAATACCTGAGATGTTTGACGAGCATGATGTAGTAATGTTCACTGTGAAGCTTACACTGCCAACTGCCCCCAACCTTCGCACTTTGATCATTACTGTAGTTACCTGAATATCACATCCTTTCTTTTTTCTCCTCAGATGTAACTTAATTATATCAAAAATATTTGGACATTATACTATAAATTAGCACCAGCAAGCTTGTTAGCATTAACGTTAGATAACAATATTTAGACCTAACGTTACTTATTTTCAGTATATGGTTATGAATAAACATTCATATCTGTCTACTCGGCTAGTTGATCCAAACAATATAAAAAATGTATACCGCTGATAAACAGTATAAAAACAGACATAAGACTGAATGCGTAGCATTTTAATAAAACTGCTAACGTTAACATTTTAGCAGCAGGGAGTATTTTTTGACTTCGAGACGCTGATGTTAATGTCTGCATTCCTTTGAGTGGATTTAAATAGATCACTCTTTACTGCTGTGTAACAAACTAACAATTTTTACCTAAATATGATTTTCAGTTAAGTTAGTCCACACGCCAGTTGTTCTTGCGAGTTCGGTTCACTGGAGACTCGCTCTGAACGGATCGTTGGAATCAGTGAGCTGTCGAATCGAGAACTGCTCCAATCGGATCTTTCCAGTTTGAGAATGAATCGTTTGGTGTGATTTGCGAACCGATTGAACAGGTTCATTAAAAAGAATCGGTTTGTTAATGAATCACTCGTCTGCGTCTCGCTCGGAGCATGTGATATATGAGTAACGATATGTTTTATGAAATGTGGTGAAGTAGTACGATTCTTTGCTTAGGAATGTAGTGAAGTAAAAGTAAAAGTTGCTAAAAATAAAACTACTCCGGTAAAGTACAGATACCACTTCGTTACTGTCCACCACTGCGGATTACTAGTTAGCTGCAGGCAGGTAAGTGTGGTCAAGGTTGGAGCAAAACTCAACAGGACAGTGGCCCTCCAGGACCAGAGTTGGTGTTGCTGTTTTTGACAGGGTTACATAAATATAATAAATAAACCCAATGAAGACATGCTTCATCTACAATACTATTGGTTGCTTAAACAAGCAAAATGATTCGCAGTGAAGCATTTACCATGTTTTAAGAGCAGCGTTCCAGTATTTCCAGTGTTCGTGGACTGTAATCTTTTGGATGACACCATGACAGCGCGGTACATACTGACTGGAAATGGGCTCTCCGACGGCCTGCACCAGTCCTGAAAATTAAGCTGCATCAATTAAGACTTCTCAAAGTAAGAAGCGTTACTGAGCATTTTATTTACCTTCTACAGCAACATAATGAAGTCTCTTGTTGGACGACGCATTCAGAATCCTGAGCAGGTGATGGTCTGCTTGGAAGCTTGGAATCTCCTGTAAAGTGGAGGAATGGGCTGACATTTATAAAACTGCTCTAATTAGGCACGGAGCTCAATCAGTTTATTTTACTTCCATCCAAAGTGACTACTTTCATGTGAGACATTCTATGTTTTAGGATACATTTCAGGAAAATATCTGCTTTCTCAGTAAATCATCTGTTAGTTACAGTTGCCAAGCTTCATCATTAAACAACATGTTGGGTAGCACTATATTTTACAATTGTTTTACTCATATACATACTATGTAGTTATTGTATTACTAGGTAATAATAAGGTAGTAACCCTGAACCTAGCCCTAAAAAGGTCTAGATTTTAAAGGCTAGAGATTAAAGTAAAAACACAAATTGTAGATATAAAAGTGAAGGAACACCACTTTTCTCCTGTTTTTGGTCAGTTAGGGAGTGAGGTAATAGTGATGTTGTTTATTCTTTTCTCAGGTAAATTAGAGTAATCCTCCCAAAGCCTAGACTTCTTTTGGTTGTTGTTTTGGCCTGGTCCCCTCTTTGAAGTTTCTTGCTTCCCTCTTATTTGTATTGAAACCAGACTCAATAAAAGAAAACAATTGAAGTACAAAATCTCTGTGGATTTATCAAACTGTATGGATTTACAGGTAACATACAGTTAACAATTTTTACTAACGATTTCAATGGCAGGCCTTATCTGCCCAACCAAGTGTTTCTTGATCAGGTTAACCTCAAAATATTAATCTGAACTGAAGTCATGAAAATAATGCAAACCATAGCTATATGCCCAACATAGTTAATGGCCAATTAATATACTCCTTGACAAGAGCTCACTAGAGAACCAATATAGAGAAATGAAGAGGAAGTTAACCATAATGTGAATGTAAAATGTCCACCGCAGAAGAGAATGAAATCACAAGATACTGGTCACATGGTTTTGTCAAACCATGTTAGTCACACAGTTGACCATTTAAACTCAATCTATTATTTTTAATTCAAGACTCAAAGCGGACATTGCAAAACTAATTTAAGAAACAAAGACAACTACAAAAAAATAAAATGTGCTTTTCAATGGACATGAAATGTACACTAAATTACTGAATAACCCATATCTACCTTGTGCATGTGATTAAAGACAAAATGATGATAATATATGAATCATAATATGTGGGTTTTGAGTCTACAATCAGTTCAGATCGAGGCTGCTCTAAACCAGAGTTTGATTGCTGTGTTTCTTTGCTAGCAGTGATGTGGATATCATTACTGTACCTTCAGCTTCTGTACTTCCTGTCTTTTATCTGAATATAGTTTATAAAACAGGCCGGAGAAGGCGAAGCAGGATCCCGCACATATGACGGTCAGTGGGTTGAGGAGATGGTCACTCATTTCTGCTTTGGATAATAAGAGAAACATTTAAAGCTTGTCTTAAATGTTTAGTTGTAAAACATAATAAACATGGTAAACCCTACCCACCAGTCTTAGCACAGCACACTTTGGTTAATCAACTTGCTAAGCTCTTTTTAGTGACGTTTCTGTGTGTGTTTTTTTAATATTATAGGAATAGTTTATTGGTAGAAACACATAACTAAGTTTTTGTGTTTTACATTTTTGCAAATCAACTCTACATATGGTCATGCAATTACATTAAAAGTGTGTTAATAGTTAAAAATGTTGATCAAACAAGGAAAGAAATCCACGTTTACTTTCGTTTAGTAAAACTTTCACTTAATTTCACGTTTTTATGTTTCTGCACAGATATGTCATAATATGTATACAACAACAAAATATCTAAATCACAGAGTATCGTGTCATGAAACTATTTAGCAAAAAACAAAAAAAGCCAAAAACAACAGGTGAAGGCGGACAAACCTCAGCGAAAGTAAAACAAGTCAGAGCTGTTCATGTCACGATAAATCCGGAAGCCACTGCTTTAGATTACGCAGAACTATTACTAAGCTCACTAGTTAGATTAGGTTAGCAACACAGCAGCGTTTAGGGTAGTTCTCGGCATTAGCATTCACCTTTCTCACCTGACGTTTACTGTAGACGCGTCTAATCCGCCATCACTGGAGTTGCAGTGTGTGTGTGTGTCCACAGGAGGACTCGATAACGAAAATACACTAACAGACAATAAGTGGTAGACTTACTAGGAAGTGAGCATCACTTTGCCCTACTAGCGTGGTTTCCAAAACTGAAGCGCAAACCCCGCCCCTCCCGGAGTTCATTGGTCAGTTCAATCAGTCAATCAACAAAAGGTCACTCTTCATACGCTATTTTTGAATTAATGTTATTTTGTAAAGCAAACGTATTATATAAATAAAACGTACAGTTTCAGTTTCATGCAATTCCAAACTGCTTTTTTATTATTATTTAAAGTGGACCGCTGTAAGGAATCACGTGCCAGACAACACTACTGAGCTACTTAAAGAGACAGTTCACACAAAAATAATTGAGTAAATATATCTTAACATTCATTTAGCGTAAAACATTCATTAATAAATTATGTGATCCAAGTTGGTACTTATAGGCAAATTTAACGTGAATAAAACTGTGTGGGTAAATTTGCAGATATCTTCTTACAGCAGTAGAGTCAGTGTTGTTGGCTTCAAACATTAGGAGCTGAAAAATGTAGTTAGTTGGATTTTATTGTGATATTCTCTACACTATTGGGTCAAATCTGGATTTTGAGCAGGTCATACTTGAGCCTGGTGGACTTCAGACATTCAAACCAGATCTTTAAAATCTTACTTACAAAGCCCTGAATGGCTTAGCTCCTCAGTACTTTTGCGAGCTCTTATCACATTATAGTCCTCCACACTTGCTGCGTTCTCAAAACTCTGCCCATTTGATAATACCTAGAATATCAAAATCTGCTGACGGCGGATCTTTTTCCTATTTATCACCTAAACTCTGGAACATTCTACCTAACACTTTTCGGGAGGCAGACACACTTATTAGTTTAAATCTAGATTAAACACATTTCTTCTGGCTAACACGCTAATATACTTCTATTTTTCAAATCCTTTAAAGGATTGTTAGCCTGCATTAATTAGATGAGTCAGAACGGGTAACACTCCCCTTAACACACAATGTACTTAATTGACATCGTAAGTAGAATGGCATCTATGATAATATTAGTCTGTCTCTCTCTTATTCAGTTTCTCAGGCTGTATCCAGATCAGATGGTGTATCAGCATCAAGTTATGATGTCCTGACCCTCAACAGAGACCAGAACACCTGGATGACACACACACACACACACACAATAAGGCCTTTACACAATCTGACATAACTGTGTTTAGAATTTAACTCAAAATTAAGTGCTGGTTTTATCTGGCCAGAGTAGAACTGTTTCTTTTTTCTTAATTCTGTCACACATAGGCCTGGTTTCACAAACAGGGCTTAGCTTAAGCCAGGACTAGGCATTATAGTTTAAGATATTTAAGCAACTTTTACAAAAATGCCTTATTAGAAAGTATTACAGTTGTGGATCTTAACACAGACCAATGACACGGACATGTTTTAAGATATTTTCATCTAAGCAAGCTCAAACATGCAATTTAGTCTGGGACTAGTTTAAGCCTTGTCTGTGAAACTGGGAGATGGAGTTTTGGTTTCTTGCCACTGTTGCCTCTGGCTCTGACTTAATGTTCTGCAGTTATTGTTGATTTGATTACAAAGAACCTATTGAAACTAAACTGATCTATACAACGTCTCTGCATTCAATAATGAAATGCCTTTAGCTGAAAATTAAGCGTTTAATCTTGTCATTTTACATCACTGACACACTCTTCATCAAATTTGAAACTGTTCAGTGCTTTGACACACTGTGTATTGTTAAAAGCACTATATAAAAGGTGAATGACTCATTGAATCAAACTTGCCATATTCTACCAAAAACTGCTTTTCTGGCTTTTTAAAGTGTTTGCTTAATTCTTGCCTTAACCAGAAATTTATATCAAACACCATCCAAAAAAAAATCAGTGATTAACCATTTTGGGCCTTTATTTATTGTTGAAGGGGTGTATAGATACAAAACTAAGTCTTACAAACTAAAGTTTGTAATGTGGAATCAAAAGTTGGAAATTCGAATACGGAAAAATAATGGTGCATAACATTTTATGTTGCCAAAGTTTTCCAGCTTGTTTTATTGCATGGGAAGCACCGACCAAACAAAAGCATTTTATTTGCAGACATGTTTGTAATAGAAAGGACTGGGTAACAAAGTGGGGAGACATGACAAACCAGAAGACTCAAATCTAGTGTCGTCTTCCATTTTATTGTCCCTCCTCCTATGAATACAGAGTACATCGGCCATCACATTTGGAGGTCTCGCTATTTCACATACATAAAGAAGCTGGTTCCAACTTTTCTTTCGCAGCACACTGTTGGCCCACCCTGAATTACACTTTTTTTTTTTCTTTTTTCAGAAAACGCAAGCAGTAGTGCCATTATAGTAATAATTAAAAATAAAAACACCGCAAAGATCACAGGAGGAATAAAAATAAACAAATGGTACTGATGCAAATAGACCACGTGCTTAGTAGCTAGATTTCAAACGTCACCATAATCTAAGTGCAAGATATGTCAACAACCTCAGCTAGAGAAAACTCACTAAAAAGTCAATAAAACTTCATGTTAAGAACATGACTTGCTGAAACTTACCATCAAAGTTCAGGAAAATAAACTTGTGGCAGATGAGTTTTTAAAAACAGTTTAACACTCTCTCTCTCACACACACACACACACACACACACACACACCACCCACGTTTACATTTCAGAAAGTGGTCCTAAGGTTTCTAAGAGATGAACTTAACAAGGACCAGCCTGGATCTCCATTGAGCCCTGGGTGCTTTAACAAGATGAGGAAATAATCTCTCTGAGGAACAAAGACAACTATGCATACTAATTTCACAGGTCCAGCAGAGGACGACAAAAAAAACATCAAAGCAAGATCAAGACGACGCATTTGCTTCTTGCTACCGGTCAAGAAAAAAAAACAAAAAAACAAAACCAAATGCCAGGAGGGTAGCTTGACCTTACAGCTTTCTTTCAAAACATTTAAAATACAATATACATTATTCATGTATATATGTTAATAGTAAAATCCTCACTACGAGTCTCGTATTCTCACTTGGTGGAGAAAAAAATAAACAAAAACAAAACGTTCTGCTTTTGGTAGAGCCATTGAGAGTGTATTCGATTACACGCAAGACACCGCAGTGTCCCGACTGAAGCGCAAGCGTTTACAACACACCTCGATCCTATCTTGAAAATGCATACATTCAAGCAGCAATAAAAAAATATTTATGGCGAATGCATAATCTCTGGAAAAAAAGGAAACAAAAAATACTGTATGAACATCCCTGCTATCAGGTCTCTAAATACAAAACCTCTACCCATAATTTGCTTCAGTGTAACAAGAAGTCCTTTTTGTGGTTTTCCGCAGGTAAAAGTCAGTTCTCAGTGTATGTATGGATGACAGTCTCATGTATTTCTCTTTTCTGGTTTCTATGGTCGAACAATCCGTAAGCATGCAAGCGTCGAAGAGGAGGGGCGGGGGCCTGGAGGAAGGTTTCGGTGGCAGAGCTGAGGTTTAAGCCAGGGCTGGAAAAGCCTCGGGATCATCCACGTTGGGAACAGAAACACCTCCACCCTGTTGAATTCAAAAGAGACAAGACTTCAAGCCAACATCTGAGACAATCACTTACTGATCAAAGTACATATATTGCCTTTTCCTGCACATATAGCATTCAAACAACCATAAAATGAGTGAAAGCTGGAAAATATAAAACACTACATTCAGCATCTTATGCCACAAGTGTGGCAGATAACACTTTCAAAAGCCTGTCAACAGAACAAAAAGTCTTACAGGCTTCAAAGTGAGTAAATAATGATAGAAGTTGCATTTTTGGATAAAAAACAACAACTGAATTTTACAACAACAGAGTGTTTTATTTCTTTGCTGGGGTAAAAGTGAAGCGTTCACTTTAAACTCTGTCAGAAAAACAGTCGTGATATGGGTTCCAGGAGCAGACTACAGTTTTATTTGATGCAAGCCAGATCTGCCACAAATTTTCATACACAAAAATTAAATAGCAGTATGTTATTTACCTTCTCAGATCTGCCTCCGCCTCGTCCTGGCCGTCCTCCTCCTCCACCACCACCACCACCGCCGCCGCCTCCTCCTCCACGGCCTCCTCGTCCTCCACGAGATCCTCCGCGGCCACGGCCCGGCCGACCCAAGTCTCCAAAGTTTATCTCCAGCTGGGAGGTGATGTCATTGGCGGGCTTACGGAAGTGGTGATCTCCACCCTCATCAGCCTTTAAGAAGGAATATCACACGATCAGCTTCAGGAACTGAAACAGACCAGTCCTGATTCCACACAACGCTTGCTTGCTTTCTTGATGTGCTGAGGATTTCAGATTCGGATAACATGGACATAAATACAATCATAAGAATGGAATTTACAGAATTCTTCACAGTAACTGGAGCACACTACTCTACTAATCAAATCACAATACTGACTTGAGACTCAAAGATTTTCATGGCAACTCGTCAAAATAAAAGTTCAGTTTCATCGAAAGAAATTATGACAGAAAAACGTAAAAGTAGAATGAACAAAAAACGTTATTGTTTTAATTAACCTAATGGTTTTTTTTTTTATTAAACTTCAATGCTGAAAAAAAACTGACTTTTTTTTATAAAGTTTAATCATTTTAATGAGACATGCTTACTGATTACCAAAATGTGATTTAACCATTAAAACGTATTTTTTTTTAAAAAAGGGTAGGAAAAACAGAAATCCAGAATTAAAATTTAGCGAAAAAAAATTTTGCAAGTATTAATATAGCTTTACTGAGACCACAATTTTTTTTTATTTTTGATAAACGGATAGTAAGGGAGTAAGTCAAGTGCACAGACATTGTTGGGAGTCTACATTACAAAAAGGGGTTAAAAAAAAGGCTAGCAATTCTCAAATTCTGGCACAGCTCTAGATTAACAAAATTTTAGTACAGAACAATGATTTCAAAAGGCGACCATGAACGTGACAGGAGAATAAAAACCCAAATCCAGACACAAACAGGACCGATACCTTTTGGAATGAGTCAGGATCCACATCTCCAGCTTCAATCACAGATCCAGCATGCCGCTGAAAACAACAAAATACGCTTACACATTAGCCTCAAAAGCATACAAAGACAAATTTATGAGACTGTGAACTAAGTTAACTTACCGTGCCAACCTCCTCGCTCTTTGACTTGTGCAGTACGTAGCCCTTCTTCCACTGGCTGTCATTACCCTCGTTGGGCTTGCGGATGTTGAACTCAACTTTGGAGCGTTCTTTGTCTTGCATGGCCTTCCATTCATCCAGTGTCATCTCCTTAGGACCTTCATCCTTCACCTCCTCTACTTCATTCTCCCTACACAGACACAACCATCCAATAGCATGCTCTTAGCACATCTAGTCGTGGATACTGGCATGCGCTGTTGTTCTGAACACAATTCTACTCGACTCACTTGTTTTCAGAGTCAGCAGGAGCGTGATCTTCACCTTCAGGAGCCGGCTCTGGTGCTGCAGACTGATCAAGCTCACTGTTAAATAACACAAAATTGTTAAATAAAGGGAACCCTTGATATAAACACTTAAAGCAATGTTTCATTCATCTTAAATGGCAAGAAATAATAGTTCTCCCTGACTAGAAGAAATCTTATGATTTAGAACCAGCCCATCATGTCATTCAATGCAAGGTTTTATTTATGTCCAAAACACAAGTGGTTTAGGACACGCTACTGTCAAAGTTCAATACGTGGGTTAACCCCCTAATATAAATACTATTATTATTATCTTTACAAACATCACTAAATAGAGTTAACCAGAATTTAGGGTTTCAGACAAGCTACATTGTTCTGAACTTAATTTAATACATATTGCTGCCTTTTTCTACATGACCTTTTTCTAGGTCCCTAATCCTATCCAATATCTAAACTTAACTACCTTACAATTAATTAGCAGCAAATTAAGATATAGATGAAATCATGTAAAAGAATTTCTGCATCTCAAATAAATGCATCTTGATTTAAGGATGTTTGGAAAAGACGACACGCAGAATAAAAGCGTAAAAAATGCCATGTCTATGTATTTAAGACGTCTTGCTCTGATGTAAGGCCGAAGTGAAACTTTGTAAGACTCGCAGAAACCCTGACATCTGTCAACGCTTAAAAATCAACTGACACCCACAAACCTCAAATATTTCACATCTCCAACCCTACCTGGCTTCTTCCTTCACATTGCCCCAGTTGTGCAGGCCACTCCCGCCTCGCTTCTCATCTCCTTTCTGTCGACTAAAGCATGAAGGACATTCCAGTGAGACTAGCGTGAAAACACACCCTTAACCATTTGTTAGTGTAGGCTTCATCACACTTACGGTTTGTCATTGCCGCTGTGTCTGTCAAAGTCACGTTTGCCCCGGGAATCGAAGCCATCTCCACGCCCCATGCCTCTCCCACGGCCACCTCTGGCCCCGCGGCCTACTCCACGGCCTCGAGAGGGCTTATCTCCTATCGGTCTGAGGACAACATGCACAGACACAATCAACAATCTACAAAAATCAATAAACTCTGCTCAGATATTGATTCAATGGAAACTCAGTCGACTTATTACCATGGTGCTTCTACAAATGATTACGAATCACAATCAACCTGAACCACTGGTCTGAACAATGTGGAGACAGACAGATGTTGTGTTAGTTTAGTTTTGAAGCTTTCATTTCTTCTCCCAACTACACTTGCATTATCTAACCACTCATAAAAAGCACAGGATGCTGTCTAGGGCTGAGTATTGACAGATATCACAAATCAACTATAAAAAGTATTGATTCATTTGGATATGTATTGGGTACCGTGTATCTCTCTACTGATGCAATGCACCCTACCCAGAACCCTGTCAGTCATCCACAGCTATAACATTCAAGAATACATTTAATTGATTTTATAGTTTAGATATTACAATTAACGCAAACATTTATTTAAAACAACTTATTGTTAGAATGAGACATCATTAAACAGTAAATATGTTTCTATTCTAGTTCTTTGAATTATAAACATTTACTGAATGTGTCTTGTTTTAAAAACAAGCGTAAAATAACAGACATTTATGGATACAATAAATACAGCGGCTTCTCTCGAGTTATATTTTCTAGGTGACTAACAAGTTTACAGCAGGATGCTAATGTTGTTTTCCACTTTCGAAACACTGAATCATCTGTTTCTTTAAGTCCATGTGACATCAGTGGATCAAAGTTTTGTGAGAAAAATAATTTACTCAACCATTGTTCTTCCTCGAGTTACGTCTTCTGCAATTTTATCTTCTGCAGTCTTCTGAGATTATCACAACGCATACTTTCCTTTACGTAAACAAGGCTGAGCATGCGCTGCGATACCCTCTAAAACAGTGGAAGATGCAAATCAGAGGAGAAGAATGGTAGAGTTAAATGTTATTTTTTCTTGTAGCCTCATAAAACTGAAGTTTAGTCAATGATGTCACATCCTGTTTTACTAATGTATTTACTAAATTTCTGACCCTGGCATCATTTCAGTTGTATTGCTGTCTATGGAGGGACAGATGGCGCTCTAATATCATCAGAAATATCTTAATTTGTGTTCAGAAGATGAACGAAGGTTCATGAGTTTGGAACGACATATTAATGACAGAATTTGTATTTTGGGGTGAACTAACCCTTTAAGTGATATTGTCAGGCATAATGCTGTTATTTTTGTCAAACACCAAACACTCACTTGTCCACAGGGAACTCGCCCCCCTCTGGTTTCTCATCAGCTGGTTTATCAAAGCGTCGTTCACGAGGAGGTCGTCTGTCAGGTCGCCTGTCGCCGGGCCGAGCCTCTCCTTGACCTCCCTGATGTTGGGAACTGGCCTGACCCTGCTGCTCCGGCCTTCGACCAACCCTCCTCATGCCTGAAATAGATGTTTAGACACTTACTAAAAAAGCAGGAGTCTAACTCTGAGAACCTGTATATTAATGCAGTTTTTTCCCCAAACATAATTATGTTGATTTAATAATTTCATTTAGAGCAAAATTAAAGCATCAATGTTTGAATGCTGCACGTTTCATGATTCCACCCATCTGAGACATTTAGCAAATAAAAACAGTGCACTTATCAGAAAACATATACAATAAAATACTCACAAAAGCCTCCTATCAGTGCATTTAAGCATGTGTGACCATGGGCCACAAAACCAGTAATAAGTAGCACAGACACATTTGAAGAAATACAAAAATACATTATATTAAAGAAAAAATTATTTTGATCCATATCAAAAATCATTAGGATATTAAGCAAAGATCATGTTCCATTTAGATATTTTGTAAATGAGCTACTGTAAATAAATCAAACCTTAAATGTTACATAGTAATATGCATTGCTAAGAACTTCATTTGGACAATTTTAAATGTGATTTCCAACATATTGATTGCACACAGATTCAGGCTTTTAAAATAGTTGTATCTCAGCCAAATATTGTCATATTCTTACAAACCACAACCAAAGGAAAAAGTGGATTTTACAGATGATGTATAAATCTCAATTTCAAAAATGTGACCTTTATGAGTGGTTTTGTGGTCCAGGGTCACATGCAGTACTTAAATTGCTGGCTAGCACCACACACGTGGTTTTTATGTGAAATAAAAACAGACTTGGATGTGTTTGAGACAACATAGTGAGCAGAAAACAGCACTCAGATCCTCTATTTGTTGTGGCTTTCAGCTCAAGGTCACACTGTTCAATCAATCAACTCTAGTGATGTCTAAAGATGCATTTTCAGTCACTGGCTCAGATTTTAAAACACCGTGTTACATGTGTTTTGTCATTAAAACAAGAAAGATCACAAACCTTGACGAAATTAAATACGACGACACAAAATGACAAATCAACCTGGTCAGCTACATTATAACTTAATTGTGTACGTTACTCAATTTATCCGTCACGACACGCCTTTCAAAATAAAAGCGAAAGTGCTGTCACGCACATTTGCACAACATCAAAACACGCCACCGTTTTCTCCATGTGCAAACTAGCCCAGTAAATGCTAATCACATAATATTCACATACAGCTAGCAGATTAGCATGTGGCTAACGCAGCTACGCAGTTATAAATAAAGTCAAGTTGATTAAATCGTGATCGGATAGTGATGTTGACATGTCAGAGAACGAGAAGGGTTGATTAAACGTCACTGAGCGAATTTGGCTCACAAAACACTGTGTTGTCGAACATTAAACGTCGACGACAACAGCAAGAGTAAGGTTAGCGTTAGCAGCTCAGGCTGTTGTTGTTCGTGTTGACTTCTCTGCTGTGTTTATATGCGCACAAGCACGCAGCCCCGTCTCATAACCTACCCAGCATTTTAGTCACTATATGCGCTTCGCGTCAGTTTTTAGCCGCGTTTTGTGTTTGTGGGTGTCTAAAACGTCTAAATATGCTGTCTATTTTTTGCGACACAGCCGATTTTTGACTGCAATTTCTACATACCCTCCTTCTTAAGCGGAACAGGGGCCTGTGGTTCTTCTTTCTTCTCCTGCACTGTATTTTTCCTGTCCTTCTGGGACTCTTTCTTCGGCTGTTTGGCGGCTTGAGCTGCCGTCTTCGAGCCGCCTGACGCGGCCGCATCTTTCTTCTTGTTCTCGGCCGCCTTTAATATCTCGAAGGGGTCGGATTCGTCGTCCAATAGCTGGTCGAACCGATTGGTAACGACGCAACCGAAGCCTTCCTGCAGATGCCCCGGCATGATGGTGCCCCAACAACGGGATTCTCCTCCGATTCTTCGAGGCTTCGAGCGAACGGCTCACGGTGGACAACCACAAGATGGCCAAGGAAGACACCTGCTTCTCTTCCGGCGCTCTCAATATCCGGGACATTACAGCTTTCGCGCCATATGGGGGGTGTAGTTTTACAACTGCACTTTCTATGTATGCAGTTCATGTGTCTAAAATATGCGTATGCTGGACATACATTTATACACAAGACGAATCATTTTATGAATTAATAATAGTTTATGAAGAGTATTTGGATATTAAATTAAATTCATTTTATTATCAATATTTGAGTGCTGGACATTATTTTTTTATTTTAATAACATTTACATGATTTAAACTTTCTGTTTTGTAATTGAAATTATTTTAATGTGGTGTATGTTCTTATATGTGACCCAGGACCACAAACCTGCCGTAAGTCTGTTACACAGCTACTTATTAAGTAACCAAAAGATTGTCACATAGGCTATGTATTATTATCTTATTACAATAAATTCAAGTACACAAACATAAGGTACTTAAAATAAAGTGTATCAAGATTGTACTGTTTAAGTAGCTGTGTAACGTGTAGCAGTAGCTGTCTGTTACATCTACATAATTATAAACTGTATTTCATATACTGTACACCTTATCTAGCTGCACCTTAATTTGACTTGAGTTTTGGAAAATGGTGGCGCTGGAGACTACAATTAGTTCTTCACATATTTTTTTTTATCTTTTACAGTGTTTTTTATTCTCCAACAGTTGTTTTCTGACCCACTGAGAATTGTGCTGTCCAGTGGTAATGTCTTAAATTTGCAACTCAGTCCGAGTTAATATAGCAAAAGAAAACATGCACACCTGGGAGGTTTTCACTTCCAGCCTTCATGGACAATTATTTATCACGCATAAATGATTTAACACTAATGAACAGTAGTTGATGTAGTTTAGAACTGGTAAAACCATCAGGATATCAACGTGCCTAATAGTTATGCACAAGCCACATAGTACACACACAGATATATTATATGTAGCCTACACAATAACTTTTATTTTGGATGCAGTTAATCGCGATTAATCACATTTTGACCCAAGCGACTGTACAGCGATGAAATAGAAGCGCAGCACTCACACACACACACACACCCTCTCTCTCTCTCTCTCACACACACACACACACACACACACTCACTGATGGGACATCAGAAGGTCTAGTTCTCTCTGTGGAGGTTCTCTTCCTATCCACAGTCCGTGAAGACTTCATGTCGCTCGCCGCCTCAGCATGTGTCCCAGAGCCCGCGCATTTACTGCTGCTTCTTCTGGCGCAGGTGGCGTCCTCGGTCCCCTCGGGGTGTCCGGAGCGCTGTGTGTGTGATGACCAGCAAGTGGTCCAGTGCGCTGAGAGAGACCTGCGCAGATTCCCGACGGGGCTCCCGCTGACCACCCGCCAGCTCATCCTGTCCAACAATCGCATCTCTGACCTCCCCGCGCTCGAGCTCAATTACCTGTCCGACCTCGCGTACCTGGACTGCAGCAACAACTCCCTCACGCACATCTCCGAATCCACGTTTGGCAACCTGAGAAAGCTGGCGTATCTGGACCTGTCCTTCAACTTCTTCTGTCAGATAGAGGAGCAAACGTTCGGCGCGCTGGAGAGCCTGGTGATGCTCAGACTGACGGATAACCCCAGGCTGTCAGACTTTCACCCTCAGGCTTTCTCGCAAGCCAGTGCACTTCAGGTGCTGGATATAAGCAGGAACAACCTGAGCAGGCTCAACGTGAGCTCCCTCTCGGCTCTCGGCGGGCTCCGGTCTCTCGGGCTCAGCGGGAACCCTTGGCGCTGCGCGTGCGACGCGGAGGAGCTCTGCTTGTGGATGCACGCGGACACCTTCAAGTTTCAAGGTATCCTGTATTCGGGGTCTAGGGGTTGTTGTGGGTTTGCATACGATGTAAAACGTTATTCTTGATTAATATATATCGCTACCATATAATGCTGAAACATTGTTTTGTTTTAGCGCCTGGTTTTGGGATTTTACACAGAGATTTATACTGTCCCCTTTGGAAAACAGTGATTATTAGTTTATTTCTAAAACTAATGATGTTAAAAAATCACTTTCAAAAATAAAATAAAATAAATAAATAAGTGCACTGTGCTTTTGATAATAGTATTCCTGAGCTTCTGTCTTAAGGAGTGCATTTCACCTTTCCGCACACTAAGCATAAAAAGGTCTTAAATCAGAGCAGAATGCTGTAAATTCATGCATCAAACAAGAACCAACCAACTTCTGTCATAATATCTATCATGAAAACATTTTTGTCCTTTGAATAAAGTTGACTTTTCTGAGCCAAGTGACCAATATTTTCTTATATTTTAATCATAAACTCTCTTTGTTAATTTTTATTCTATTTTGTTTATTTTGCTTCCCAACTCATGTATCTTGATTTATTTGACATTTGCACTGTAAAACAAGAATAAATAAATAAATGCATGGAGATCTATTAGATTTAGTGGAAGTTGAACTTTGAGACGTCGCAATAGAAAGACATTAGAGACCATACTAATGCGCTGCATTCAATTTATTCTTTACATTTTCTTCTTGAAAAAGTCATAAATTCACATTCATAACACCTGCTGAGAGTCTCCAGTTGGTTTCAGCCACCACTAAAAAAAGCTGACCACTAGAAAATACAAATGAAAGTATCATAAGGTTTAATTAAGTATTTGTATATACCCCATGATGGACTAATCTGTTATTCAGTATATTTGTTAATTTGTCCACTATTTTAGATTTAGGTCACAATAACCAGCTCTGATCAGTCATTTAGGGCTTAGGGACTAACAGCTGCCACTGGATTTGTAAAGATATATAAAGATAGATAGATGATAGAGACAGTGTATGAGCTGCAGATGATTGTTTAATCTCATATCTGAGGTCATCTTTGAGGAATGTCCCTTTATAACCAGTTATATTTAGGCTGCTGAGGGTCTCTTATAGTGCACAAAGCCACAGTAAACACTCACGCACACAGAAAGCAAGTGCAGTGTGAGGAAAAGGCAGACATCTCCTGCTTTAATTGGCCCAGATGTATTCCCTCGAGTGTAGCTAATTATTTTGCTCTACAAATTAACATGCAACTGTTCACACAACAAAGAAAGATCAAACACAAATCCCATCATCCGCTGCTCTGTAGTCCCATATGTGCTGGCCTATTTTTACCTTTCACTGGCTTTGAGGGGTTTGTTTGCACCCGGAGCCCCGCTGCAGACAGAAGGAGAACACAGCTGTGAATCGCCCACAGATTACAGTGAATCATGTTCTTGCTCGCATTACACACTTTTTTAAAGTTATTTTAGAAATGTAAAAATAGCACTTGTTTTTGTGAATATTGGATTGATAAATAATGACAGGAATGATAATATCACCGTATTAAAGCAGTCAATAGGTGAATGAAAGCTTGCTTTCACTTTGAATCAAGCCTATGCAGATATTTGTTGATTTTTAGTCTTCATTTTGTTCAGTTTCTCATAAAAACAAGACTTTTTATGTAGTTTTGCTTCTCAAGTAAATCATGTTATGAGAATGGTTAGACATTTGAGCTGGAAAATAACAAAAATGCTCATTAACTTTGATGAACCTGACTTCTATATTTTAGTTGTTGGATGCAGAAGCCTCCCTTCTTCCTTGTAAACGTACTTACTTTAAACTTTCATGTTCTCAAACTGACTTCCAATAGTTTATATATATATATGTATATATTACATAAATTATATTACATAAATGAATTGCATAAATTAAAGTATAAAAAGTATAAATTCTTTTATTTGGGCTTTTAAACAAAACTGCAAATTTAGTGAATATTGGATTACAGATATATAATAACAAATTAGAAACACTATGCATTTTTATATACATATATATGTCATTTAGCGTATCTATACACACACACACACACACACACACGTGTATATATATATATATATATATATTAGTTATGTCAAATGATTTATGATGTACCTAGTAAATAAAGATTTTATTAGATGCAATTAATCGTTATCATTTGTGTGTGTGTGTGTGTATATATATATAGTGCAATTAATAAAAGTTTATATATAAATAGTTTAATTTATATATATATATTTTGGTATGATATATGGATATGAATTATATTTGACAACTTGACAGCTTATGGCCCGGTTTCACAAATGGGGCTTAGCTTAAGCCAGGACTAGGCATTTGTTAAATTAAGATATTTAAGCAAC
>JAUMHR010000043.1:1621180-1638812 GCA_032361145.1 Enteromius fasciolatus
TACGTATACGTACGTCGACACATGCCAAACAGCTTATCTTGAGATGAGCCACTTTTTTTTGTCATTTGTGAGCAGCGGACAGTACAAAGGGAATGTTTCCCCTTCTTTTGCAGAGCTTATTTTTTGCTACAGTGTTTTTTCCCTTGCATGCTTCTTAAAAAAAATAAAAACAAAAATGATTGAGAATAAATGCAGTGCTCATGTCTGATTTATTAAACTCTTTTAATTACACATTTGCATGCTTTCCAACATGTAAACTAGCAGTCATTGGCTAATAGAATAAGTTGACATACTTGCAGTCAGTTTTTGGTCAATTATCAATTTATTTATTTTTTTTGATAATGCAGCTTTTTTTTTTTTTTTTTTTATTAATATGATTATATAGGTTTTTTCATTTTTTTTTTTTTTTTTTCAAGTTGTTACATATTTAAGTGCATCAATGGAAACTTGCATATGCTAGTATATAATAAAAAAATGAAATCCAGTTAAATATTTGAATTAATGAAAGATTTTTATGGTTTTTGTATTCGTTAATTGGAATAACCCTGAATAGAATTTAGTGAAAGTTCAAAAAAGACTTCCTCATTCATTTATTCATAAATGAATAAATACAAAAATAAATCCTTTTGACTATCGCTCAGTAACGGCACTGTTAGGTCAGAATAACCTAGTACTAGTGGAGAAGAACAGAACGTCCAGGGGGTCTGTGTAGTATTAGACGGACGTTGTAACAGGTTGGACGTGAGATGGGTGTTAGGATTAGCCATTGCTCTCTGCGTCAGCACTATGGACGGGCTTAAAAGCTTTGTGTGTGTGTGTAGAGCAGCAGTTACATCATGCGAGGACAGCCTGTAA
Organism: Enteromius fasciolatus; assembly: GCA_032361145.1. Lineage (NCBI taxonomy): Eukaryota > Metazoa > Chordata > Actinopteri > Cypriniformes > Cyprinidae > Enteromius > Enteromius fasciolatus. Next base: position 1,622,036 of record JAUMHR010000043.1, read on the forward strand.
CAAGCATGCAGGTGTGAGTAAACCCAGATTAGCTTATATTGGCTCTATAACAGACAAAAACCAACGAAGCCTGTAATGACGTAAGAATCCTACTGCAGCTAAATAAATGTAGACTGACAAAATAAATGTAAAATATTTACAACAAGATTATATATTTCTTTATTCATTCATTTGAGCTAAACCGTTATTGTAGCCTGATTATATGTAGTGTTTTTATTATCCACAGTGCCTATGGAAAGTCTTCATAACCCTTAATTTTTTTTTCACATTTTATGTTAAACTGCTTTAAATTAATTGTTCTCCCACATAAATCTACAATCCACTCACCATAAACTCACAAAGCAGATTTATCACAACTTTGCAAATGTATTAAAAATGAAAAGTGCTCCATTGTTTCAGTTTTAATTATAATTCTGAAACAAAAGTTTTTTTCCCTATTGCTCATCTATGTTTTATGGTCAACTTTTTGGCTGTTTTTAAAAAAAAGAAACTTTAAATCACAAAAGAAAGGTAATTAAAACATATATGATTTACAATTTAGTTTAATATAAACTACAATTTGTTATTACTACAAAATGCACATTTTAAATAGCATTATTTAAGTGTGTTAGGAAGCAGGGTCTGTTCTGTTTATTGGTGGAGAGCGCTGTTTTGTGCATTACTGACATCTCCTGGCAGTTTGGATCTAAACTTTCATCAGATCTCCTCTGCAGGAGCCCTTCAGCCTTCTTACAAGAGATTCACACAGAGCTTCTTAAGACAATAGTGCTGTTGAACGCTGTCTATAAAGCAACTTCCAGTTGTTTCAAAGACGTTGGAAGAGGTGATTGTGTCATCATGACCAACCCACATCTATGTGCATGCTTTGCATCTGCAGTCATAATCACAAAAAAAACGGTTGTTCCTCAAACACCAAACAATTGGGCTGTTATACAGACACTCCTGCTGAACAGGAGGAGATTTAGTCTAACAAGTCTAACAAGTCGTCCATTTCAGTCACACCAAACCCTGCTGAGCTCAACTTGTGCTACAAGAATACAAGGAATAAAAAGAAGAAAGAAAGATGTCATCATTTACTCATCTTGGAGTAGTTCCAAACCTGTACGAATGTCTTTGTTGCTGAACACAAAAGAAAGATAGTTTGTAGGAAGTTTGTAACCAGGCTGTTTTGGGTCACATTGACTCCCATAATAGGAAAAAAAATACTATGGGATTCAGCGGTGACCCAAAGCCTGATTACAAACTTTCTTACAAACTTTTCTCACAAAATTTTATTTTTTCTTTATTTTCTTTAATTCCAATATGATGCTATAAACTGTGCCTTTACTCTTTGTTGAAGAATGTCCTATTCTTTCTTTTTATATTTTGAATAGCCATCAGTTCTTCCGATTATATTGAAATTCAATTCAATTCAAATTTATTTGTATAGCGCTTTTCATGATACATATCGTTGCAAAGCAGCTTTACACCAAAGTAATGTTTTACAGTAAATGTAGTAGCAGCTTGTACATGTACATATGGCCTAGATCTGAGGTAAAGATCAATTAATGGCGTAATCGAAAAGACAGGGAACATTATAAATTAGTAGCAGAATTCGGTAGTGCTGTGTGTCGTTTCAGGGTTGGCATCATCTGAAGTCCTCTGTGGGGTCTTGATTTATTTGAATATCTTGATTTTTGCTTTTTTTGAGATCTTTAACTTTTGGATACTAACTGCAGCTTCTAGTAAACCTCCATTTGAACATGAAAAAATACCATAGTAATTTATAAATATAGAGTTTTGAACCATATTGTAAATTACTTGGATTAATTTGTTGTGGTAATTCTATAACTGGTAACATAACACCTATAATAAAATAAACAAATTACTTTACCCAGTGTTGTACTACGCTTTGTAACTTAGCAAATATTATACTACAATAACTGTGGGAAATATAAGTATATATTGTTAAGCCACCAGTATTCTCAACAACAAAAACTGGTTTTAAGTGGGTTATTTCTATCTTTTGCAGTATAGAGCGTCAGTTACAGTACAGTAAATCAGTTTACATTTCCAAACATTATTTTTGTCATTAATTGTAATAATGCAGTGAGATTATTGTCTGATAGCAGCCAGTGCTCCACACAGAGATCTGATCATCATCCAGTCTGTCTGGAATCACATGAAGTAGTTAATTTTTGTTTAGTAGCGTGGTAATATGCATCGCTAAGAACTTCTTTTCGACAACTTTTTTTTCCAGATTCCAGATTTTCAAATAGTTGTATCTCTGTCAAATATTGTCCTCAACAAACCATGCTTCAATCAAAAGCTTATTTATTTAGCTTTCAGATGGTTTTGTAGTCCAGGGTCATGTACTGTCTCGAGGACATGCAGTAACGTTAGGCCTAGGCAACATCGCGATATATTTATTTGATAATCTATCATCTTATCTATGTTTGAATATTTAGGAATATCCATGTTACTTGGAATTAATATATATATATATATATATTCAATTTTATATTTTAAATGTAAATCTACGTTCATACTATTTTATCGATTAGTCAGGTCTGTCAGGCTGAGCTGTGGATGAAGGAAAACTCGATGCTCACGCGGAAGCGGGTTAGTCCTTGATCATTTGGATAAATACACAAGAGAAAACAACCAAAATAAAATGTAAGTAGGCTAAATCTCGCTGCTATCATGTCTGTTTTGCAGGTTGAACAGGGCTTTTGGTTTTCGCATGCGTTTCAGTTGTGTGAACGGTTTGTTGTGGTTGGGCTATGTTTGAGATGTCAAACATGAAGAAGACACTGGAGTCCACACAGGAGTCCGGGACCATGCTAACTGTCGTTATGTGAGCTGTGGATAGTGGTTAAACGCCTGGGCTGGAAACTAAAGGGTTGCAGGTTCGACAGGTTATTCCTGTGACCAATTTACAGCAGCAGCAGCAGCCCAAACCACAACAGCTCATTAAACCGCATTACAGCCTTCAGATGAGGTTTAATCATACAATACTTCCACTACATTTTTGTGTGTCATTTTGTACCAAATACAATTCTGCTTTATATAGGTACATAACCTTTGCATGAAAAATGTGAGAAAAGTTTTTTCAGGACAGTACTAAATAAAAAATAACATGTTTACAATCCTTAAAATCTTGCATAATTTTCCAGGGGTATGTAAAATGTAAAGCTTGACAAACTTAAATGAAGTTTAACCTTTGGTGTTAAAAATTGCTTAGAAATATTTTTGTGCAATTACATTTTCTTCCAGCAAAGTTCCAGCATATTTATAACATGCAGTCAAATAAATCCACTTCCTTAAATACTAATTCGCATTGCGTTTCTGCATTCTGCTTGTGTGCCATCTCGGTTCAAATACAACTAAATTGCAGTTAAACAGGATCTCTCAGTTCAGCTGTGAATGGATTGTCCCTCTGCAGTAAGTGCGTTGATAGAAGTATTAAATGTTTCTCTGTGTGTGTGTGTTAGGTGAAAGAGCATTGTTGTGGTGTCCAGCTGGAATCATCATGTCCTCCGCTGGTCCGTCTCTGTCGCACCCTCAGCGCTCTGAAGCTGAGGTCGGGGCAGCGAGCGATCGTGGGAACTTCTCCTCAGAGCGTCACGCTGGTCTCCTGCTCGCTCAGATGAACAAAATGCGCCTGCAGTCTGACTTCTGCGATGTGCGTCTGCTGGTGGGCGGAAGGGTGTTCGGGGTCCATAAGCTGGTGCTGGCTGCCAGCGGTCCGTATTTTGCGGCTCTGTTCTCTGGAGCCATGAGCGAAGCCCGCGAGGAGGAGGTTCGCATTGCTGGAGTGGAAGCTGACGTCTTTGAAATTCTCCTAGAATTTATTTACACTGGTATGCAGGTGTCATACATGTGTTTGTCCGTCACGTCAGACGCCTGTAGGAACTATGCAAATGCTACTGGGGTCTATAGTCCATAAATCAGATTCATCAAAAATCTTTTAACTCCAAGGCACTTGGAAGTGCAGTAAAAAAATGAAAATCTCACATGACTTTAAAAAGTAATACATTTAAGTTGTTTTTAGTTTGTAACGTAACAAATGAGTTGTTTGAAGGAAGGCTTTTAATTTTTCACTAAACTTTCGAGTGCGTTGGTGTTAAAAGATATCTGTAAGAAGTTAGTGGTCTTGATAATGGCCAGCATGACTATTAAAAGAATAGTTCAGCCAAAAATGGAAATTTCATATTAGATGAGTTTGTTTCTTCATCGGATTTAGAGAAAGGCAGCATTTCAGCACTGCAGTGAATGGGTGCCGTCAGAATGAGAGCACAAGAACACAATAGTCCACACCACTCCAGTCAGTTAACATCTGGTGAAGTGAAAAGCTGCATGTTTGCAAGAATCAAATCCATCATTAAGTCATTCGAATTTTTAACTATTGTCTGTAATCTGTGTTATTCGGATTCCGATGGCACCCATTCACTGCAGAACATCCATTGGTGAGCAAGTGATAAATCTCCACAGATTTTTATATAAAATATATATTCTCTATTTTATAGAGATATTTTCTCTAGAAACAAAGATACTAAATAAGATAAGCCTTTTTTGCAATGTATATATGAGTATAATGTAAAAGCATTTCCTAAATTCTTCTGAGTGTGTGAATGGCAAAGATGTTCTCTTGCTCCTGACAGGCTCTGTTGACGTGACTGTGGACACCGTGCAGGAGCTGATGGTGGCTGCAGACATGCTGCAGTTGAGTGAGGTGGTGGATATATGTGGAGAGTTCCTGCGGGCTCACATGGACCCATCCAACTGTGTGGGCATCTATCGCTTTTTGGAGCAGATCGCCTGTATGGAGCTCCTACAGTTCACTGAAGACTACATCCACGTCCACTTTCTAGAGGCGAGTTCACTGGCGAGGTTTTCAGTTTCAAGTATTCCCAGCATTGAGGTCATGTGATTAGGTGTGTCATGGTATGAGACATCAAATTTGCCTTGATCTTTTGAGATATAAGAGGGCTTTGCATCATTAAAACGTCATGCAAGGTGATCTATTATGCCTCTTTTTTTTTAAAGATGATGTCTCTTGAATGTATATGTAAAGTTAGCTCAAAATGCACCACTTAGCTTGTCAATATTGGCACTTTTAGACTATTAGCCCAAATATGCTGTTTCTGTGTGTGTCCCTTTTAAATGCAAATAAGCTGGGACACACACGTTAGATTTTAATATTATAAATATAGTCCACTACAGTGATTTGGGCTCTAAATATTCATGACTGTCAGTATTGTGTGGTGTCCGGACTCAGGTGTGCACCTCAGAAGAGTTCTCAAGCTTGACTAAAGATCAGCTGGTGAAGCTGCTCCGCAGTGAGGAGCTCCGGATCGAAGACGAGTATCAGGTGTTCACAGCTGCTATGGACTGGCTGCACCATGACGTGTCTCAGAGAAAGAAGCATGTGGTGGAGGTCCTGGAGCCGGTGCGCTTCCCGCTGCTGTCTCCTCAGAGACTCTACATGTACATCGAGGGTGAGAGAGAGGCTGTTTCACTCGAGTGCTTCTCACCATCAGGAATCCCCTTCATATTCTCTGATTAGATGAAGTAATAAAAAAAAAAAAAAAATCAAATTAAAAAAAAAAAAAAAAAAAGGGAAATAATATGGGTAGTGTAAGTTGTTTAAATATATATGCATACGCAATGTTAATTATTTTCTTTTACAATTTTTTACAAAACGTTGCTTGGATGATTTTGAGAACAGGTCTTCAATTTAGAGTCTTTCATAAGGTTTCATGTATATAATATTTTGATTATACTTAAGTTAACAACATCAGTAAACATGAAGAATGAACAATACTTCTGTCTATCAGTTTGATGATGTTTGTTTTTGTGTACACATTGCTAACGAGACACTCTCCTGCAGGTATTTCTGACTTCAGTTTGCGAGTTGCATTGCAAACCCTTCTGAGAGAGTACACTGAAGTCAACAAGTCCCCTAAAGAGAGCAAACCTTTCAACCTCCTGCAGACGGCCAAGGCCCGGCCCCGGAGAAAAGCCCGCAAGTACCTCTACGCCATTGGTATGGGAGCCCTTCTGGGAGCCTGCAGATGTGATACTCAAGGGATAGTTCAATAATTACTCACCCCCATGTCGTTCCAAACCCTCATCTTCACAGATTAAGATATTTTAGATGTATCTTAATTTGCGTTCTGAAGATGAACGATGGGTTTGGAACGATCTAATTAATGACAGAATCTTCATTTTTGTGTGAACTATGCCTACGTTTGTCTAACTCAGCATCTGTGTCTCAGGCGGTTACACTCGTCTGCAGGGCGGCCGGTGGAGTGATAGTCGGGCTTTGAGCTGCGTTGAACGCTTTGATTCGTTCAGTCAGTACTGGACCACCGTGTCTTCTCTGCATCAGGCCCGCAGCGGACTCGGGGTGGCCGTCCTGGAAGGCATGATATATGTAGTGGGGGGTAAGTGTAGTGCTGCCACATAACAATGTTAGCAGCACCCATGCAAAAACAATCTGCTTCCCGGCTTCACCCCCTATAAAACATCTGTACTTCTAACTGTACACTTCTAATTTATAAATGAGAACGTGGATTTAAAAAATCCTGCAGACTTAAAGAGATAGCTCACCCAAAAAGTTTCATTTGCTGTCAATTCACTCTTTTCTCAAATCCTTTAGGACGACATTAAGAAGATTTCTAGCTGAAACATGGCACTTGGTCATTAAGTTGCCAGCCAACAGCAGCATTTTTCACAGAAGTTTAAGCCCCCAGAGTATTTAGTTTGATTTATTATGCATACATTTCTGAGCATGCAATATACCAAAACAAAGAACATAGAAAAATCACATTTTTGTAGGAGACAGTGTTGCATACATGTCTAATATAAAAATATGTTATGTTCATATATTAAATATATTTATTTATATCTTATATAAATATTTTCAAAATATATGTGCAAGAAACTGAACATTATGACATTATTTCTAAACCTTTATACTTAACCCTTGCACATGCACCATGTTACAGTTTTTGGACTTTGTTTGAATTCATGTTTGTTCTAATCAACTCTTCACCCAGTGTGCAGTGGGTTTTCATCAATATTAGTGTGCACTTGATTTGGGACACTCTAAATGAATCCAAAGTGCTGCACTGCATTTACATGTACAGTTTTTTTTTACAGTTTATTGATTTAGCAGATGCTTCTATCCAAAATGACTTAAAATAATAAACATACAGCCATCTTGTGTCGCACAGGAGAGAAGGACTCCATGATCTTCGACTGCACGGAGCGGTATGACCCAGTGACCAAGCAGTGGGCGGCAGTGGCGTCTCTGAACTATCCACGCTGCGGGGTTGGAGTTTGTTCCTGTCACGGAGCTCTTTATGCACTTGGTACGTAAATTTAGTTTAGGCGCTGTCCGTGTCCTTCGCTCTTTAGGGTTTTGTTCAGTCGCACTCGAACACCATGTGATTGGTTAACTCTTTTTGCAACATTCCTGCTAAGGACATATTTTCCCTGGCAGGAGTACGCTGAGGGCAATATATGCTACTTTGCATTAAACCGTCTGGCTTGATTGTGAACGGTTATGGTTTCAGGTGGCTGGATCGGCTCAGAGATTGGGAAGACCATGGAACGATATGACCCGGAAGAAAATAAATGGGAGGTTATTGGGAGCATGGCGGTTCCTCGATATTATTTTGGCTGCTGTGAGCTGCAAGGTAAGCATGATGGTGTTAAAGGAATAGTTTACCCAAGAATGAAAATTTGTCATCATTTACCCTCATGTCGTTCCAAACTTGTGTGAGTTCCTTTACTAAAATAAAGTTTAACCATGTATTCCAACTACTTTTAGATTACTTTAGACATGGCTCATAAGATAATCTATTCCATTCTTTATCAACGTCAAGAAATGTCTTAAACATTACAGTACGCCAGGGTTTCCCAAACTGTAGTTGATGAAAAGCAACATTAAACTGATTTTATTTTAAGAGCTATTTCTCTGTAGCAGGGAACATCATGTTAACCAATAACCAAGAGCGTCTGTTCCAGGCTTCATCTATGTGATTGGGGGCATCAGTGATGAAGGTACGGAGCTGCGCTCGGCTGAGGTTTATGACCCCATCTCTCACCGATGGAGCGCCCTGCCGGTCATGGTGACCCGACGGGCGTATGTGGGTGTAGCTAGCCTCAATAACTGCATCTACGCTGTGGGAGGCTGGAATGAGGCTCTGGGATCATTGGACACAGTGGAGAAGTACTGCCTGGAGGAGGTGAGAAGTAGAACCCCATACAATCTGATCTATATCCAAACTTCAAACAAACACATAAGCATTTAATGCTGCTTGTTCTGTGTGTCAAACAGACTGAGCATGCAGTAATTCTTACCTTTCACATTGTGCTTAATATTTCTTGTTACACATTACATAATTGTACATGAAATATCAGTAACGGTAAGATATGGAAGCTTGTTTTTTGCCATAGAAAAAAATAAAAAGCAATTTTTTCCCTCACAATCCTGACATTCGTTCTCATAAGTGGGTTTTTAATATATACAACTCGACTTTTTTACATTGATTTTGACAAACAAATATTTTTTTTGCACATAATGTAAAGAATAGAATACACCGAGACATTCACTATTTGTTTTTATAGGCCTAGATGTCAAATTGCGTCAAATTGGGCAGGATGTAGAATAACATTTTTAATAATAAATCGAAGCACCCCTATTTATGGGTTATGAAAGGTTCATATTTTGGTTTTGGGAGTCCCCGACAAAAATCTGACATGCATGTAAGGTCAAAAAACACTTTCATTGTCTTATAATATGCATTTGTTTTTATCTTTACTTGCTAAGTGACTCCCAAATGATCCATTTTTTTCCAAACCCCCTCCTTTGCTAATCTCCAGTGATTGGTCGATTGGTCATTTTCATCTCCTCATGCCTGTAATGTCTGATAAAGCAGTGTTTGTGAGCTCAGTGCTGCTTTGTGTACAGCGTTACCAGGGAAACAGATATTTAACCGCTTCAGAAGAGACACCTAGTGGTGAAGAAGAAATTTACATTTTCATTCAGACCAATGAGAAAATAGTGCGGTCGACACTTTCTATTGAGAGACAGTAACTTTATACAGGGTGCACTTTCAGATTTAAAACGTTGCAGGATGTTTTCAATCACTTAGAGCTGTGTTAATGCTCATTTTTGAAAACCCATAATATTAATTTATTCAATCTATACACATTGCAACCCATTATGCACGTTTTGACCTCTGCTAGTAATGCAGCGCATGGCTCTGTTTGTTCCAGGAGAAGTGGGTGGAGGTGGCACCGATGGGCGTCCCGCGTGCTGGGGTAACAGTGGCGGCCGTTAATGGTTTGCTGTATGCGGTGGGAGGTCGGACCTCCAGCCGGGACTTTTCAGCGCCGGTCACTGTAGACTCGGTGGAAATCTATGACCCCCACCTGGACACGTGGACGGAGATCGGTAACATGATCACCAGCCGCTGTGATGGAGGTGTAGCTGTGCTCTGATAGGCCACATATTCACACCCAGCAACACATCACTCAACCCTCAGACTAATATTACCGTGTCTAATTTATTAAACGAGATTTTAAACGAGAAGAACAGCAGTTATCGCTCTCATATGTTAGCCTGTGTGTTTGGTGAGGCTTGTTTAGGAATTAAGTGTCAAGGTGAGTCTTTTATGTTTTTTACACCACTTGTGTGTTTTGAGATGAGCGATTTAAAACATTTGTATAAAAGCACAGCAAACAATCAGAAGATTCACAGCCTGCTTCAGTAAGCCACTCAGTTCTTCATCATCGTAGTGTTGCTGATGTGAATATCAGCCAGCAGCTTGCTTTGTTTGTCGAGTCCTGTTTCACGATTGCCTTTCATTTCACAATGATTTCTGTTACATTTTGCACTTTTGTATCGTACCTGATTGTTTCTCACGATCTTAAGCTTGTGGAAAACATGCTCAATTGTTGTTGAAAATATTTTAATTTAATACAAGTACTAGAAGCTGAGCGCTTTAATATTTCATAAATAGAGAGTATTTCCTGGAATAAAAAGAAACAGTGTTTTACCGCTCCGTTTTGACTTCCATATCTGGCTCCAAACCAAACATTCACTTACAACTTTAGTTTCAGATCCAGATTTTACTATTAACTACTTGCTTATGTGTATTACTAGCATATTGGCTGTTTATTAGTACTTCTAAAGCACATGTCTTTGCTTGAGCTCCAGTGTTTCCACTCAGTGATGGTTTCTAGCATTTTTACACAAGTGTCTAAAACTCAGATTTTTGTCTTCATACACATTCTTTGCATTAACACTCAAAATGAAAATAAAAGAGGGCCAACCTTTAACATCAATAACTTCAAGTATAATACAAAGTTAGTTAGGATATACACATCACAATTATATCAAATGGGCATTAAATCATATTGGTTATTACACTGGGCCTGAAGATATTACAATGCATATTTTAATCAGACAGACACATACATCACTGTACTGATGTAGTTTTATTACACTTGCGCAGTACATGTAAATAATTCTAGAATAAAAAAGGAAAATGGTGACATTTGATGAAGACATTAACTGCATTTCTCAGATTTCACATACATCATACACTGACAGAGGTCTTTCACAGAAGTATTTAAGATGCACCAAGGAATGACAAGAAAGTCTGCAGGTGTAAGAATCCCTAGAGACACCATATTGAAAAATAAAAACATTAAAAAAAGTCAACTTCAGCCACACACACAAGAAACGCCTGGGGCCTGGTCGTTTGGCTTCCTCAGAGTTTTTAAAATTGTGCCATTTTAGGAAAGCCTTTGTTCCATTTTAATAAACTCATTTGTGGGTCTGTACACATTATTATATTACATCTCTAATGCTCAACGAGCAACATACCGTACTTTGAAGGTTGAGAGAAGCTAATATACATTTTGTTATCCATATGTTTTGATGTCACATTTATTTGCAGGAACAATCTATTAAAGATCTAAGACATCAACAAATGTCTCCTAAGCCTGTTAAGAGACTTGTGGCTGTGTTTATAAGCTGCCTTGGACTAAAAACAGAGTTGGCTTTGAACTCTATAAAACTTTCAAAGCAGGTAAACATAGAAGAAGTGAATGATCCTCCTTTACGAAGCGTAATCTGAGTAATATGCATGTACTGTGTATGCGGGAACATGATTACGCATTTCACGACACCATCGTTTAAGAATTAGGTATTAGTTCAGAAAACCAAGCTTTACTGGACTTGTACTATGTCAGATGCAAGTATATGAAAGAAAGCAACACACTGCTTGTATTTACAGGTAACAGCTCCGAATGTTAAGATATTGCAAAAGGAAATCTGCACCATGTTTGCAGCAAAGAACGAGTTATTATAAAATATAAGCATTAAAAAAAAACTAAAACAATAACTTAGTGAACATGCTAGATAGTTATATAAAATCTATGATCTGTATAACGCACCATTTCTTCCGTTGTTATAAAACAAATGTGAAAAAGAAGCATTTCAAAAACAAGGACTTGAGAGTTTAGAGTGTTTTTTAGTTGGATCTTCAGGTTTCTGACCTTTAGCCCAGGAATTAAGTAGGAATATATATATATATAACGTTAGCCTGCACCGTATAGTAATGTATATATTGTTGAGATTCAGCGGTGTTGGAGTATGGCCTGAGCCTCAGAAAGTCTTTCCTGGGAGGAATGTTGAGGTTTGAGCGGGTTCTGTCGAAGCTGGAGGTGAAGAGGAGGTCTCGGTGGTTAGCAGGTGTGCTCTCGTCTACGATTTGTTGCTGCCTCTGACCTTCTGGATTTCCTGTTTGAGGAAGAGAAACGGTGAGGAGCGGACGGAGTGAAATACTCTCACATGAGAGAGAGAGATCACGGATAAAACAAGCCTAGGGTCAGATTTACCAACAGCCTGCTCCGACACAAACCCTCTTTTGCATAAAAACTGTCAGCATTTACCAAAGACATGCTAGGAAACTGACATCGATGCATACACATCTGTGGGATTCTCCCTTTCAAATGCAAATTTAATGAGAGGAAGTATTTTAATTTTACATCAGCGCTTTTATGGGATTGCTGTCAGACTAATATGCCCCGTTTAGTAAATCTGACCCGGAGTGCTAAACATTCAGACTGGGACATTTTACCTCGAGAAGAGCATCTTTTAATTTCCCATACGCTGAGTCAAGGTCATCGTTAATAATCACCACATCAAATAAACCTGGCTCTTTACCTGAAATATAGATATATGACAGTAAGATTCGAAAAGCGTTTTATTAAAAATAATCAGCACAGGAACAGACACTTACTTGTTTCCATGTCCACTTTGGCTGCATGTAAACGTTTTTGTAGACTTTCCTCAGATTCAGTTTTTCGGTCTCTTAATCGTTTTTCCTGAAGAAATTAAGTTTTAGATTAAAACGTGAAAAAGACATGTAATGTTTGGATGAAGACGGAGGATTTCTCACCAGGATTTCCATTGACGGAGGCTGGATGGACACATAGATGGGGTTGAGATCGGTTCTCTTGATGTTCTTCACTCCCTGCATGTCAATGTCCAAAATGCAAATCAAATTTTTGGCCTGAACAGCCTGCACAGCTGCTTTACTGCGAACGGCAAAAATCAGGTTAGTTAATATTACATACACGTATTTCTGCTGCATGCATATACAGTATTTCCCTCATTTGAAAATGAGGACAAATTTCTGTTAAAATGTAACCTTGATATCTTTCATATTGACTACGGCCGTGTTAAAGATTGATATTACAGTGAAATTAATGGATGAAATCAAGCTTTGAAGCTTGTTATATCAATATATCAACATATCTTTGGCTGCATTATAATGTCTTCCTCATTTAGACAATTATCAAGACAGCACAGATGGACACGTTTGGACAAACTGGCATTTGAAAGTGTAATATTTAATGCCACTCCTTATCAACTGAATGGTTTGACTGAGTTCCTAATTAACTCTCTGGTGCTGTTCAGTCATCTTTTGACATACATTTTCTGTTTATTTATCGTTTACCTCATCTGAACTGTATGAAACTTGGAAAAGGAAGTGATCTGGAAAGATTAAATGGTCCTGAAAAATTAAAAAATAGCCCCACTTGTACCGTTTATGGTCAAAAATGACCACACTAGAAATGAATGGGAAGTGAACTTCATCTAGTGGAAGTGTTTGGTACTGCGCCCAAACAAAGTCTTACTGAAAACTCATCTTTTAATCCATTAACCTCATATTTTTAACATACCATATTTAGATATAGGGATTTGTAATTTTACGTCCGTTCAAGTTGGAAATGTAATTTTCAGGTCTATGCTCAAAATGTGGTCAACAGGTAATAAATGGATCGTAACATAAAATTTAGTACAATAAGATACCCTGTAAATACAATAAAAACCATTATAGAGCTAAAATGTACTACATTCATTTTATACGAACACATTTGTTTTAGACGCTTAATAAGATGACTATACCTTGTTCCATACATGTTCCCTGAAAATACAGCATTTTCGATAAATTCACCCTTGGCTATGGCCGCCTGCATTACTTCCCTGGTAACGAAATGATAATCTGGGGGAAAAAAAACAGAGGTGGGAATTTTTGAGAATATAGGCCAGACAGCCAATAGAAACAACAATAAACTGACAACACAAATTATATTATATATATATATATATATATATATATATATCAAACCGAGTCTGAATTCCTCCACTGCTACTCACGGTTCATGAATAAGTGGACGTAACAGCAGCAGCTCTGGGCACGCAACCAAATGAGTGAATAATATCGTATAAAAACGAGAGATTGTTAATGTTTGTGCTGACCTGAACAGTCACATAAACCGCCGTTCATTCAAATGTTTAATCGCACCGAATCTTTCCACCAAACATTTGTCTTAAGAGAGACTCTGCTTGCCATCTCACTCAAATAACTAGCCGTTTATGTAATGAAAGCATGTCGTGCTTGCTGGGTTTTGTTCAGAGAAGATGAATATATTCAGAAAAACCCTAACCTTTTTCGTTCTCCTCTCCTGGACGGGGGCTCCGTGTCGTATCTGGTAAAAGATCATTCAAAGTTATTTTTAACGTTTTAGCATTCAGCATCTGTACTTGAGTATGTGACTTACGGGAAACGCTGAAGCCAAACACGCCGTCAAACTCCTTGAGCAGCTGCTTCAGCAGAGTGCTCTTGCCAGCTCCAGACGGTCCGCTCATCACCACAGGCCTCGGTCCAGCCATCGCTAAATCACACCAGACACAGAGAAGAGTCTTCAGCATACACCTTCACCATACAGTCACTTCTGTTTAAAGAATGAGTTTAAATAAACCTCAGTCAAACCTATTTACTTACTACTGACCTGCTTTTTAAAGAAGTCTCTTATGCTTACCTAGACAACATTTTAGAGCTCGACCGATAAAGGATTTTGAAGGCAGATACCGATATGTCGGCCGATATTTTTTATTATTATTTCAGAAACGCACAACAAAACGTGAACAGATTTCCCTAACATTAGTTATTTGTGAGCTTTAACTAACATAATATGATAACGCATTTTAAAAAGAAACTTGGGAACAGAACAGAGGAACATCAAACTATATTAGAGTTGTGATAAATAAAATGTATAAAAACACAAACTTAGGATATGAAACGTAAAGTCCTTTAAACAACAACAACAACAACAACAACAACAAGCAAATCAAAGTTACCAGTAAGGGTGTTTCATCCGTTTTAATTTTATTTTTGAAATATTCATTTATCTGCGATTATAAATGCCGATACCGATAGTTTGGAAAATGCCTAATATTGGTCGGGCTCTACTACATGATCAAAAATACTGTAAAATATTTAAAAAATATTTGAATCCGTTTTATAGTATAATTTATTCCTGTAAAGCAAAACTGAATTTTCCAGTCTTTGGTGTCACATGATCATTCACAAATCATTCTGCTATGCTAATTTGCCACTCAATTGTTATCAATATTGGTAATCAGTTATTATTAACGGTTCTTATTATTATCAATGATGAAGAGTAAAAGAAAAAACATGATACATTTTTTCAGAATTCTTTGAGCAGATTCTTTAAAAGAACAGCGTTTGTTTGAAATAGAAAGTCGTTGTCACTTTGGATCAATTTACTGCATCTTTGCTGAACAACAGGATTCATTTACATTTTTAAAATCTTAATCAAACCTTTGAATGTCACAAACGACACAAAAAAATATAATGAAAACAGCAAACATTTGGCTGCTGAAAATGTACCTTTGCCATCAAATAAAAAAAATTACATTTGAAAAAAAAAAAAGAAAAACACACACACACACAAAAAACAGATCTCTTAAATTGTAATAATATTTATAATATGTATGTTATATGCATAATATGTTTGTATATTTATATATAAGGGTGGGCATGGATTTTTTTCCCCCTCAGCATTTATCTCAACATGTTCCAGCAGGCCTGGAGCACAACAGCTCGTTAGCTCTGAATGGATCTAATGAGATGAGATGAGATGAGGCAATCCACAGAGGACTGTTTAATAATAGCGGAAAACTACAAATCCTGTATTGAGGCATTACACTCAGCTGAACCAATAAACTAATCCATACAGACCAGCAAACAGCATCCATCCAGAATCACACACACACAAACACACTAATCTTTTTCTAAAGAAAATCAATGAAGAAGCTAGTGATAATGTAAATGTTCAACTTCTTTAGCATGCACTGCTCTCTTAGGTTTATATTTAAGCATTTAAATCAAACAACATTTAATATAATAGATTATTAATAACATCTGAATATCACAACCCAAGCTTACCTTGCTCGAGTGTAGACGTGTCAGTTTGGTGCGTGTAAATGAAACTGAAAACATGCGTGTTTGTGTGTGTGACTTCAGATAATATCCTGCAAACCAAACCAGTCACACCCAACCCAGCCTGCTTTACACCAGTTACTGCCATGGTATCAAAACATTACAGCATGCAGAGTCAGCACAGACAAACACTTCTGCTTAGCACTTACCAAAAACACCAACACTTGGGAATTATGCGCCATTTCCTATTAAGCTTATTTACATAAATACATAATTAATTCAAAATAATTAAATTAAAATAACTACAATTGGATGGATGCATTTTACACCAAACATGTACAGGCCATAATTTAGGTTAAAAAAAAATCTAAAGAAAATTATTAAGCATAAAACTATTAAATTATACTCTACAGCCAAATACTGTCCTATCCTAACAAACCAAATTCAGCTTTCAGATAATGTATAAAGCTCAATTAAAAAAAAAAATTGACACTGGTTTTGTGTTTCATGATGACATTTATTTCCCTAATCCAGTCCTATGCAAAGCATGCTGGGAACTAGAAATCCACATATCAAGTTACTCCAGCTTATTTTTTTCAAATGATTTAATGCAGAAATTTCAGTTTAAATTACACCCAATATTAAGATAATGTAATAAAATATGCAATTATT
This sequence comes from Enteromius fasciolatus, assembly GCA_032361145.1. Lineage (NCBI taxonomy): Eukaryota > Metazoa > Chordata > Actinopteri > Cypriniformes > Cyprinidae > Enteromius > Enteromius fasciolatus. Next base: position 1,638,526 of record JAUMHR010000043.1, read on the forward strand.
CATTAATGGTCATTATACCAACCAAGTATCGAAAAACATCTTGTCGTTCGGTACCCAATTTCGATACCTGAAGGGGTTCATCTCATTAGCGCCAGTGAGCCAATAAGACTGAAGCACTAGGCGGTGTGTTTGACCAGAAGCGTGCAAAATAGCCTTATTTTATTTATATAATTTACACGACTGCACGTCATTTCTGTCTCTACATTAAGCTGTTGTCACTCAGTTTTGTTTTGTTTATTGTAGTTTGATGATATTGGACCATGTATGTCCTTAATAAAAGTTTGATG
>JAUMHR010000043.1:1653450-1664653 GCA_032361145.1 Enteromius fasciolatus
AAATAATTAAAATGCATTTCATATATTTAGTTCTTTTATAAACTGTACGCTGAAAGGTTTTTGAGAAACAAAAAAAAAGAATCGAAAAACCCCTTTAAGAATCTTTCATTTCAAGCATGAATTGCAACCAACATTTTTTTTTTTGTTCTGCAGAAGAAAAAGTGAAACCAGTTTGGAACGACTTGAGGTATATTTTGGAGTGACCTATCGTTTTAATGCACAAAACACATTATAAAATTAGCATAGTTACTAAATCGACATAGCTGCTAGTGCCACCTCGTTTGTGAAATGTTTAGCTTGTCGAAGCAAACCTGACACCAAAGACAATTCCGCTTGTCGTTTTGATCCGTAAGCCACCCTCACCTCCCAGGTTTTCGTCCTCTCAGGATGAAGGCTAAGAGACAGCAGCCGAATTCCCCTAATGGGGTTAAAGGGAGTTTAACCATCTAAAGAAGCTCTCAAAGCGTCAGAGATCTCATCGCTCTAAGGTGGTCCAGGCGTGTCTCCTCACTGCATTTCACATCACACCAGTGTCTCTTTTGATACGATCAAATCCCCACAGACAGGCTTTTCTCCTTGATGGGCATAATTTCTTTAATTATATTTAATCCTGCATTTGTGGCATTGATTGTGAAGTATGAATCACTTTTGACACTTTAGAACGCCGTAATGCGGTTGTCAGCATTTCTCCCGTGTCACAAAGAGACTCCCGTTGTTTTTTATCGGAATCCGAAGGCAGTGTAAATAAACGAGGACGCGTGAAAATACTCCTTGATAATGGAGCGATTTATTTTTATGCTAACGCAGTGTCTTGTCTGTGCGCCAACACCTGTAGTGGCTTCCAACTCTAAGACCTTTGGCATTCCCTCTCTCGTGCTGTTTCAGAGCACACCTGTCCTCCTCAGGGCTAAATAAAATACCTCAGTACCTGGCAGGCGGCAACAACCGCTCATTGCCGTCTGACATGGCGGTGTGGTAACATCTCTGGAGACTTGTCATTTTGCTTTATTAAGCCCCACTGACAGGCTGTTTGACACTGTGCGCGGGGTCAAAGGTGTCAGGCCACTGCGAGCGAGAGGTGGGTTACACTGATTACCGCACAAATTACAGTCGAGCAGGGCCCGAGCAACTGAGCTTCGTAATTACAAGGGATGTTTCCACCATGAAAGGCCACTTGAGAGACTTTATCTGTATGTGTGTACGTGTTTGATCTGTGGGGTGGAATGTAAGTCGAAGCTGTGTTTGAAAGCACATCTGTACGAAACGCACCGTGCGTGATGTTCGAACGCAGTAAAACCGTTTGGAGCTTCACAGGAATTTTTATGCATGCCGTAACTGATTTAAAATTGGCTCTTTGCGCACAGTAACCCAGTGTTAATCCTCAGTTTTAACTTGTCCTTCTCTCGTACGCAGGTCGGTCCTAGCGGATGTTATAAAAGCTCCTGAAAAATCATTTAGTGACAACAATCATGTATTTAAACGTGTGTAAGAGAAATCACAGGGAAGGAGGCGGGTCTTGACTCAGTGTTGCCAGATCATGCTATAAAAAATACATTTAAAACCAAATGCGCTATCTTAATAAACCACATACCGAAATATTGCATCCTTTACCTGCCTGCAATATAACTCCATAAATATGAGGAGGACTCTAAAGCTAAAATACCCTTAAGAAGTGTTGCTTGCAATGTGTGGAAATGGCAACCCTTCAAGTGTGCGCTCTACTAATTATTCTTCCAAACATAAACGAAAACACAGAGATGATTTTAATTAAAATTGCTAAATATATGCGTTTATTTGCTGCAATATTACTTTAGGTTTTTTTTTTGAAAAAGTTTGAACTTTTGGTTTGGAAATATCATGCAAATTTGAGCTGGACACGCATTTGTCCTCTTTTAAAGATCACTGTTATATATTTCCATAGTGATAATAAATAAAAATGCTAATGTTATAGGTTCAAGTTCATATTCAATTCTGTAAATGTTATGCACAATATTATTAATATGGTCGGTTTTACTCTAATTATTGTATTTAAGATCATCACAGTGTCTGACATGGTTGACTAAAAGATTATGATTTTTATTTTATAGATGAACACGCACGCAGATGATAAACACTTTAATTGAATCCACACAAGGTATGTCCACAAGAAAAGCACTGACATTAACATACCTGACCCGCTAACACTGAACAGACAGGAACTTAAATACACAGACCAAAAGAGGATAATTAACAAGACACACCTGAACATAATGAAGAACTCAAATCAATAACCATGACAGCTAGACGAAAACAAAATGACGTCATGGTGTGACGACAACATTCTGCCAACTTTATTTTCACCCAAAATAAAATGTGTTGTTAATATTCTCTAAACATTAAATTGTGATTATAATGTTAATTAAAGGTTATTAAACATTTTTTTGACAATGTCCTGTGAATCTAATGATATTTAAATGTTTAATTTTATTTTCTTAGTATACTAAAACATTTCTTACATAGAGTACAACTTCATTTTTACCCACGTAAATCATGTTGTTGAGTGTTTATTTTTAATATTTTAAGAAATTGTGCTATTAAAATGATCAGAAATGTTTTGTTTCAAGAACAAATAACATCGCAAGGACGTTCTTTGAATGTTGATTTCAGAACCTTTGGTCCCGCTTTATATTAGTTGGCCTTAACTACTACTACTTACTTAAATTTACATTAATAATTTGGTGCAATGCACTTATTGTGCACATACATGTTTATACATTGTACTTATATTTTTAAAAATACCTATACGTAATTAATTTTTTGTACTTACATTTTAATTACACTGTTACCTCATCCCTTATACTTAAACCTACCCATACCCCCAAACCTGTCCCTAACCTTTCCTGTATCCACCTCAGTAGCAGCAGAAGTGATTTGCTCTGCAGTACTATTGTTTTCTCTCATTGTTATGAGAACAAGTAAAAACAACATCATGAGGACCTTCAGAAAGCAAGTTGTGGGAAGGTTCTTTATTTGGATTCTCCACAAATCCACTGTGCTCTTCTCATCTGTGGAATTAAGCTAATTTGACCACTGTCACTTCAACACAGTGCGCACAAATGGTATCGAAAGTGTTGAACTTTTCTGACCTAGCTATTGCGTTCCATCTATAACATCTCAACCAGAAAGCTTTGACTCTGAGCACTCAAAACCTCGTCATTCATCTAATCCGTTTACTCAGTGACACAATAGTATACAAAAATGTCAAATTTAGATAATTACAAATTGCACAACCATGTTCTATAAAGACTCTAAGCATTGTGAGGTCTCAAATCCTGGTTAAGACTCTCCATTTTTTAAGCTAAAATGGATAACACCAAGAATCTTTTATCCTTTTATCCTGTTCAGATCCCTTAATCCTGTGGCCATTTCAGTTTTCTGCTGTTATTTCAATTCAGCGCAAACAGCACTCGCTCAGTTGTCCGGCTCCGGAATGCATCTGTACCGCAGAATTAGAATCAGGGACACTCAAGAGAGAAGAACTGCTCAGTGCTGCCAAGAACAAAATTAGATCTCTTTGAGTATATTAATGAGATGAACTTAATTTGAATAAACCTCTAAAATGGTTAAAAATGGTAAAAAAAAAAGAGAGAAAGGCTTTTGTGGTTTCACCGAGAAACACTCAGAATTGCAATTAATAATTTTTTTTTTTTTTTTTTGCTATCGCTGTACCAGACAATGTTTTATATCACCAATTAATATATTTTATTGCATGAAGCAATAGGTTGCCTGACAATATCTTTACACGTTTTAAATTTTTAATATATTTTTAATTATATAGCATCACATCCATAACAGTGCTGCATGTTGCAGACACCGTCCAATTTCAGAAATCCATTGAATTTAATATTTCCCCCCTCAGTCCATTCTTAATCCTTAATTAACCCCTAATTTGAACCTCCCTACAAACAAATTATTTACTCTCTATTTACCCTGCGTTCAATGGCATTCTTAGTGTTGAGCGGTCAGACCGGGGGGCTGGGCAAGCCGGCACCAATAAAAACAGCACTAAAATGCAATTACAGTGCCTGAAGAATGGCCAAGCTTAGCAATTTGCCTGGGTTAAAGCAAGGAGATTGCAAGTCTGAGGCCACTTGGAATTCTGTGCCTGCCCTGTGTGGGAAAAACAGTGGGATGGCGAAAACCACTCTTTGTGAAGTAATTACTGGAACTAGTCATGAACAGCAGCGGAGGGCTTCACTAATGATAACCCCTCTCCTCTACCCCCTCTAGTCACCTTGTCATTGATATACTTACGCTGATATAAGCACACTTCACTGCAGGGTAGGTTCACACAATGGATCTGTGCTAAAAAAGCGAATGAGTTTTCTTCCGTCACTATCATTTACATGTAAACCAATCCAAATCCATCAAATCTGACCCTTATAATGCATCATCCCCAAAAAGACAGAGTGCTAAGTAATGCAAAATATATTTAACATCTAAAGATGTACGTATTTCAGACATTATATTGGTGCATATTAACCATCACAGGCAGTTGTATGCAAAGTAAAAGGAGTCTTTTAACTTTCAAGATAAATGTTAATATTGTCTAAGTGCAAATAGCAATAGAGACTGTTTAGGCTAAGTGTAAATATCAATTAGATGCTATTTACACAAAGTGAAAAAAGCATATTTTCTTAGCGGTCGATGCTATTTACACTAAGTGCAAATAGTAATGGATTCTATGTACACTAAGTGAAAATAGCAGCATTTTTTAGTGATATGCTATTTACATTTTACATTCATGTTAAAATAGCAGAATATTCCGCTATTTATTCTACTGTTTGCAAATAGTGGTAATTATCTGGACCTCAGTATACATTATAAAACAGTGTGCAGTAATAACTTATTGAGTGTGAAATTATTAAATGTATGCCACCTTATTGGGACAATAAAGCCATCTGTTCGACTACCCTAACCCTACCAGAAATTTAATTTCAAATTTTCAATTATTTCCTTTATTTATATTAAAAATAAATGCTTTAACAGATTTGAAGTTCGCCAAGCAGTCAAACCATTGATCGCGTCAAAAAAATATGAAACATATTTTACCGTCTGTGCCACTAGAGCTGACAATTGATGACTGTCTTAGTGTTGACTAATTATTAGTATTGTTATTTTTTATTTATTTTTTGGATTTCATTTTTAAAGGGTGTTTTGTTGGCAGGAGGAACAACTCATCTAACTAATCAACAGTTGCATTCTTTGCAATTTAATTGAGTGATTTTAGTCAATATTTCATTGCAATTACCGTTGCACAACAACACTTAACATTGATTAATCAAAATCTAAAACTCTGCTAACTAAAGCTCTAAGTTCATTTCAAATCCTGTTGTAAGGAACTCTTTTATTATTTATTATTTCCTATGAATTATTCAAAGTAATAATTGTGTAATCAGCTAAAGTCAGTTCAGTATTGGTTCAGTTCAGTTTAATAAGAGACTAAAGTTGATCTATTGTCAAGCAGCTGTACAATAATTTCATTATTCATCTTGAGTCTCAAATTATTAGTCATCCAATTTTTCATATCAACTATAATTTCTTTGTTCTGTCAATTGGTACGTTTGGTTGTGAAGAAATCTGAGTATTGTCAGCACAGAAGTGAAAACTAACTCTACACTTCTTAATTATCTGTAAGGAATACAGAGAGAAAAGCAAACAGTCCTAGTACTGAGCCCTGTGGTACTCCAAAGAGACACTTCTTCATTTACTGATACCGAGTAACACTTTTTCCAGCAGCTACCTTGACGTTCCCAGAAGGTCTCCTATTCAGGTATTAAACAAGATAACCAGTCAAGAGCTACAGGTTGGCAGCTGCAGGTTATTGCAATGGACCTTCTCATATCTATACATATCCATGGCTTTGTGACCATCACAAAGAAAACTCATCAAGGTTGAGCTCATTTGTAATATTTAATTTCCCTCGGCTCCATACAAATAACTGCTTTGAGTATTAGGGTTTAAAGTGTAGTTGTGACAAGAATTTAGCTGGAGCTGACTGTAATGATAGTTTTATTAAAAACACACACAATTTTCATGCACACTATGCTGGTGGCCACAACGAGAACTACGACAACAACACACCAGAAAGAAAAAAAGTCCTTTAATGATACATTCAGAGGTTTTAAGCTCAGGTTTCTTTTGGGTGAATCCAAACGGAGCAGGCAGTCAAAACATGACGTTACAAGAACAACTGTGTGTCACGTCCCAACATACTCATTACATACTGTTCATAGTCATTTATCTAGCGCTTCAGAAAAGCTACCTGAAACCCTCCATAACACCAGCATACTAAACCCACAATATCACTTCTCAGTTAACAAAAACGCTCAATTTATTGCAATTAATTCATGCACTAGATCTGAAAGCACCACTTAAGCTCCATTGTTTTTAATTCAAATTAAATTTTCAAGTCTTTGTCAAATTTATTTGTATAGCACTTTTCAAAATACACATTGTTTCAAAATAACGAATATTGATAAAATCTTCATGCCTTTTAGTTGAATCTAGCAGATTAGAGCTGGGAGATGATATTGTTGATACTTTGTGATGATTTAAGCAATCAAGCATTTTTGGTGCGTGAGTATACTGTGTATGCAGAAGAAGTTATGCCTGTTATCACTGTTTTGTTGGTCTGAATTTGCCCTCGTTTACACTGGTTATTAAAATGCTTTAAAAGTATGGGCGCATTCCTACTTAAACCTCCTGTTTTAATATTATTGTTTTTTGAGGAGGGGGTCTATGGGCCTTTTTTTAATCACTAACTCTAATATTGATAAATTAGCTCACTTATGAATGTAAAAGGTGATAATGGAAATTAATACAGAGAGCAGCAGGTTGGGTTTCTGCTCCGCCACCCATTCATCAAAAAACTCAAGGACCCTAAAATTTAGATGCAGAAACAAACAGACATGAAATATAGAGATGTTGCTTACCGTGTCAATGTTACTTATCAGTTTGTTTTTGTAGCAAGGATATGATGGAGAAATTACCTGCCAGGTGCTAAACTTTACTCCTTTTTATTGTACCACATTACTGACCTCTCACATTTCACCAGCTCCTAGTTTCTTGCTAAAAATCTCTTACCCTTTCAAGTAATTTCGCTGCAAATAGCTCAGACATCAAAAGACTTGTCATGTGTGAAACGAGAACTGTTTGAGCAGAGGTGTGACTTTTGTGTAGCTCCACCTAACTTTACTTCTTAACGTTCACCCAAGAAGGCATTTATCCATCAGCTTGCGTTGGACCTTAGATGCATACCAGAGACCCAGCATTCAGATACGTTGATATGCTGTTGTAAAAGTCTGCTGAGCTTCAGGTCATTAGATCAAGAGTGAGTGAAGTGTAGCAACATAAAGACAGTAGAGCTGGAGGACGCTGATTGCAATTAGGTCCATTGTCTTCCATTTATATGGTTATTGGGAGGTACCGCTTCGACTGTGTCAAAATTCTCACACTCGTTGAGTGAAGTCTCCCGCAGTGGAGCTGACAAGTCCTCTTCAGGCAATTACCTGCTAACTAGGTTGCTCTCACCTTGGTGACAAGCTTGTTAGGTGGGTTTCTGGTCTGTGAAAGCAGACAATTTCCTTCAGCCTGAGGGTGAGGTGCTCGGCTACTGTAGATTCTGGCTAATTTGTGAATCAGATTTTGGCTCTGGTGCCTCTCTGTCTGAGACCGAAAACACATACATCTAAAATAATTTCTTTCTAAATCCTAGTTTATTTCTGTTGGATATGGAAAGTGTAAAAATACTGTATTTTAGAAATATTGCAAAAAACAAAATGTACCGATGGGATATTCATACAGTAGCAGAGCTGTGTTTAGCACATCAGTGTGTCTTTGGTTGGAGACTGAACGATTCATACCACACCTGTTTGATTCATTTTGATGGGGGAAAAAATCTTTCATGTTAGAGTTCAATGAGCATAAGATTCAGCAAGCAATGTGTTAACAATTGGGAAAAGCTGTAATGTAATTGTTGCTGTTTGAACAGTCAGTATTTGAACAGTGTAACTATTTTTGAAATGACTATGTATTTTTAAAATCTCACTCACCTATTATTATAAGAAAGTGTAGCGTGCGTACTGTTCACGGTGTATATACATTTTCTGCATGCTTTATATTCCATGAAATTTCTAATTACCAAAATGTTTGCATTTTAATGTGTCATAGTTTTCCCCCATTACAAATGGATCATTCCATAACATTGTGAGAGAAATAATGCAATTTTGGTCCTTTCTTCAGCATGGCAAGAACACTAAATAGTCCACAATGTTTGTATACATATAGCTAACATCACTAAATTAATCACCAAATTAAATAAATCATATGCCATTCACTTTATATACTGTGCAGTAGAAATCTTTTAGATCGCTGTCTATCAGTATTTTATCATATAGATATGAATGAACATACCACATCTGTCTTATTGCCAAGCGACCTACAATATCAGTTATGTTGTTTCCTGCCATTCACGACTCCTCTCTGATGGCCTCACAGGATAGTAAAGCGTTTATGGGATGTACACTTTAGAATCTTAAAGTAAATGCAGACATAGTCATTTTTTGGGGAAATGGGCATATTCACACAAGGGTAGGTTTTCTGATGGATTTATGAACTTATTTATAATCCAAATTTATACACTCTCTTTTTTTGATAAGCAATAATATGATGGCAACCGCTAGCTCTTGGAAAAAGTATTACCCTGTGTCCGCTCATGAGGGGGCTGTGTATGTCAATATTTTTTGGATAGTGGAGTTAGGCGATACTAAGACCTAGCTTCTGGCAGAGACATTGTGAGAGGAAGAATGAGTTATCAGGGGTCCTCTATTAGCCCCTAGTATTGGTGGGCTCTATTCACGTTGGCCTATAATCTGCTTCAGGGGCTGATCATTGATGCAGTCCTGTCACCACAGAGAATTTTTGCCCTTATTGTCCCCCAGAGAACTAAGCTGGCTCCTGAGCTCTCTCAAAAGAATCAAGTTATTATCAAGGGATTTTTCCCCTTCTTTCTCTCACACTAAAATCAAGAAAGAATGATGCTATTGTGTCCTGTGTGTTCCCAGCTCCTAATTGTGGACAAGACTGACAACTATCCCAAGTTTTAATCTGGTCTATTTATTGGATGGTTTGCTCTTCAGTGAGTCAGTGGGGGACAGATTCCATATAGACCGAGGCTATAATGTCGTCTAAGCTCTTTAAAGGTCTGTACATAGTTTTAACTATTTCAGATTCAGCTAATTCTATGGATCCGTTTCATACTTTTTCCTTATCTTGACATGGACAGAAGGGCCTTTGCATCTGTCAGGTATGCCATAAGGAGAACTTGAGGGCAGAGGACTACAGGACTGCAATTTATTGCGTTTGCAGAGAAAACAGCAACATTTAGGTTGGTTGCCATGTGCCCAAACAGCTCCAGACAGTAGGGCAGAGGATAAATAAGGACAATCCAATCCAGCAAAAGTACAAGAGGTGATGGAGAGACAAAGTCAATGTCAGGCAGACTTTGGCACCATACACCAGTCCATGGTAGCAAGAGGGTAGAGCATAGATCTACAGACCACGATGAACAGGCCAAGAAGGGGATCAATCCAATAAAGTGGACAGAGAAGCAGCATGAGAATGGACCATACCAACAGAAAATGAGATTGACAGGATAGGCAGGAGCATTGGATGAACACCGGGACAAAGGAAACAGCAGCTTTAAGCAAGGGAAGGAAACAGGGAGTTGAAAGGCAAGATGGCACAACACGCAGGGAGTTACTAACCGTGTTTGCACTGTTGGGCCAAAGGTGTGCATGCTAGTGCTTACTAGGGCCAGGCAGATTTCCATTGTCACTTCTGGGGCTTGTTTGCTTCCTTGTGAAGGCTTCCTTGGTGACATGTGGCCAGGTATGGTTTCCCATACTTGGGGTGTGTGCTCTGCATTTAACCCATCAAAGTGCACACACACCTCAAGGGTCTCACCTCAATCGAGGTATTGAAGGTGGAGAGAGCGCAGGTTATTAACTCCCTCCACCTACAATCCCCGCTCGAACCCACGACCTTTGGATTACAGGTCTGACTCTCTATACACTTATCACATAGGCTATTTCAACTGTGTGTTTCTTTAGCGTAGTTAGTATATTTTATCTTTCATTAAGTCTCGTTTCTTTATACCTAATCATTTTTTTGAAGTGTGTTGTACATTTTGTAACTGCAAATAATCAGAAACAGACTTGACTGAATAAATAGTCTTTTCTGTTTTCTTTATTTTGTAAAATAATGGTAAATACCACTTTATTTCTGTGACTAATTTTCAATGATGATGTCACAAACAGACATTTTTACAATGTCCTTACTACCTTTCCCGGCCTTGAACATGGTAGGACCTGTGCAGGGTCAGAACTCTCGCATTTCATCCAAAATATCTTAATTTGTGTTTTCAAGATAAACAAAGGGTCTCATGGGTTTGGAATAACAGAATTTTATTTTTAGGTGAACTAACATTTTAATAAAATGGACTTGAAGTATAATTATTTTTGTAAGAGCTTATTTGAGATAATATTAATGCTAAAGTTGATGACCAGAATCTTTGATAAATATATAAAGACGTTTTTAAGAGGTCTTTTGGGCTGTGAGATTAAGGTGTATAAATGAATGTGGTATGCACTCACTACAGGGCCCCTGCTGGTGACTATAGAGAATCTATTTTAATAAATGTAGTTTTACTGTGTTGCACATTTCCCGTCCAGGTATCCTCATGTTCATACAGAGCTTGGTCATGACATGAATTAAAAGCTATAGTTAAAGTCATAGTTTTTTGTTGTTGTTACGATGATGTCCATTTTCCAGTCAAATCATGTTTGTTTTTACACAAGAGATGAGTCAAAATTATTATCTGTTATTATTATCCATACTAATGGCATTCCATATGTGGTCCTGTAATATTATTTTCTTTTCTTTTCTATTTTTTTCTTTGCATGTTAATAATAGGAAAGGGCATTCTCATTTCAGAGAGCCCCTGATTACAAAACATGAGAGAAACTATTCATTTTTAATGTTTATATCAATGCTTATCTATGCTAAAATATTGTTTATTATGTAATGTCAATTATTCCGCTTATACTACGGTTGCCACACCTCAAGACATCGATCAGATGATATATTTCAAGGGATTCGTCCG
>JAUMHR010000043.1:1666808-1680051 GCA_032361145.1 Enteromius fasciolatus
TTCCCTGAAAATAATTGCACACCTCAGAACGTTCGTCAGCCAATCAGATTCAAGCATTCAACGGCCCGTAGTATAATATAATTTATTGCTCGTATTTCGATTTGAACGAACCCCTAAACCTGAATATATGACTTTGGCATGCAGCTTGATGTCTAATATCAGATCTGAGTCCATGAAGCAAAACCACCTTTGAATCAGAAGTCAACGACAGAAGCGTATTTTTATTTAATTTGGTTATAATAACATTAACAGCTAGAATTCGAATAACAGAGAGCAGGACATACAGTGCATCCTATGTGGTCAGTGAAAAAAAAGAAACAACAACAGATTCTGGTTGCTGGTAAAACAGTTACACAAAACAACAATATTCCTCACAAGTAATAATCTTTTGTCAGCAAATATATACTCTTGCTAATATATACATTACAGTAAAATAAATAGTCATAAAAAATCCAGAACTTCCAGAAATCCTTAAACACAGAACTAGTCCATACAAAACTTTGGAATTGAAGACCATGTTAAGAGTACAAATTGAACTGTGTGGAAGCAAACAGGCGAAATTTAGATGCAGTGATGTACACATACAAACATGAAGTATTGATTTTGTAGTTAGGGGCGGATCATTAGGTTAAATAAAGCTTTGTGAAAAAGCTGAACAGGGCATGTGCTTTGAAATGATCCCTGATTGATGAGAGATTAAATCAGTGTGAGATGGGCAAGAGGAAACTTGAGTTAATTGTCTTTGAAGAAAGATCTGTGAAAAGACTTTTGCCTGAAAGAAAGCTGTTTTCAATGCTACTTTGTCAAAATATAGCGTGGCTTTTAATAACACAATATGCATTTTTAACTTTCATACATTACATATTTTATAATCTATTGTTCAAAAGGACTCACAAAAGTGTTAGAATATCTCTATTTGGTTAATAAACACAAACTCTCTATCAAGATTCCATTAGTAGAAAACTTCACATTTTAGTTCTTAACTATGCTTACACAGTGTCTTTCACAGAAAGAAGAAAACAAAGAGTCATGCACATATACGCACACATTTACATACAAGCACCAAGACACATACAGTAGATTTACACAGAGAAACACAAATGCACAAGCACAATATCACGCATAAATATAACAACAAACCTGTTATTTGTTAGCAGCATTATAAATGAGGGTAGTTCATTTAGTTTCTGCACTGCTGCTAACGTTCATGTACAACTGGGTAGGGAAAGTTAGAATAATAATAATAATAAAAACATTAATTTTGGTTGTGAATTCACAAATACTTGAGTGTAACAATTGTGAATAAAAACGAAATAATTCATTTTGTCATAGCAGAAGCAAAATCAGGGTCCAAAATTAACCTTAATAAAAATCAATATATGAAAAATAATAATTACAAATAAAAATACTGCTAAAAATTACCAGTCATGATACTGTGGCCATGATAATTATTTTTAATCATTATATATTTGCACAGGAGACACTTGGCGACTGTTAATTTTGGACCCTGCATGTACATTTATATTATTGATTTAGCAGATGCTTTTATCCAGTGACTTACAAATGAACAGTGTTTCGGCTACTGAGTAAAGGTACAGTTACCTTTTATATTTATTCTGAAATTTTGTGGACCTCTCTGTATGTGGATTATCAATAATACTGTCACGCACAAATAAAGCAAATTAATATCATGCTCCATTTCAAGATAGAAGTGCTCACATCTATTTGTTTTAGCTTTAATAGATTATTGATCTTTGAGGAAAACTGGGTGCTTCACACTAGCACTTCTGGTGAGTTTGAAGTCAGATTTCAGCTTGTTTGGATGATGTGAACACCCACTCTGTTGGGTACTAGTCGAACGAACTCACATGAAACTATGCAGATATGAATGCACTTGTGTGTGCTCTGATCTAAAATAAAGAAGATAGATCAGTGGCTCATTCACTTTCCTGATAAGCAGGACCGACACACACCTGTCGAAAAATCCAGCATATGCTAATTAGGTATATTTTGCGGCATGGCTGCTGGTTTTGTACTAGTTTAAGATGGTCCTGAGCAGGCGCTAGTTGCTTAGGACCAGCACATGGCTTGCAAAGGACACTCTTAAATCAGCAGCAAAACATATCTAACCGGCATATGCTGTTTTCTTCAAAAGGAAGTAGATATTCTTTGGAACCTTTGCAATACATTCGCACAGACAAACGCAAGTGCTGTTCTGTGTTGACCCTGTGCATTTTGCAGCCTTCTCCTGCGTAATTGTTATCAAGCAACAGGGTGAACAGCTGCCACTTTAATGACACAGGTTCACCATGGTTCGGACCCAAAAATACAGTGTGAACACAACCCAACAAGGCCAGGGAAAAAGGGAAAAGCAACTGAACTCTGGTTATTACTAGTGTACTAGTGTAATAGCACTCTAAACGGCAAGTAAAAGAGGTCTTGATACTAGTGACAAGTTCTTAAATCATTTCAAGAAAACAGTGACATATACACAATGCATGGACATTCACTCAGATACAAGTGCATTCGTAACCTAATGTTAGTAACTTAGAATAAACTCAACCTAATACATAAGTTCTGTGTTTGGTCTTGCACACAGAGAAAACATGAAGTGTATTATATGTCATAAAAGAATGGGTTAATCGGTTGTTTGCTGGAGTTCAGGAATGTTGGAATGCACTTTGTATTAAAAAGATACAAATAGCTTCTTTAATGGTGTTAGTAGTAAGGCTATCATTAATAATGCAACTATCACCACATTGCAGAGGCGCTTGTGGGCAAACCCTAGCATTCGGTTTGTGCTGCATTTGTTGTTACAGAGTTGTCCCGTTTGAGTTTGCAGCCACGTGCCGACAAAACCTCTCCCTTTGAAAGGTTTCTGTTCTTTTCTTGGAGACACAATTGGTCAAGGTCCCAATGGCCCGAGTCTCTAGTAATCTGATCCATCACTTATCCCCTCCTGTATCAGACTGGAAACGATAAGTCCCTTCTAGAGCTGAGCCGCTGGCCTGTATTTGTCCTCAACAATGGAGAACAAAGCCCTTATGGGTTTTTCTTTGTGTCTGTTGAAACAGCTTTCTTTGATGGTGTTCTAGAATTACTTCACTGTATCTCCTTTTTGTGAAACCACAAACAACTCAATTCAACTCAGTCCACAACTTTCGGACTGAAGGCTCTCACATGTTTACAACCCTAATTGTCTGTCCAATCTGGTTTTGGTTTGGTGGTTTCTTACTTGCAGGTGTGGACATCATAAACTCGCGTACACTCCTGGCAACTCACATAGCAGCACCAGTGAAAAATGCAGTGGCATTTCTCCTTGCGTTTCTCAGTTCGAGTGTTGTGGCCCCGGCCGCAACAGAGCAAGTCGCAGCCATCAATACCGTGTGATGTCAGGTTACACATTCGGTCACGGGTGCCGAAGGAGCCGGTTTCCGGGTTGGGTTCACAGAAGTTAGGTGAACCTTCGTAGTAGACAAGGTCAGTTTCTGTAGGAGGCTTGAAGAAGGTGTACTTCGGTCGCAAGGTCTCGACCCAGCCTCGTGATTCCCGATGTTTCTCAACCACCATTTCTGATGCGCTGTCATACTTGTCCTTCATGAAGTCGCCAATCACCCGAAAGTCAGGCTGTGACCACCAGCAGGTTTTCACTTCACAGCTTCCCGAAAGGCCGTGACACTTACATTTCATGTACATGTGTTTTGTGATTGACTAGGGGAAAAAGGAAAACAGAATATTGATCTTAGCACTAATATTCCAGATTAGAATAAATTACCCCTATTATAACTTTTCAGATTTTACAATGTAGCTGTATGCAATTGCAAACAATCTGCAAAGTTAAAAAGCTGAAAGTGCACCAAAAATAACATTATTGTCTGCCAAAAGAAAGAACGAGTCCTCAGAGTTGAATTTTGTAATAGGTGTATTGTTTCTTACATGCACTGTACGTGGTAGACCAACCTGATTTTATGGCAATTCGTACATTTTTTACGAGGTGGCTAATTCGTACGAATTTGTACGACGTCACTCGTACTAATTCATACGATTTATTCTAAATTGTAAGTATTTTAGGTCATTTGTACGAATGACCTAAACATAACCCCGCCCTTAAACCTACCCATCACGTGGTTTTAGACAAATCGTTCGAAATCGAAAATACGAGTGAGATTGTATGAATTAGTACGAATTGGCATAAATTTGGCACTTCGTACGAATATGTACGAATTGCTCGTGAGACTGTGTTGGGTAGACCAATCAGAGCAAACTTGGCCATCTGACCAATCAGAGCAGAGTAGGAGGGGTTTAAAGAGACTGAATCTACGAACTGCTTTGAAAGAAACCTTTGAGAATCGTTGGAAAACAAATATATTTTTTGAGCATGCATTTGCATGCATGTAAAGCAGGAAAGACAGCACTTCCGCATTTGGATGTTGCTTCATTAGTTTCTCGGACAGGCATTCCTAACATTTTTAAATAGTACTGAATTGCTTGTTCACCAGCAAGCACCTGAGCATAAACTACCTCTGAACATTAATCCAGCAGCAAGCAGAATAAACTAACCTGAACTGAAGTGAAAAAGCATTTTGGTCTTTTTAGTGGGAAAAATATGCTCACCACACGTCCAGCTTCGTTGTTGTGTCGATTCATAGCTGAGCGAGCGTCCGGCCGATTCTCACGAGCATCGGCGAACTCTCGCGATACCATGCTGCCGAAATCCACATCCTCACTGCAGCCGCCCCACTTCCAGCCCTCACCCGGTGGTACTTTCCTCCGCGTGTCACAGCCGCAGATGGTGACGGAGCCCTCAGAGCAGGCCCGCGTCACAGCGAATGCTACCCCCGCCGAGGCAATCGCATGGACAAATGCAGATTCTCGAGTGGCTATGAAAATGCACAGAGAAAACAAGCATTGTTACATATGTTATACCTCAGAATGTCTTTTATTTGTTCTTTCAGCTGTTCTAAAAATTATTGTTACCTTAAAGGGTTAGATCACCTAAAAATAACAATTCTGTCATTGATTACTCACCCTCATGTCGTTCCAAACCCATAAGACCTTTCATCTTCGGGCACACAAATTAAGATATTTTGGATGAAATCAGAGAGCCATCTGACCCTCCATAGACAGCAATACAACTGAAATGATCCCAGATCCAGAAACGTAGTAAGAAACATCGGTGAAACAGTCCATGCGACATCAATGGTTCAACTTCACTTTGCTAGGAGAATACTTTTTTTGCGCAAGCAAAACAAAAATGACATAATTTACTCTTCCCCCGTGACTTGTCTTCTGTCATTTTAGAGAGTATCAAAACGCGCCGCATATGCAAGTTGTAACGTATTTAATGTCACATGGACTTTGATGTTTTTGATACGTTTCTGGATCTGGGATCATTTCAGTTGTATTTCTGTCTATGGAGGGTCCGATCATCAAAAATATCTTAATTTGTGTTCCAAAGATGCACGAAGCTCTTATGGGTTGGGAACGGCATGAGAAGAATTCGCATTTTGTGAACTAACCCTTTAAAAGTACTTAATTAAACTCAACACTCATAAGTGTGTGGTTAAATATGTAGGTAAAGGCAGTCCACTCAGATCTCATTGTGGACATGGTATGCCATGAGTCAGGGAAGACCAAGCATATCCTTCCAGATGAGGTAAATACAAGTCTATAATTAGAAAGACTTAATTAAGCAACTCTGAGGTGGGGAAATAGGCCTGTATTACTCATGGCTAAGACTCACTGTCGGGTTGTGGTTACAAGACCCAACGCGTTACTTTCGGAATTAATTTGAAGAATGAACAATGCAAGTTTAGGTTGATTATAATCTCCAAGATGATCCAACATTCTGTCTAACAGGGGATTTTGTGACGATTCTTGCTGACGAGGGGCCCCATACAAACTTAAAAGCGTTTTCCAACAGACAGCTAATGAGGTTGGTAATTTTGATAAATACTCTGTGGTCTTGTGCAGTCTTGCACTTGCAGGAGAGAGGAAACGGGTATGGAGACGCTGTGAATCAAGTCTTCCTTTGTTGCAGGTTTCGACTGGTTAGAGAATAATGATGTTGCAAAACTGGGCACAAGTTCTTTCTTATTCCACAATGCTAATTATAATGGTGAAACGATTTGGTGCCTTTGGATTGAAATTACCATGATGCAGTGTTTCCTTGTTCTTAACTGCAAATATATTAAAACCTATATCAGTTGATGCCCATGATTTATCTCGCTTAAACAATGAGCAACTTCTGCTTGCATCAACTAAATCACATTGTAGTTGGAGGTATGAATAGTTGGGTCTGTAGGGGCCATTCAATTGCCATTTAAAACCCACTGAGTGACCTGTGTTTTATTATCAGGAAGCCAATAAAACGCGGGTCAAATGCGGCTGGCCAACAATGACATGGCAGACCGGTCGGGGGAATAAAGGAGAGACGGCGTCGGGGGAAAGTGGGGGCTGATTAATATCCAGAGGAAGAACGGCTCAAAAATGGATAAATGGGAGATACGGAGACACTTTAGAGTAGTAGGGGGTCTTTACCTGAGAAAAGAATGCAGGTGAAGCCAGATTAGACTGATTATTTGTGACAACAGTTCGACCCTGCTGCCCACCTTCTGGCTAACTTTTCTGGACCCTCACATGGCAAGCGGTCCCTGTTACCTGCTGGGACCCTGAATCCCTTATTGTGCTGCCACTGTCACGGCGAATTACACACACAAAAGCCCCCCGATATTTTATATGAAATTTGCCCTTGCCAGTGATTAGTGGGGACCAAGTTAAGTCATAGCAACAGAGAACTATGCATTGGTCGGACCCCACTTGTCGGCAGACGGGGAAATCCCCATTGAAATGGTTTCATAAAACAATCTAAAGGGCGTGTGAATTGTGAAAGGAGCTTTCTCTCTGGCTTAATCTTATGGTCGCCCAGATATTGTGTGGTGAGTTGGGCCCAGCAGGAGGCGGGGCTAAGGTCCCACCATCAACTCCGTTTGCCACACCCCATTCTTTCTTTCTTGGGCAGAGTTAATGATATACTGGTGAGCAGACCTCCCCCGGCACAGTTAAACATGCATTTGATGAAAGGCACGGTGCTCTCAGTACATCCTAAATTGTAACAGTTTCTCCTCCTGAGGGCAGAGGTCATAACCTGGGTAGCCTGACCTCATGCAAAGTTGGTTTAGTTGAGGGTGTTAGCATTCAGAGTCATGGGATTCCTTTACTTCAATTTGTGGCGGTGGCCAACATGGTGGATGCCCCAGAGGAATTCCAATGAAAAGGCTTTTATTCACACCCAGATGTAATTTTATTGCTTGTTAAACGTCTGAGGAAATTGCAAAAAGAGGCTATTTCGAATAAATATCACCAAAACAAAGAATGTAAAAGCCCACAAAGTCTGTCGAGACTAACAGCAGAGATCTTGAGTGACAGTAAGAAGTTAATTCTGGTGTCCGATTACATCTCGCATGCGACTAGCTACGCTATCCGCTGAAGGTGTGTTCAGCAAACTCTTCTAGAACACCTGCGCTGACTCTCCTTTCATCGCGGATTCCAGTTGGTCGTGTTTTGACACTTTGGTTAATGTAAATTAATGAGTGCTGATGCAGACGTAGCCCGAGGCAGCGCTCTGAAATAAATAGATGAAGATGAGACTGGAGAGGTGGTTTACTTTTGCAAAACTGTAGGCAACACATACACAGATTTATGAGTGCTGCAAAACTGATGTTCCATTTGTGAAGTAAGCAATGAAAGCTGTCCAATGGTCATTGAAAGTATCAAAGTAAAGGCCTATGAAAGTGTTGAATTTTGAAGAATAAGATCTGTTTTCAGACAGGTTTCCAGAAGACCAACAGGTCCCGCCCTATCATTAGTTCAGCCAATGTCAGGGTGATCGGGTGAATGTACATTTCCAGCATCATTCACGTCTGGGCAGATCTCAGACAGCTGTGTGATTGTCGGTAACAAGCCTCTGAAGACCTATTAAAGATCAGCGCTCCATTCAGCCCAGCACAAAACAGAAGAGGAAACCGACGTGCATCCGTCTGCGCCACAACACCAGCGCACAATAGCGCTAGCTCCGCAAAAGTGACAGCGTTAGTCACAAAGGAGTGAAAGTGAGAGGTGCTCTTCTCTAAGCTCTGTGAAAAGCTTCTGAGCTCCGAAGCGGCCCTTAAACCGCCCCCCAACAAAGCACTTAATCTACCCACTTTGACCTCTCACATTATTAAGAGCTTCAGAAGCTTTAATCCAATCAAAATGATTTACTAAAGCCATCCCTGGACCCCGATGACTGACCTGGTTCAAACCCCCATCACCCCTGTCCCTGACCAATCTCCCCTTCAATTTAGACCGGAGGAGGGGGAACTGCAGGGGATATGGAGAGGCTATTAACACTACAATGGAGAAGACCTGAGCAGTCCTCCCATCATCAGTGGCCCGCTTGGGCTCAAGCCCTCTCCATCAATGTAACAATTGCTTGAGAGTTTATTAAAAGCAATTGGCGCAGCTGACACCGCCTCCCGCCGTAGCCGGTTATCAGTATTCATCAGACCTTCGGCCCCTCGATGTGCTCTGGCTTCTCGTACCGTGACTGGTCCAGCTTTAAATTGATATAACTTTTTTGGTAATGGGAAGGGTATAAAAGCAGCAACAGGAAGCCAGATGCTTATTAAATCATCTACCAGACCAGTAAACATATCTGTATTCTTCAGTACAACAGCTCAGCTGCTACTTTTTACAAAATGTAGTTCTAATTCTTCATGTGTTCAACTTAGATTTCTATGGGGTTTTCTTTTGCAATGTGAGTAAAACAAAGTCTGTGGTACATATAACTTGACAAAATTTGGATGTTTAGCTCTACAGATTAAATCACACACACCCATACTTTATTATGATTTATATTATATTATTATGTTTAGTTTATGAGTGTTTGCAGTTTGTTTTACAAGAAAACGTTATTTTTACTTTTTTTTAGAAAAATGAATTTTTACTATTAACTAGTGCTGTTTATTTGAACATATGTGACCCTGGATCCCAAAAGTCTTAAGTAGCTATATTTGGTATATTATAGCCATAAAATGCATAGTATGGGTCAAAATTAATTTATTTTATGCCAAAAATCATAATAATATTAAATAAAGATCATGTTCTATGTAGATGCCTTGTAAATGTCCTACAATAAATATGTTTAAAATGTATTAATTTATTAGTAATATGCATTGCTAAGAACTTCATTTGCACCATTTTAAAAGCTATTTTCTCAATATAACATTTTTTTGCACCCTCAGATTACAGATTTTCACATAGTTTTATCTCCTAACAAACCATACATCAATGGAAAGCTTATTTATTCATCTTTTAGATGATGTATTAATCAAAACTTTGAAAAATGTACCCATATGACTGGTTTTGTGGTCCATATTAGCAAATATTAGTGTCTTATTCTACTCACTATTAATAAGCAGTACATTTTTTAGAGTTTCATATTTAGGATTTAACAAAAAACTAATGCTTGACCAAAAATGTTAACCCCTCAGCCACTGAAACGGTGAACTGTATCTTGTCAAGTTAATATGAACAAAAGCAATGCTGCTTACCTTAGCAAAATATCAATTTCTGTAATAAAGCAATCTAGTCAAGCAACAGTCGATTAGGACTTTCTGCTGCACGTTGTTAAATCTACATAACCCTAAACTGTGCTGTGTTATGCACAGACTTGTGCCTTAGACAAGAATCCCAACTGATTAAAGAGCAAAACAACACATTCATAACTTCACCTTAGATAAACACACACGCTGGCAATGTAATCCGTTTGAGCGCACGGTGAGGTATGTCTGTTAATGTGAGCATGTTACACACAAGCTGAGATACTTCTGAAATGCCTTTTAGGAACGTCAGCATTACCTTTACTGTGTCGGGACAAACACAATGAGAAATGTGGGGATTCCCTTTGACAGAAACAAACAAAACACGTCCCACCCACTTTACTCGCGTGCATCACTACATCTGTACAAACTGTCATAGTCCAGTGCACCTGACTAATGCCCATTGAGAGCGGGATTAGAGAGCAGCAAATAAATAATGTGCACAGAACAACAGAGTAATCTCAGTAATCAGAGCTGTGTGCAAACAGGGACTTTTGTTGGAATTGAGAAGTCACAATGTTACATAGTCACCGAATACAAAGAAGCACTGGGTGAAATATTGAGTTTCAAGTTATGGAGTGGATAAAGGCAGATCCCATTCCTGTCCTCCCGTCTTAAAAATTTACAAACTCAAATGCATAGGTAATAGATTTTGACCTCTGTATGAAATATTCCAACTGTTCTAGAATTTAGGGTAGATTTCAAGCTTTTGTAATGAAACTTCGGTACATTTAGAAATTCTATTTACTTAGACTGTAGAAATAAATTGAATGTATATAAACAAACTCTTCAAACGGATTATTCTGAACTCAAGACTCGTTCAAGAGCAGACACTGCAAACTGAAAAGCTAAATATATGTGTGAGATTATAATATGTATTACCTTAATGGGTATTTCTGAATAAAACATGACCCTGGAGCACAAAAACAGTGTTAAATCGCTGGGGTATATTTGTAGCAATAGACAAAAATACAATGTATGATTATTAGGATATTGAGTAAAGATCATAAAGATCGTAAGATGGTAAATTTTCGTACCGAATATTGTCCTCTCTTGACAAACCATACATCAAAAGCTTATTTTGTTCAGCTTTCAGATGATGTTAACGCTTTTGACTAGTTTTGTGATGCAGGGGAATGTTACATAAAATACACTCTTAATTATATAATTTCCCATTGATTCTCCAGGCCTACCTTTATCCAGCACGGGTCCAAAGATGGCCAGGTTGTCATTAATAGTTGTGCAGTTCCATCTGCGACCTCTGAACTGATGCTGACACTCCTGAATGCCGATTTTCACCCCTTCTGCCACGCTGGGCATGATTTCCAGATAGTTGCGGCAGAAGCGGAGCTGTTTGGGTACCAGACCTGGGATTGAGCTGCACAGGATGGGCTGAGTACCCAGTGAAGTGTACTGGTGTCCCATCGCCAGAGACCTGCCGAGGAACACACGGAGGTGAGCAGCTGACTTCATTCTGCAGTCCTGTTCTGCATGTGCACACTGTGCTTACTGCAGCGATTACAGCAACACTTTATCTGAACGAGCAATTCTCACTATTAACTAGCAGTAGTATTTATAAAGATCATATTGCATGACCATATTCCTTAATGTGATGTAAAATGAAGAACTACACTACTAACAGATTTTTAATGTTTCTTAAATGCCTCTTCTGCTCACAAAGCCTGCATTTATTTGGTAAAATATTTTTACGAAATATCAAATTCTATTTGAATATTTTGTTTATTTAATTTAATTTAATGCTGTGATCATTACTCCAGTCTTTAGTGTCACTCGAAACATTTAATAAATAAGAAACATTTATTATTATTATCAATATTTAAAACTATTATTAAATATATATACATACATGTATTTATTCTTTACTTATTTCTTAGGGTTCCTTTATGAATATAAAGATTCAAAGATCAGCATTTATCTGAAATAAGAAACCTTTTTACCCCCTTTGGGGGTAAATCCACTCTCAGTACATATACTACAAAATTAATGTTTCAATGCACTAGAATTAAGTCCACAGATACAGTGCCGAATGAATAAGTGAATGCTACACATCTCTAATGAACAAACTAGTTTCGAGTAGGATTCTTGCTAGTCCATGTCTGGGCATGGTGGTCTATGGCTCAAGTCAAATCACCTTTGTTTTGTAGTGCTTTCATACAATATAAATTGTATACACGGAGATAAACAAACATGGAGAGCGTTCAGATTATGCAGTTTTCAAAGACAATAGTGCCATTATTCGGCTCAAGTCAATTCAGAGTTGGTTGAGCTCAGATGCTGCATTATGAGTCATATTTCAGTCGCAATCATGGTTTCTCAATGTATTAAGCATAATCGTCTGTGATATTTGCCCGTTGGTTATGTTTACCGAGGTATTCTCACAGGTTTAGCTAGTTAAGAGGCTTGTTGAGGCTAGATCCGAACCAGAATATTTGATGCTTGAATCCAAAATAAGCTTAAATTAGCTCAAAGCACAGACCCTCCTTTACTAACTACTCCTATTTACGGCATTATCACGGGTGTAGCGTTTGCACGTTAGCTGAAAAAGCCGAAACTGTGTGATTTGAACAATTACAGGATCAGAGTGTAACATGAGTGGATGGACTCCAGGTCCTAAAATGAGGAGATCAATCCGACACTTGGCGTTGTATATTCACCACATCAGAAGCTTGTGTTTGAACCTGTCATAGGCACTGAATTTTTTTGCTTTGTGGGAGGGGCTGAGATAAAGCCATAACACGTTGCTAAGTGGTAAACAAACATGAAAGCCCCAGCTGAGACAGGAGCAGTATACTGATCAAGGATTCACAGAACGGGACAGGTACCTTGTCATTAAGGGCCACGACATCCTTAAACTGCCCAAAAGTGAAATAGGTCTGTGGCTTGCTGTAATGACACGCTGTGCACTGGTCTGGCTGAGCATCAGAGGATGCTTGACTTATGTTAGTTTGAACTCAACTGTTCTTTGATGACACACGGCTCAGATGCGACTCGTGTGCTGACATGCTTCTCACGCACAATTCAGAGTTTCCATTGCAATGTTGTGGAAAGTTCGTCAGTCGATACTATAGGGGTTTTGCTACTGTTTTTCTACTCATCAAATTCAAATACAACACACAATCTGTATCCTAGCTCTGTCTTAACTATGACAAATTAAAACGAGACTTCAAATACTGTATATGATGTGCTAACAACTCAAAGGACACGGCTCATTATATCAAACACCACAACATTTTAGATCAACTCAGTAGTGAAGTGAAGGCCTAAACTTACAGAAATGTTGTAAAAAAAAAAAAAAAATGGAATAGTTATGAATCAAACAAAGGAGAATTATGACTGGAGAAGCATTCACCATCCGTTCCTAACAAAAAGCTTGTTACGGATGCATAAATGCAAAACATATGTTTTTTATGACGGACAAAAGTTTCGGAATTTAGTCTGAAAAAATTCAGACTAAAATTTAGACTTGAGTGTGCAATGACCTTATTATGATGCGGCTATTTGTACATTTTATAGGTCTGGCTTCCGGGGTTTTTGGCTTTGTCACAATGTATTACGTTTATTATGAATGCTGCACTTTATTC
>JAUMHR010000043.1:1680151-1691185 GCA_032361145.1 Enteromius fasciolatus
AAAATAATATCTTTAAAACAGATACAGATATTGGCTTTAGACATCACTACAAATGATAAAAATGAACGCTTATAATTTGTTTTAATTATTTGAAGCATTTTACTGCACAATGAATCATATTTTAATCGTGATTTCTGCTTCTCTTGATTTACTAAACATCTGCGATATTTGCCTGCTGGTTATTTAGCATGGACATTTTTCTTTTTAATGTAGCATTTGTGTTATCTTGCGCTGGTTACAAGCTTTCACATGCTGTCATGTTTGCGGTCGCAAGTTGTCAAGAGCTAAAATCCTCCAATCAGAGCTTTTTCTTTAATTAATGCATTCTCAGCCAGTAGTTGCATGCACTTTCTCGGAAAATACACAGATGAATGAAAACAACAGATGTTCAAATGAAAGTCTAATACAGACGCTCTGTTTTCTTTCGCTATGACTAAATCTGCAACTGTGTGCAATGATTACGAATTGATTGTTTGATTGATTGCGTTCTCTTGATTAGAAAGTGCAATCATTCTTATGAAACGTAAAAACAAAATAATCGATAGTTTCGGCCCTTAAATTCTGATTGGTTGAGCCCTGTTAAAAGCTGTTGTAAAACACCTTTGTTTATATCTGTGTGTTGCTCAGGAACCACTGCGCAGTAAAGTTTTTATTAATATCATTACACCTTTTTTTAATCTGTATTATTTTGTGCAATCTTACTTTGTTTATGGAATATCCTCTTTATAAAAGCAATAAGCCCCGTGAAGCTGTGATGTACAGTGAATTTATAACAGAAGGAGGTTCGAGTCCATGCTTCACGTCCCTTAGCTGTTATAAATTCACTGTAAACCACACTACTTGGGATTTACAATAATTATTTCATATTAAGGTTTCATAGACAGGGCTTAGCCTAAACCAGGATTAGGCCATAGTTCAGTCAGAACTTTTTAGTATATTTAATAAATATGCCTTAGAAAAAAGCATTACTGGTGTGCATCTTAAGACAAAACAAAGGCATGTTTTAAGATCAGATTTAGATTTTAGTCTAGGACTAGGCTTAAGCCTTGTCTGTGAACCCGGGGGTATATTATATTATATTTAGTGCTGTCAAATGATTCATTGCATCCAAAATAAAAGTTTGTTTACGTAATATGTATGTTCATGTTTACTTTGAATATAAAAATGCATGTATTTATTATGAAAATATTTTCATGCATTTACATTTATATATATGCATATATAGATATATTAGGGCGATCAAACGAGTTTTTCTTTACATAATATATGTGTAAAAAATAATATATATATATATATATATATATATATATGCTGTTTTTATTTATTATGTTTATATTAAGAAACACACGTACAGTATATATTTTGAAAGTATTTAGATGTAAATGCACTTATATATTTATTATATAAATATATTTAATATATAAACATATTTTTTTCATTAACTATATACATACATGTGTTTATATTTACATATACTTAATAAATATACACAATTAATCGTTTGACAGCACTAATATATACATATATTAATATAATTTATACATTTATTTAATATATAAACATTTTTCTTATATATACACATTTATGTGTGTATTTATACACAAAATAAATATACACAATACACAAAAATCATTTAAAAAAATTATTTTGAATGCAATTAATCACAGCCCTTGTTATATTATATTATATTATATTATAATTCATCAAAGTAGCCTTATTGCTGTCAGCCTCTATTGTGGTTATGAATTATTAACATTTTTATTTAATATTTGCAGTTAAAATGAACAAGACGTGTCTGTGAAGGTGTGGACAGTCTCAATTAGCTTTGTGTGTGTTGACCTGTGTTATGAGCTGATTACTAACCACATTAAGAGGGCCCCTCGGTGACCCCTGACCGGCAGTGATTAGACCTGAAGGGCTCTCTCAATGACAAAGACTATGACACTCCCTCATCAGCTGATGCGCCACCAACCGGTTCCTATACCTGCTGCATTCCACAACACTTCCTCTCCCGCATTGTTCTGAGGGGGAAGTTATGGATCTCTGCTTGTAAAGGAAATTAATGATGACTTAGATCAACAATGTTGGGCGCAGGGCATGCATTTTTATTGTGCGTGATTGTAGTGCATCATTCGGAGCAAAGAAAGCACTCGAAATTAAGAAATGTGAAAGGTAGAAGTATGCGTATTAGTGCTGGGTAGCTAACGGCTTCCTTGTCTTTCTCCTTCATGGCGTACTCTTTGATGTCAGTTCTATGACTGCTCTTGTCTAAACTGACTTCAATAGGTTATGCTTTGTATGAGTTGATCCCCGGCATTATTTTACTGTGAGTCAGGCCTATTTACATCTTTCTCGGTAAGGAGCTTAATCTGAATTTCACTCAAAAAGTCTAAAAGAGCCCAGAACAAGAGGGAACTTGAACGAAACTGGCCTGAGAGAAGATCCAAACCTCATCTAGCAGGGTGTAGCGAAACTATGAGGATTTGTTCACCGAGTAATTCCTATTACAATTTGACCTTTTCTTAGCCTTTGTCAGTCCTCCGCCTCAGGGGCCAAGTAGCATCTCAAACCAATAGCACGGGACGTCTGTCTCACGCTGATGCATGCATTTCTTTTACATGCATACAAATACACAACCAACCCTCAGTGCTACCCAAGGGCAGAACTGGCTGAGGGGACGTGGTAAAGAATGCTTGAATTGAAGTTGAAATATCAGTCGCTTGCCATTTCTGTCACCTTTTCTTTCTTGACTAGAATTGCATTTGTATGCAATTGCAAGTCAACAAGTACAGTAGATGATCATTGATTAAATGTGGAGAGGATGAGTGCATACTGAGATCGCAATATGAGGCACATGTTTCATATTTATCTGTAATTTAATGCACAAATAAATGCAAACACTCGCCAGTTGTACCTTAGTAATGGAAATGGATTCAATTGATTTTTTTGCATTAGTATTTAACAAATATTAATTACACATGGGAATTAAATTGTGTCCCTTCTCCACTGAGTATAATTAGATATAAAACTCTATATTGTATTTACTCATGCTTTTGAAGACAGACCTCAGACTAAATTGATTATATATAACTGAATGAAGGCTGGCTAATCTTTGAACTATGTATTATTCGCTCATCTCATTCTGTGAGGATGCAGTAATGAGAGCAAACCAATTGAGCAAGCTGTAGTGTAAGCTTTCTTTCTGTTAATATGAGATGAGCAATGAGACAACATGGTCAAATGCACTCAGTATCTGCTCCATTGTTTCAGT
This sequence comes from Enteromius fasciolatus, assembly GCA_032361145.1. Classification (NCBI taxonomy): domain Eukaryota; kingdom Metazoa; phylum Chordata; class Actinopteri; order Cypriniformes; family Cyprinidae; genus Enteromius; species Enteromius fasciolatus. The sequence continues at coordinate 1,683,423 of JAUMHR010000043.1, forward strand.
TACAGTACAATTAAGTGCAATGAATATTTTAGGCACTAAAGTTATGCCTAGGTTGCATTTAACCCAAAATTAAAGGATTAGTGTCTCAATAATGATTCTCTAGCGATTCTACATCTTCATGACTGTAATACAAGAGCAACTGCATTGCAATGCATTGTATTAATCATAAACAGCACAACAAATCATTATAAGTGCGTTGTTTTTTTATTCATTATATTCTGAGCCTGCGTTAAAATTATTTCATACAGGTAAGCCCAGATTAAGCCAAAGTGACTGCAAGTAATGCATGCATATAGAATGAATGTATGTGGTCACAGGTGTGCATGCATTCAACTGTGGCTCATCCGTTAGATTTACAGCTAGAGCTATTGTTTCTACTGTTTCTCTCTCTTTTTTTTTCTTTTTTTAACGCTGGCAAGCGGTTTGTGGGTAAAGATGCCGTCAAGCGTGGACAGCCCTCAGGTATACTGCAGTCAAGACTAAAGTGATAATTAATAGGCTCTGCTGACGGCTAGAATCACCACCTCATACTTTGGTATTGTACTTTGCCAGAAGCTGATGAATTTGAGACGTCACCAGCGCTGAGTGAGCTGAACAGGTGTTTCAGTGACATGTCCTCATGCTCAGCTGTCTTGGGCGTGTGTCTGCCCCGTCATCCGCTGTAGCTCATGATATTGAGCTCACCATCATTTAGTAAGAGCAGAGGCTCTCTAAAAACAAATAGTAGCACATCGGGCCAAAACCGATTCATTGAGACAGGCTATTTCTTTTAAACAATAACCGGGAGATATAATCAAATGCGACTTTAAGACTGTCCTAATTTGCATCAGGTGTATGCAACTCGTTCTTTGAACCAAGCTGTTCATATTTTAGCAGTAGCCCAAATAAAAGGATGACCAATCCACCCTCCACCCCTGGCAGAACAGTGCTGTCTTTACCTCCCCGAAATCTCCTAAAGCCAGGTAATTAAAAGACAAAGAGACAGAGATGAACAATCCCTTTGCTCTGCAGTCGTATATATTTGCTCACTTTTCATCTGAAGTGTATCCAGTCTAGGTTTTAATGCATATTTCAGCAAGCCCAAGCAAGTGCTCCTCTGAATTACCACTTTACTTCTAGGCCCCGGGGCCACAGAGCCGACTTTGACATCAAGAGAGAAGTGTTTGGGAGAAGGAATGTGCGGCAAGCTTTCACCTCCAGGTATTTATCTTTTAAGGTGGAGCGCGGGGGTGGAGGTGCAGTCAGGCAACGCTATGTCATGAAGCCATGAACCTGGCCCACATCACAATGATACAGAGCAAAACGTAGCATTAGATTCGGTGTTACCCATGTGTCTAGATTCACCTGTGCTGTCCGGGTCTCCTCTGCTCAGACCGGTTATCATATCACACAACCGATAGCCCGCTGAGCTAAATTGCCCAGCGACATAGTGTCACATATATGCTACGGGAAACTGAAGCTCAGTGGCTTGTTTCTTGGGAAACATAAAGAACAGTCTGTTTGCCTAAACAAATGAATCGCAGAAACTTCAATGACTTATACTGTACCTCCGTCAGAAGCTGATAGCTTTATCCAAGAGCAATTGGCACAGTTGGGTCTTTTCAAACAAAGCGAGGCTGTATATAACAGTATAGACTGATTCAGATACTAACGCTTTACCGTGAAGCTGAGCTGAAAAAGAAGCATGTGACTCCAGAAGCAATAAACATTCTGTGCAGCTTGACAGCTGTATTGATGGTTAGATGTAAACCCTAAGTGTTTTCGTAGCTTTTAGTATCGATTATTAGGCGGTTTTATACCTTGACAGAACGTGCACACAAACAGAAGAACGCTTCAGAATTACTCTTAAAAAGAGAAGCAGGAGGAACGTATTGAATTGCAAACACAATCCAATTTCAGACAGCTAACTGCATGCTCTTTACAATTAAATACATAATACAGGTTACATTTATTTGGAACGCAATTAGTAGAATTTTAGAGTGTTTCAACTCAATTAAGTTCTTTATATGTCATTTTATATTCTCTTTGAAATATGGTTAAAGTGTACTGACAAGCATTTATGGTGAACTGAAATATACTTTTAATGCCATTTCTGTTCAAACGTTTATGTCATATATGTAAATCTATTTGTAATTGCACACTCATTATGATAAAGCTGTAATTTAGCACAAATATATACTGCACTACAGCTAAAATGATAGCCACATCATTTTCATCTGCTGTAATATATTAGTCAGCACATAAGCTTTATTTTTACGAAAGATTATTATAAACATTATCACTTTATTTTTACGTGTACTTAAATGTATTAGGAAACACAGTCAAGAAAGTGTATTTTCTTTAAGATTGGGCTTTTAATTCATTAATATTATCTGCATTTTTTAAATGCACTTGTAAGATTTGAAGTACGTAACAAGTGCACATTCAGTACAATAAAGCACACATCTTTTTCCACGAGGGTTGGCTGCCCATAATAAGCAACAGAAGTTTCTGAATGCTGTTCTGTGAACTGGCATTGTGAACGAGAAGCTTTTAAAATCTCAAGAGGGTCAGACAGACAACAATTAACAAAAAAGAGTGGCCTGGACTGTGACTAATGACCTACTCAATTACAGCTTTTACAACCACTGAGAAAACTCTGCTTTATTGTCTCGCCTCCCTGAAACAATCATCTTTTAAGTGCGTGGGTGAAACCATTCTGGAGAACACCTTGGACGTTTGCTGTCTGTCACTTATGAACTGTACTTTGTCGTGCAAGTCTAAAGTTAGTTAAAGAGGATATTTGTGATTAAATGCATTCAAAAGTTCCAGGGATTTTTTTTCTCAAATAATAATGTAATTCTGCATACATTTAACAATCAGCTAGAAGCATTTAAAATCATTTTCCAACCCCACCAGCCACAATTTCCTATTTTACTATTTAAAAAAAGATCACAACTAAGTTTTCAAAAGCATATTTATGAAAAACACAAAAGCTAAAATGCTGAATATACTGTATCCTTTCTTCCATTAACGAAATTGAACAGATTCAACAAAATAAAGCGCGACATTAACATCACTAACCTTTTAAAAATAGCATGTCACACAAACAGCATTTCCTCGCGTGGGCTTTATTTAAAAAGAGCCAGTCTGTCATAAAATATATCCGTGACAAAAAACCGGATCGGAATCACTGAGAGATTTATTTATTTTATTTTTTGCAATTGTTAAATTGGTAGATGAAAATAACTAATTACACTAACAATTTTAATGAATAAATAAAAGGTCTAATTAATAAATTGAACATGATTTAGCCAACACATATAATTATAACGTCATTGTTGATAAAAAATTGATCCTGCTGTTTACTTACAGAACTTTTAAACGACTAACAGGTGCACGATAGATAGATAGATAGATAGATAGATAGATAGATAGATAGATAGATAGATAGATAGATCATATCAATACCGGTATAAGTTACAACTGACGTCATAGATATTTTCAATCCCCTAAATCATTGTCAAGTTGAAAAGCTTGTCATTTACGCTTTCTATACTGGCAAACTCATTGTTTTTCACATGGAAAGGTTAAAAAAGTAATAAAACTTACCACCATATCGGGTAACTTGCCATGACACGCGTGAGCCCACAAAAAAGAAACAGGAAATATCCAAGATATATCATCCTTTAAAAAGTTAGGCTTAAACAGACACACACACACACGCACAGACACACACACACACACACGCAGACATACACACACTCACTCACGCACGCACGCACGGACACGCACTCGCCCGCGTGTGTCAATGAGAAAACGCGAGGTGATGATGAGCGATATTTCTCTCCGATAATCCTACAGCGTTCTCCTGCGCGCGCTCATGAGGCGCATATTAAAGTTGAGAGCAGCTCTGCGTTTGGACCCAATCACAGGCTTTTGCCACGGGCCAAATTCTGATGATAGAGTCACTCAGTCAGCCTGAACCGCAAACGCTCGGGACACGCACTGTTTTAATAGTTATTGGGACATGCAAGGCTTGGTGTGTTATATATATAAGGTTGTCTGAGGGTGGGTGGGGGGACCCCTGTGGATTGGGTAGCTATAACAACCTGTCCGGATTTCACCCCCCGGTTTAAAGCCCCTCATATGCAAAAATGAAAACGTGCGAATTGCATGCATGCCTTGTGTTAGTTTTTCTTGCGCTACTGCTTGCTTCAAAGGATCAAGCTGTTTTGTTAGCTTATTTATAAAAATATTTATAATTATTGTTTGCAAAAAATAAACGTCAGGTTATTAATACATAATTTGTTTCCAAATAAATTTGTAGCATTTCAAAAAACAATTCAAACATTTAAACGCGGATTGCACGGGATACAATGTATCTGTACGTAATGTAATGCAATGTAATTGATGATTATAATAATGCTAACATAAATACATTATAATATGTTGTAATAGAAGTTAGAATGCTGTTTCCCCCCCAAATGGGAAACTTTCTTTTTATATGCAGATGTTGCAGAGTAAATTGCATCAAAGCACGTGTTGTCTTTCCGACTGGAAGTGTATTCGTGCTGTGTATTGATATTCATTGATCCCCTACACACCTGCTCAGATGCGGTTTGTGGCGGAACAGGTCCTTCACGGAAATGCATGTAGATCTAAAGGACAAGCTCGCATCGAGTAAAGAGAAAATACTGTCTCCCTCATCATAAAGTCTTCAAATGTAATGAGTAACCTGCAGATCTAATCAGAGAATTCTTTCCGACTATTAAATAACTATTGATCAGCTGTTACATTAAACTGCATATTTCTTTAACATAATAGGACGCTGATGACAAATTTCTTTATTGGCCTTCAAAGGTCACTTGCTTTTAACGGTGTCTGGCTGTATTTGACCTATAAAAGTCATTATATTGATACTTTTCAAAAATATTAGATACTTTTTAAGTCATTCGTGTCAAAATGATGTAGGCCTGTAATATTTTAATACATTCACTTATTTCGTTTTTTTCACGTTTGTAGCTGATATATTAGATTTAGAGGACTGTGTTCAACACATTTGTGTTTCATGTGTCTCCATCTGGTGGCGATGAGCCGCAGCAAACTAGATGTTGCTCTTAAGGCTGCTCAGCAGAGTATATATATATATATATATTTTAAACGAAGTAAACACGGTGAGTATTAAAAGTAGTTTCTTCCACGACCTCAGTTCTCTGAGAAGCTTCCAGTGCCGCCACCTTCATGTTCCGGTTAACATCAAACCTGTGCTCTCTAGTGGAAAAGAAACGTTATTACAAACACATTTGCTAGAACACGTTATAACAAGGTTTGCATTTGCAAATGCTTCACAAAATTCCAGATGCTGATTCCTGGATCGTGAATTAATTAGTAAACTGAAGAGTCATGTTTGTTGCCTTAAGATATGCATTGTGAAATATCTCTTCCTGACAGATCAGCTTCCTGGAATGACGGACATTTATTGCCATTAATTCAGAAAGTAGTGGTTTCTGGAAGCTCTTGTGAATGCCTCTGTATTGTAATAGGTGACTAGCCTGTATTGAATGAGAAAATTAACTTTTGGATTAGATATTCATTAAAGGAATGGTTTGCACAAAAATAATCCATTACATTTTTTAGCGGAAAATAATTCATATTTAGTAAATGATGTTGAAGATCAGGTTTCCGTTCAAAACACAAAAAGGACAAACTACCCTAGTAAAAATAAATAAATAGGCTATTTAAAATACATTTATTTCGCACTAGTTCAAATAAAGTTCTTAATGATATAAAAAAAGTGTAATTAAACAATATTAAGCACTATGCACATTTCTTAATAGACTTTCAGAAATAAAGGTACAAAAGCTGTCACTGGGGCGGTACCTTTATTTCCGAGAGTCTATTAAGCCTAAAATGTGTTTTAATATTACTACTGATCAGGATTGTATTATTTTTTAATAATATTGTTTGTTCCATGCAAGACGTTTAAAGTGTATCTGAAGTATACTTGCAATAGTAGCACTTCAGCACAATCAAATATACACCATCTTTAGTTGGACACACAATTAAGCGTGCAATTAGTTGTTTCAATTTAGCAGACTTCAAGTAAACCAGTTTAGTGTAGCATACTAAAAGTACAATTGCAAAATGATAAAATATTTGTAGTTTACTTAGCATTAATTAAATGTGTTTCAAACACATTCATCAGGGTAGGCAAACTTCATTTCTTTATCTCCACACATTTGAATTTTTTTAAATAATAAATATACTTTTTTTTACATGCAGACACTTATTTGTAGCGTTTTGTGAGGTGTTTTTGTCAAAGTACGCAGTGTACATGATATAGAGAGTGTTTTTGCTCTTTATTTCTGGAAAAGAGACAGCGGAGGTGTGAGTCTCGTCGTTTTTTCCAGCCGTTGTAATCATCATGACCTCACAGACAGAGTCCGAGTCAGCACTGAAAACATACTCAAATGACACGAACACCGTCAGCCACAACATCTCCGGCGGAGGAGAAATATGAAACACAAAAATGTTTGAGGTTCTGCTTCAGAGTCCAGCTAACAGAGCTTGAACAGGGTGAGGTGTTGTTTAGTCATGGGTTACAGTATATGGGCATGCCAGTGTCAGCTCTATTATTCCAGCCATGAGAATGGAATATGATTAATATTGCCCCCAGGTGAGTATGAACTCAGCGAACCTTCACACTTTTTCCTCCTCACTCAACATGACTACCGGTTCAAGTTTTTCTAAAGCTTCTTGACATTTGGGTCTTTATGAAATACATACGGTGCCATTAAAGGGTGATTATTTACATTTTTATTATTATTATTATTATTATTTTTAATAACGTTCCACTTACAATGTGACATATAAAAATAATCTATAAAAACGTACGTGTTTTGTCTGTTTTCAGAACTCCTTTAAGACTTCAATTGCCCATCTTTGCATATGCAGTAATATTATACACCAGAAAGTCCATAAGTATATCTACTCTATCAAATATTACTTTGAAGGTTGCTTTTTATGCAGCATTGAGCAATGGCCAAATTTGTTATTCAGCTTACATATACTCACTTTTTATCTCATTATAAACAACAAAGTGAATTATGGATGTAAATATGAGATTTATATGGAGTCTTCAGTGATTATAATGGAAGAGAGAAGAACTTGCGCCTGACTAAAGTGATCGAGATCTCCAGCGATTATAAAGTGAGCAATATAAATATCAATATCATTTTTTATGCTACTAAAAGAAACTGCTCAGTCAATGGCTTGAGTCTTCATATATCATTTATCACAGATCTGTCTTCAGAATTAACACAGCTACTTAAGTGTTGTCGCATCATGTCTTTTTTCTTTGATTAAGCGAGAGTGTTTGCAACGCTTGTGACACAAACAATTATGCCCGACTGACATGATCAGGCACTTTATTGAAATAAAACATCCACTTGACTGCATTCTTCAGGCAGTCTTGCAACTTAATGTGTTTTTATAGCACAATGACCTCTTGTCGAAAGATCAAGGGAATTTTGATTTCTCAATTCATGAGCCGTCAAGCAGAGCTGCTTCTGAGCTACTGTACACATACATGAGCACATTACCTTAGTTAATGTAAAACCATAACATGGTGGAAGGTGAATATAAAACATAACTGGGTGTTTCTTCAACAGGAAACTTTTTGTCCCAGTCAAAACCAAGCTGAACTACATTTTTAGTTAAAAATATTCTAAATGAATTATTGCCTGTAATAAAAATCGACAAGGACCATGACAAAAAAAAAA
>JAUMHR010000043.1:1764367-1775164 GCA_032361145.1 Enteromius fasciolatus
GCGCGGTCACGCTGGAGGCGTTCCCATAGCGTTTTCGGACGCAGTTCTCGTTCCTTCAAGGAACTAGGGTTATATACATAACCTGTTCCGTTTATGACCAACAGCTCATCACACCCGAACATCCCGACGCCGATTTTTCAGCTCACTCGCGAAATGGCAGCCGATCGCGAGATGCAGCATCGTTTGGCTCTTGACGTAGGCGGTCGCATCTGCTCTCCCTCCCTTATCTCTCCCTGCTGGCTCCTCTTGTCTTGTGAATTCTATCTGAGACTCTCTTTGCCTCGCTCTTCAAAACAAAAAGGAATTATGGATTTGATCAACTGGTCTCTAAATGCAATTGACACCATCTTCTCGACGAGAAGCCTGGGTTCGGGGGAACCCACTTGTCCTGCGGGGACGTTTGCATCTGGGTATATGATGGACGGTTGGGAGAAGTGGCATGTCGTATGCCTGGCGGCTCTGTCTCTGGAGGATGTTAAAGATGTTTACCTATTCGGAACTTTGATAATAGGAATTCTACTGATTGGATTGGGTGGGGCCCTGGGATTTCAACAGATTTTAAAAGTGACCAGTCTAACCTCCAATAAGCTGGCCGGCTGGATTGAAACGGTGAACAAGCATGTGCTAGCTGTTAGCACTCAGACTGTGGCTATGGATCGCAAATTGGAGAACATCTCGGAGAAGCTAGCAGCTATGCAACAGAATTTTAACAGACCTGGAGACCTGTGATGGATATTAGATATCTGCGAAATTGGCAGATATCGATCCAAATGGAAAAGTTCGTTTTTCTTTTTCGGCTTTCCCCTCTTCTTCCAGCTACTGCTGGAGACAAAACAACTCCCCCGGAGAGCAAGATAACGAGACGCTCTGAATTCCTCATCCCTGTTCCAAGGACACCTGGGATGCACTGTTACAGCCTTCCCAGGCAAACACATCATTGGCATGCACACACAAACAACACACATAACAGCTACAGATAGACATTCTACCTTCCCCTCATCCAACGCCTTTGTGTGCTTTACCCCCCTGTGTGGGTAGGCTGGTCTGGAGTTTTGCGCTCATCAGCTGCGAGACCGGATGGCTGTCTGCCTACATTGGACTTATTCCTCATCCCCCTCCCTCCCATGTTGCAGTATTATGTCTTGTGATTATGTATTTTATGTGCTTGTTGCTGAGGTTTTTTTTTTTTCCCTGATCTCAAACTGCCTTCCTCGGAAGATTTATTTTTTTTTTATCCAAATGTATCTTACTTCTATTTTTCTTTTGCTACCTCTCGACTGACTTGTCTCTCCCCCCCCCAATGTGATGTTTGTGTATGGTCGGAGGGGTCCCATTTCACCGCATGTAACAGTGTTTGAGACAAATAAAGGCTTTCATCATCATCATCAAAATGGCGGCGGATTGCGAGACGCAGCACAAGATGGCGGTCGATCACGAGACACAACACCAGCCTTCAGGCAAGAGGGAGGTCCGATCGCAGCCTTCAGCCACCATGGACGTCGCCCCTGCATTCCTGGGCATCATGTGTGCTGCGTATGAGTACAATAAGGTCCTAGAAGGTTAGTGTCCAGTTTAATGGACCCTCCATTAAAGACTGTGAGACATTGTACGGGTGGCAGCCCCGTTTCTCCGTATAGCGAGCCATGTAAGGCTCAATCAGTTCAGGTTCTACAGCTCAAGGAGCTGACACCCATTCTAGCGACCCCCGAAATGCTGGTGACGGGTTCTGACATCATCGCGCAGCAGGAGGGGCTGTGTGATGTTTAGTCTGGTCTGGTTACACAGCCAGGAACTGAACGACAGCTAGGGGAGCTGTCTACCTCGTCGGCGGTTCCCGAGACACCCACAGAGGGCGCTGTTCCCATCACTCAGCGTGAGGGGCTGAGTGATGTTCCGACAGGTATCGAACGACAGCTAGGGGAGCTGTCAACCACGCCGATGAGGTCCAGTTGATCGCAGGGCTACATCTAGGGGAGCTGTCAGACATACCAGTGGTCCCTGATCCACTCGCAGGGGGCGGCAATTCTGCGCCACGGCACAAGGAGTCGCGTGTTACCCAGTCTGCCCTGGTTACGCAGCCTGACATGATGCAGAAGGCCCTCACGATTTCTGACCAGTCAGTAACGGGTCCCAGTCCTGTGGCACGATACGAGGGGTCGTGTCATCTTCAGGCTGCCCCGGTTATGCAGCCTGAGAAGCTGCTGAAGGTCCTCGCGGGACATAATCCGCATGCTACGGGTCCCACTCTCGAATCACAGTACGAGGAGCCGTGTCAAGTTCTGTCAGTCCCGGTTTCCCAGGGAATCCATCAGGTTCGCCAGAGGCTGCACTACCTCTGGAGATGTCGGTTTCAGCCGTAGAATCCCCAGAGGTCCCATTGGTGGCTGCGCAACCCATGGAGGTCTCTGAATCGTGGTTCAGTCGATCAGGGAGGGCGTGTTCCCTGTCGGCTCAGTTTCGGAGGGCGATGTCAGTGTCAGTATGGTCACGAAGGGCGCATTAATACCCAGTCTGGTCTCGAAGGGCGTATCCACTCCCTGTCTGGTCTCGGAGGGCGATATCACAGTCGGGTCAATCTCAGAGGGTTCCCACACTGTCTAGTCAACCTAGAAGGGTGCTAGCTCAACCAATTCAATCCCGGAGGGCGTTGTCAACGTCAGTCTGGTCACGGAGGGTGCAAAATCCGTCTGCTCAGCTCACAAGAACGCACTCAGTGTCGGTCTTGACGCAGAGGGCGTGTTCACTGTCTAGGCGGTCTAGAAGGGTGCTATCACAGACTGTTGGGTTCAAGAGGGTCTCACCCACATCTTCCACAACAAGTTCGCTGTCTGGCCGGCCCAGGAAAATGAGGTTGCTGTCTGTTTAGCCCGGGAGGGCATCATTATGGACTGTGCGGCCCAGGAGGGCATTTCTATGGACTGTGGGGTCTAGGAGGACGTCGTCATTAATGGTTCTGCCTCGGAGAGTTCCACGGTCGTCTGCACCGTCCTGAAGGGCTCTCAAACTGTCCGGTCGGCCCTGGAGGGCATGGTCGTGGTCTGGTCAGTCCAGGTGGTCTGCTTCGCCATCTGTACCACCCTGGAGGATACATGGACTGTCTGGTCAACTCGGGAGAGCATTGTCGCTGCCTGGTGGGCCCGGATGGGTTTCTTCTTCGTCTGCGCTACTTTGGAGGATGTTTCCCCCATCTCGTCGCCCAAGTCTGCCCCACCCTGGGGAACATTACTGCTGGCTCCAAGGCCTTGGGAGGCCTCCAAGGCCTCCAAGGCCATTTTCACTTGCAAATGGATTTTCATGTTCCCGTCTTCATTCGCGACACCGGGATGACCCTTCTGTTTTTCATATATTAAATATATTAAAAGGGTAGTGCACCCCAAAATGAAAATTCTGTCATTAGTTACTTAACCTCATATCATTCCAAACCCATAAGACCTTAGTTCATCTTCGGAACACAAATTAAGATATTTTTAATAAAACCAGAGAGCCATTTGATCCTCAATACATGGCAAACAAATCTTTGTGCAAGAAAAAAGTATTCTCGTAGCGCTATAAAGTTAATCAACTGATGCAATATGGACTGTTTTACTGGTGTTTTTACTACATTTCTGGATCTGGGATCATTTCAGTTTTGTTGCTTTCTATGGAGGGTCAGAAGGCTCTCTGATTTCATCCAAAAAATCTTAATTTGTGTTCAGAAGATGAACCAAGGTCTTCAGTGTTTGGAACGACATGAGGGTGATTTTGTGGTGAACTAAAGTAGTGCTTGCACAAAATACAATTTTTTCTTGGTTCTTCAATGGCACATTTTAATTTTTTTTTTCTGATGGAGTTCTTATGCTTTAAAACTTTTGTTTTTCTTGAGATTTGAAGCCTTTTAGTGTGAGGTGTGATGCTGTTTCATCAGATTGCTAAGGTCTGAGGATGTCTTGATAAATAGACTGCACTAGTTTGATGCGTCTTCTCTGAAAATCCCCTAGAGGAAATAAATTCCCCATCCCGAAGAACTGGAAGGTAAAACCTTGCTCTGGTTCTGATAATGTCTTTCAAGAAGCCAAATGAAACTCCCTGTTCAACTGCCTGAAAATACATACAATTCTTATGGCAATGGGACTGATATGATTTCTTTTGACATATTTGGTCCTGATTTAAATGCGTGTTGGGTAACAATCACCTTCATAATGTTCCATTCTCAAATAATGAGCATCTGATATTGTAATGTGACAGGATATCATTTTGCTATAAATCTACGTCTGACAGTTTTGGAAAGGTCCCCAGATAATGATTATTGTGATTCATAAACAGACATCTGGTTGAGCATTAGACTGGAGTTAAGCATTACTCTGGAGATTTAGACAGAGGACTTGAGCCTAAAGCAGAATGTTACAATAGAAGCTCAGATGAGGAGAATTGGTGAACTACTTCACCAATGTGCTCGGGGATCTCAGGCAGCTGGGAAATTTTGCAAGGCAATCGACCTCCGTTGTGATTTTTCCCATCTGTATTATAGCTGAAACACATTACACTCTAAATCATTCTAGTGGGAAGGATCTTGACAATAACAAATGTAATGGTGTTTTATTGGCCTGAGAGGGTATATGGTCAATTAAATTGTTTTGAAAAAATTCTTGATGACTTAAAAGTTTTCTAAACCGTGCATAAAATGTAATATAAAATGTTATTTTTATTTACAGGACTTGACCTGGGAGAAACTATAAATAGTCAATTACATAATTTTTAATTATTTATTTATTTTTATGCAGAAACATTGAATGGCCCTTTACAATAGATTTTGTGAAGGTTTGTTTTACAACAAACTCTGCTAGAGAGATATACAGCATAAAATACCACACTCATCTGTTAAGTAACAAAAAATCATCTTGTTGCTTTTACAGCATTTCAAATCCCTCAGGCCTTTCCATCTCTGAAAAGCCAAGCCATTGTTGATTCCTGTTTTATTACGAGCTTCATCAGGTTCTCTTTTCCTGCAGACTCTCCTCTGTTTAGCAGCTTTTTTTTTTTTTTTTAAAAAGGGAGATACCCTGGAGGTTTGAGATTTAGCATGCTTTATGTCAAGCTTTCTTTCTTGCTTGTTGTGACAACCAGCCTATGCCACTCCCACACCATACCTTACAAAGATGCATCTAGTATAAAACTATTATAAAATTATCTTGCATTAAGTTATGTAGAATAAAAGATGAATCCCTTTTGGCACTTGTACTGGCTGTATACAGGTCATTGGAGTTAGTGCTGGAGCTTTATACATAAACATAGCAACTGTGCTGTAACTAGCAGTTAGTCAAAGAGCAATCAGTCTTACTCTGAGATTCAAATTGGACAAATCTACCTGTTGTAACTGAATAATAAGTTATGACCATTCAAAACTAGTGCAAGCAGCTTATGCAACTGACCCCTGGTTCATTGTTGGTCATTTTAATATCCATGCAGATACTTAAAAAGGGATGCATTAGACTTAATTTTGAAATTGATGTTACTGACACTGATGTTCTGCAGCAGAGCAGTGACATCTCAGATGATTATTCATGACCCTAAACCACAAAACCAGTCATAAAACGTTCATAAACCATATTGATGTATGGTTTGTTTGGATAGTATTTGTCTGAGATAAAAACATTTGAAAATCTGGATTGTGCAAAAAAATACTGACAAAATCATCTTTAAAGGTCAAAAGTCCAAATTAAGTCCTTAGCAATGCATATTACTAATAAAAAAATACGTTTTAATATATTTATGGTAGGAAATGTACAAAATATCGTAATGCACATCCTAATGAATTTTGGCAAAAAAGAAAAATCGATAACTTTGACCCATGCAATGTATTTTTGGCAATTGTTACAAATAAACCCTAGCAACTTAAGGTTTTGTGGTCCAGGGTCACATTTAGTCTCATACTCTGTTCAACCAAAGGTGCGAATATACAATACTAACGTCAACTATTAATGAAACATGGAAACTGCTGCTGAATCTTAGGAATATCATACCTTCATGAAAATCCTTCCCAGTTAACACACAGTTATGTGATTTATTGCTACTGTACTTTTTATTATGTCGTTTTGTTTTTGCTATTGAAGAGCGCACCCTCCAAGCGTGATATATCTGACAGGACAGGATTACTTGTTTTTCAGAGGTGAGTGATTATATACTTATTTCATAAGTTACGAAATAATGACACTGGCATTAGTCCGATCAACATGTCATCTTACTGCAAGCTAAATTTTCCCAGCCACTCTTTAAAAAACTGCGTTTGACAGTGTCAAAGGCTTTCATGCATCAGAGAAAAGTTTTTTTAGAGTTTTCTTTTTTGTTGTTGATGTTGTTGTTTTCCCTGTACACTCCAGCTGAAAAAAAAACGCTGCTGTAGTGTCTAGAGGCAGTATTTCTTTTGGAAACTATGTACTATGTATGTAGTGATATGTACTCATTGGTACGTATTTCGTGGGTCGCTAAAAAGCGCAACAAGGAAGACCAGGCCATGAGACCAGGTAGATTGAATCAACACTGACCTGAAGCTAAATAATGATAGTATTGTAGTATTTTCTGTAGTTCAGTACCAGAACTAATTTCATACTGTTTATGCTTCCACACCAGAAATATCAAATCCAGCCCTGGACACATGATCCTGTCAGAAAATATCTGTTTTGTCTGGTAAAAAGAACAACTGCATTAACAGTCTTCTATCAGCCAAGAAGTTGACCGAGAAAAGCTAGTGAAGAACAGATGCAAGAGACAAAGTGATGATGACAAAAAAGGAGCAGAGTTTATTGTTGACACTTGTGTATGTTAAGTTCCAGCACACATTCAACAATTGTTTTTATACCACAAGTAATAGCATTTAATTACTTCACAACAACATTTTGTGACATAAAAATGTTAAAAGAGATACTCTCTTATCTCCACTCATGAACACAAATATCCCTTGAAACCACACAAACTAAACAACAATGAAAAAAATGCAGTATTTCTCCCAAAAATAATATGTGGAATCAATAAATAAATCAATGAAATGAGAATATAAAAGGTTTAAAATGATTATTATAAACAGAATAAAATCAATGCGATACATACCTGCAGCAAAGCACACACTGTTTGCACTTGGAGATCCTTAGATAATTAGTACAGGTATTAACTTGAACACTGATCTGATTTGAGATGATTATTAATTGTCTGCTTTATAGCAGAACTTGAATCTGTATTTAGTTTGATCAAGTTTGCATCACTGATTCAGTTATTTACCTGTTTGTTACTCTGCTTTAAAACAATCTGTGTTGTATAAAGTGATATAAATAACAGTGACTTGACATGACTTGTGGGGGAAACCGGAGCACCCGGAGGAAACCCACACCAGCACTGGGAGAACGTGCCAGGAGGCCGAGCTGTTGATGTGTAAATTTGACAGTACTAAGAAATAATTCCAGACTGTTGTTTTTAACCAATAAATGGTCTTTATGAACTGGTGAGGAAGTTTCGAGCTGTCATATTACAACCTTTTTCTTTTTTTTTTTTTTTTAAAGATCAAGGAACAGTTATATAAATGTAAATGCATTTGCAAGTATCCCATCAGTAACAATCAAAAGCATAAATATTACACTCATCACATGGATGTGATTATGGAGAAATTGCTCTTTACGCAGGTGTGATGCCATATACGCCAATATTACCAATTCATAAAGACATTCTGCTGTGTAAACATTGACAGTCCAGCACGCACAACTCCAGATTTTTCATTCAAAGTTAGTTTTTCATTATTATTCAAAGCTTCTACAGTTTTGAACTCTTCAGCGTACTGTTGATCATAAATTGCACTATGTTTTGAAAGTCAGCTGTGTATTTTAGTAATAATTTTTAAATAAACTGTCTCTAGACAACAGCGAGTGTTCCTGCTTTGATAACACTTCATATTTCTTCCCTTTATAATGTACCCAGAGGGTAATCTTTGAGGACATTTGTTGTCAATCGAACACACTGCTGTAACAGTTTCAACTGCTGGACTCCAAGGTTATGACTTCCACTGGAAAAGTCATTGTTCATACCTTACTTACTGAATCCAAGTTATGTCTACAAATCAACTGTTGGGACATATGTTTTTAGTGGGTGTGCACTTCAATTCCAGGAAGACATTGTAGTTCTTCTGGCATGAAACGGCAAATTAGTTGTACTATTAAGTCTTACACCTTATTTCCACTGTGGTTCAAAAGCATATTGTAGTGGATTGAATTGCCAAAAATTCTGTCTCCTAATCTGTTTTCCCATGAGCAAATCCAGGAATCTTTTCAGTCTGCTGAGGTGATACCAGCTGGACCGGACCAAAGGCAAATTATTGAGGTACCCTTCTAGTTTGAACTGAACAGATGTTTTAGCATTTCGCTTCACCACCAAGTTACATTTAAAAAGTAATGCATTACAATATTACATTGAAAAGCAACTGACTGTGTTATTTACTATTTTTATGGAAAGTTATGCATTACGCTACTACTTGTTACTTTTTGCCACCTGAGCTGTTGGTCCTTGTTTATTTTTTAATAACAGAAAATCCAATGGTTTCATTTATGCCATCTGTAAATGCTCTTTCACAGCAGAAGTAAAATGAATAAGACTCACTCAACACGAGGAGCTGTCAGTAAATGAATGGGAAAACAAAATAACCTGCATTTGCATCAGCAACCTGCAAAGTATCTTGTAATTTTTATAATGTGTTACTTTACTAGTTATTTGAAAAACAAAAAAAAAAATACAAAACTAAAATAAATAGGTTAACATCACTCAAATATTACTGACAATTCATTGTACACTTTAAAAAAAAATTTGCTGGGATTTTAACGGTTAAAAACTGTGAAAATTCCCCTAAAACTGCATGTTCCTTTATAATATACAGTGCAAAACTGACAGTTTTATGATAAAATACTGTTTTATAAGTGAAAAGAGTGTCAAATTTACAGAGAAAACTTTTTCAATGATATTATGTTATTCTATATCTTATCAGATAACAACATTTAATGTTCTTAAATTAATGTAAATGGCTAAATCTGCTTGCCATGGGCTTTGGTTCATCATGTGACTTTCTCATGACCCCCTGTATTTATAAGCGTATTTCAAAAGTACAAAATATACACTGAGAGATGAGAAATTATTATTTTGTCTCGTCCACAAAACTCCAATGGATCACTTGTTCAGAGGTGTTATTGAAGATAAAAGAGCATGGAGGCATTGTGAGATCCATTCTTCAAGAGCATTCCGTTGGTGTTCAAAGAAGTAAGAATTGCACCGTTTCATGTTCTTCATCTTTGAAGCATGAAAGAAAAAAAACAAAAACACGCAGCCATTCCACCATGTTTCCATCTCCTGAATCATTTTCATCTGCTCCTGGACTGTTTCTCTGTGGCATTTGGTGTTTGATCTGAAGACAGTAATCTTTCTTCTGCACTGATCTCTAATGGCATTGATCTCACTTGTTTGTAAGACGACACAGATTTGTGCAGTTGAGGTCTGGAGTGAGGAACCTAACTTTGTCTCTTGTTCCCCATGATTCTTTAATGTGCTCATCTGCATGTGTTTCAGGAAACTTTAATAACAATAATCTATATTTATGAACGTCCACACATCAGATGTCAAACTGACACTGCTGTCAATTATCAATTCACTTTGAAGAATACTAATAATGAAAACATGTTTCTACTGACAATATACTTATATTCTTTAGATTAAAATAGCACCATACTTGGGCTCAGTTTCACATGGCTTAGGTTAAGCAAGGATTGGGCCATGGCTCAATTGGAACATTTAAGTAGCTTTTATAAACGTGCCTTAGATAAAAACACTACTGGTGTGCATCTTGAGACAAAACAATGAAATCAGTCGGTTTTCTGTTAAAGCAGACCAGACATGCATTTTAGTCTGGGACTATAAATATGATAAATATGCATATCTGATCAATTATTTATTTGAATATATTGGAAATACTTGTGTTTTGCTACATTACTCTTTAACATTTCCTTGCTTTCACGGCACTTGTTTGTAGCAGTCCAACACAACAACCGCACATTAAACACAATTCTCCCCATATCAAGCTCAAAGCACTTTTCGCAAAGCCAAGTCTACATTTCAGAGCTCTGTAAGAATACCACCTCCACCCTTGGAGAGGAAGACTTGGCCTGAAACCTTATTTCCACCCTGCCGCTGATAACCGTGCAGCCCCCTCCCAGCCACATGCTCCCGAACGCTCCTTTATGACTCACCCTGTGGCCCGGCAGAGGTGGAGAGC
Organism: Enteromius fasciolatus; assembly: GCA_032361145.1. NCBI lineage: Eukaryota > Metazoa > Chordata > Actinopteri > Cypriniformes > Cyprinidae > Enteromius > Enteromius fasciolatus. Next base: position 1,774,644 of record JAUMHR010000043.1, read on the forward strand.
CCCGTGTGCGCAATGGCATCACTGAGGCTGAATAATTTCTTGTGGGAGCTAAGTGTTTCCATTCGCAGCCAGGGCCACTAAAAACAAGCAGGATCTGGGTTTCTGGGGGGCCCTCTCATAAAATCAAAAATCAAAAATGGATGTATAGGTCCATGGAATTTATTTATTTTTTTTTTTCACTTTTTACCACCCAGGAGGCAAATAATCTGTTTCAATTTTTTTGCTTTTACAAAAAGCAAAGTGTGCGTGTCCTTTTAAATATATAAAATAAAATATAAGAATATGAATAATATAAATGTATATTATACATTGTATCGATCTGTATTCATATGTATAAATAATAAATATACACAGTACACATACATAGGCTAATGTAAATAAAAACCTTTATGTTGGAAGCAATTCATTGTATTTGACAGTACTAATATAACAACCCAGTCTCATATAAAAACGTACCCTGACTACGTTGGTCCAAAGTGCAAAACGTAGAGGGGTTACAATAATGGCCCTTAAATTGTATG
>JAUMHR010000043.1:1775429-1791038 GCA_032361145.1 Enteromius fasciolatus
GTACGAGCGAGGTCGTACAAATTCGTACGAAATAGCCACCTCGTAAAATATGTACGAATTGCCGTGAGATCAGGTTGAACTTACCGGTCCAGCAGAAAGCATGCAACTTCGGCGTGGCTTTGACGAAACGTGCTCTCTAGAAGTTTGTCCGTTTAGGGCTACTATAGAAATATGACGGCACTAAATGGCGACTTGTAGGTAATGGGACCCGAGGTGTACGTATGTAGATATAAATTTCTTGTTCTAAGGTTATAAAATCATGACAGCTTATTATGTAAGGTCTTTACACACCTCTGAAAACATTTCATTTTTGTATGTTCTATTGCAATCCTGCCAATAAATTCTCCTAAATATTACACACGGCACCTTTAAGGCTGGAAGACACTACGCGATTTCGGAACAGATTTTTAAAATACTAAACATCATACACTTACCCACTCTGTAAACAGTGACAAAGAAAAACTGAACGTGATACACTACACGACCGAGGATCAAACACTACCAGACTTTAAAGTTGTTTACTTCATACTACAACTAGTGAAGAGCAAGAGATAATCAGTTCACATGCCGCATACACTGAGGCACTACAGCGATCCATCACAACACATTAAGAGTATTTATTGCTATGAATATTGCTTGAAACGACAACATTTGAAAGCTGAGATTTATCTGTGCTTAGTCTGTAAGCATGATGGCAGTTTCTCTTTACTCCACAATGTATTTTTTCATATACATATAGGGTTATATGTGACGGTACTAATCAGTTCACAAACTGTTAGTGAGCAATATCACATTTTAGCATGATGCTAAATACCAAGCCTGCTTCTGAAGTAAAGCAGCTATGGCACTTTTTAACTGCCTTTTTCTCATCATATAATTTATAAAGTATTAGATATCATTAGATATCCATAATGTATTATTTGAATACTTAGAATTCATCCAGTGAAAACTATTTTGAAATCAGACATTGAGTTAAAATGTGTGTTTTTTTTAGCAGGCTCCTCCTCCAGTGGGCGTCATACAAAATCAAATTTTTATTTATAAAAAAACTTTTTTTAACTTAAATGCATATCAATGGAACGGTCAAGGTTTCATATTTGGTGATAATAGTAACGTGACAGTATTTCATTCTTTTTGGGTTTGGGTGTCACCCTGTGGCTAGTTTTGGTATAGCGCCTAAACCAATTCCAACATGAACTTGAGTTTTATACTATCAACTTCAAATTTGGAACATATCTCCTTTTGACATATGGCTATAATATTATAGCAATTTTAAATTTCCAAATATTTTGTATAATTTTATTTTGTACAAAATAAAAAAGCAAAGTACATTTTATTTACAATAAACTCAAAATTCCATAACGTTTTTAATTATATATATATTTGATATTTGATTTCTTCAAAAAGAAGATCTGTACCTGCCCTCACTCTTAGCAAAAGCTTCATTCTTCACATCATTTGTAACGCTAAATCCCAACAAGACTGAACATTAAACACTTTTAGGGGTTAGGGGTTTGTTCATATCACTTATCATTAGCAACAGCAAAAACAGTTCTTGCCCTTCTAAATGTTGCTGGGTGTTGCTGTATTGCCTGCCTTTTATTTGTAATACAATTTCATAACATGAAACATAAATGTCATAACATAAATGACACTCAAGTAATTGCACCTAATTATAAGTAACTTTCCGTATAAACTGAAGTCAAAGAACTCATAAAACTGTGTGTTAAATTACGGCTAATAAAAAACTTGGCTACTCTAAGATGGATGGATATTAAGGGAAAAGCATTTTGAGGCAACTGGGACTTTCCTAGATTGATTGCTTCCACTTTTTAAAATATATTTCTGGGAAGGTGCTTTGTTAGTACTCAGTGAATGATCATAGGAGGTGTTCTGGAAGACATGGATCATAAGTCACGCAGAGAATGGGTGAGTATTTCACAAGAGCCATGAATAAGTTGGAAATATGTTTTCATTGTGAAAACATTCAGTGCATATTGTATGATAGATCAACGCATCGGTATAAAAATATATGGTTATGACATCTCATGTTGAAGTCTGCTGGACCTACAAAGTATTTTCTCTTAATTTAGTGAAAGAAACAAATGATTTAAGGTCAGTGTTGCCACCTTGAGAGCGCTAGAGGATTGCTATAAGCATTGTGTGATAATAAAGAGAATTAAGCTTCTTATTTGTCATATTTTTAATGCATGACCCAGTAAGGAATACTTTGCTCTTACACTGTTTTAACTAAACAAATTCTGATCTTCTGTTTACTGTATCAGATTTAAAATATTAGTGACGAGCGGCCTCTTCAAGCATGGTCTGATGGAGTGCTTGTTAGTCTTGGACTGTGTGTAGATCAGCTAAGATGAAGCAGAGCTAGTGTAGAGTATCTCTAAATCAACATAAAAAACCTATTCATGACCAAAGGAATAATAACAATAATATTTGCGGGAGGCTGATGATATCGGATCCATCTCTGCATGGCCCTTCAGTGTTAAGGCAGTTCAGAGTTCACTCATGCTGGGATCTTTGTAAGGTATCACTTCCCGCTAAAGTATTAAAATGCAGTAGTCTGATCAGCCTAAATCAGTCTTTGCTGACTCTCATGCCATGGTTCATATTGGCATGTTATGGATGAAAGCTAATGCCTCTTGGTGACTGATATAGTGGCAAATTCTTGATATTATTTCATAGGTAAACAAACAGAGTTCACAGCAGCTGTAAGCAATGTGCGTGACAAATTCGTGATGACAAAACAAAACTGAATTTTATCAACAATGTGGTTCATGGTGTGAGATGAGATGCAGTATCCAAACATGTGCCCGATGCATTTGTACATAAAACAATTGATTGGAGTGGACTGTAGGCCAGTGGCAGATTTTACTCAATTATATAGAATTAAAACAACTGACAAAAACCCATCTGAAGGCCTGTTTGGGCCAATATATTCTCAAATGTAAAAATGTCCAAAGTAACTTTGCAAATAAAGGCTTTTTAAAGGTTGCATTGACATGAAATTTAGTTTCTCTGATGAGGAAGGATTCACTTATATTTGTGTAAAACAAATGACTAACAATAAATAAACAAATTAATAAATTAAATATTTATACTTGCTAATTTTGGCAAATCATTTTGGATTATCCACATTATACACAGTCTTACTCACTTTCCTTTTTATTTAAGGAAATCAATGCTATGCAATTTGTTTTTATTATTTGTATTATTTAGTCTATAATTATTATTTTTATTATTAATTACAACACTTGTGTCGGCACCGATCCCGATCCAGCCCCCTCTCTCTCTCTCCCACTTCACTTCCTGTCAATACCGATCTGTCCTATCACAATAAAGGCTGAAAAATGCCAAAAAATAAAATAAAATAATAATAATAATAAATCCCCCCAAAAAACTATAACACTTGTTCTGTTAGCCTATGCAAATTCAAATGAGATTTGTTTTCACTTGATTTCACTAGTTCTCAACTGCATTGTCTGTAAATTTGCATATTTTTAAATAGTAGTTTGAAGAACATTCTCAATACAATCTAAGAAGACTTGGCAAAAATGCAAGGAATTTTCATTTAGAAATTTGAGGCAGGTGCAACTCTGGCATCCCCAGTCTATCTTTCATACTTTATCTTTATTTTAGTTAATGTTCACATTAGAGAACACATCCTACTACACTGTAATTAATACGGGGAGCAGCCTGGAAACAGCAACGTCTCCCGGTTGGAGTTAATATTAACGTCATAAACTGAAAGCAATCTTTATGTCACTTACTTCTGTACTTAAAGACATTGTGGGCTGCCTGTTGCCCATCCCTCTAGTTGATACTTACCAGAGCACAACAGATGGGATTTTTGACCAAAACAATACTCTTTATGTATGAAAACTTAAAATAAAGGTTTTGGTATTTGCCATTTGAACACACACACACACACACACACACACACACATGAACATGATTTGAAAAAGGTTAAATGGTCCTGAAAAATAGTCACATGTACTATTTACATAACCACATTGAAACTTGTGAAGTGAATTTCACCTAGAAACTTTTGGTACTGCTCAAAAACAAAATCCTACTGTAGTAATACTGAAAGCAGATTTGGAACACAACTTATTTAGATTTATAGCTTTGGTTTCAATGCAGTCTCATAGTAAAACAATCATAATAATTTTCATAATAATAACTGCTTAAATAAGAAACCAATCTTAAGTCTGCGTTCCATTTGCATGTCTATTCTCAAGAAGTGGTTAACAGGTAATAAATCGACTATTCCACAAATATAAATTTGTATCATAAAATCTGCTATCTGCTAAAAATTGATCAAACTAAAATACAGTGTATTCATTTTATTGCAAAAAAAACAACACACTTAATTTGACTGCCACTGAGCAAAACTAGAAAGTTAAAGGGCATTTTAACCAATTTGGGATTTAGCAGGTAACTTCCCATTTGAACCACAGAAAGGGACATGCCTTATCGCTGTTCCAGAATTCACTGTACAAATGGACCCTTCCAGAAGTTTTTATTTTTTGCTCTCTTCTTCACTGAGGTCCAACATAAAACAACAAGGCAGATTTCCTGTAACTCAAACCTTTGAGTGAGAGGAAGAAAGACCTGCAGCAAGCCAACACATGAGTCAGGGTCCAAACTCAGACATGTTCTAATTGGGCAGTTCTCATGTGCAAGCTGTGTATGTATATTTGCATGAGTTAGAGCCACAGACAAAAATAAATGTCTCAGAGTTTGGAGATCAGTTTTTAGGTGGGCATTTCTAGATTTTGACATTTTCTGAAGATAACCTCACCTCCACAATGCTAGGATATTCTGAATGTGTTTTTTAGCATGGCTCTCCACAACAATCTTCATGATTTGAGGTATCATTCCTGTCTAATTATAGTCCTATACACCATATGCCATATACATGCATGGAAACTCATGTGGTTGTCTTCAAAGAAAATATCCCATTAATAAAATTAGTTGGCAGTGATATCCAATACGGTTTTCGACCGTTAATAACAAGCCTATTTGGAGTTCAAAGTAACTCATGTAGAAAAAGTAACTCAACAAGCGGAGTAATTAACTTCATCATCATGTAGGAAACAACGCTCTACTGAATCAGAAAGTCCATGCCCTCATCAACCTCCCATAACCGAGGCTGAAACTGATTGATTTACCATCAATAGAGACAGCCATCTTCCCAGAGTTGCCCACCCCAAGTCCATCATGTAAACAGACCAGTAAGTCAAGGCCAGTAAAAATCACTAGCGTCTCCGCACCATCCGCTGCGAGGCAGAGCCGGATCTCGAGTACAGCGACTGTGGTTGGGCCAGACCGCCGCCACTTCCTCACATTGCATGGCTGCTTCTAACCACACCAGTATGTGTTCATTCTCTCCATGTCTTCAGGCTACCCAATCCAAGTAGCTGAAAGGTACGTGTTAAGAGTTTACACAGAAAATCCCAAAAGAGCTTGCTGTTTATCACGCAACGGAGAGGAGAGCAGCCAAGCGGGTATCCTTGTGTTCAATGCTTATGGATGTGCCTAGATTTTCCACAACAGACGTGAAACATGCAAACAAGGAGAGGAGTTTATCGACGAAACCCTGAATCTGAGGCAAATCGGTGATTGTTCATGTGATTGACGATCTGAGAGAAACTCTAATGCATTACAAATCCCATAGGAACATTTAGGAGGCTAAACATGTCCGAAAATGAATACTTTCCTACTGTATAGTATGTGTAAAACATCATGCCCAAAGAGCACTATATCTAAATTGATGGTATTCCAAAACTAGTGTGCAAATTATTTGGATGTGTACTCATTAGATGGACAGTTTACTATCCCATGAGGCCACAGGAGAGGATTAATGAATGGCAAGGAAGCAACGCAAAGACTGGTAGGTGACATTAAAGTCCCTCTGAAATCAAAATGTAAGTTTTTTGGGTGTTAGTACCAATATGCTTGTCTTACGATTATCTATAAGGCAGTAAGCCAACACAATTTTACGAGCAATTCGTACGAGGTGCCAAATTTGTGCCAATTCGTACAACCTCACTCGTACGATTTCGTACGATTTGTCTAAAACCATGTGATGGGTAGGTTTAGGGGCGGGGTTATGTTTAGGTCATTTGTACAAATTCGTACGAATTAGCCACCTCGTAAAATATGTACGAATTGCCGTGAGATCAGGTTGAGTATGCTCCAAAACAGTAACAAAATTTGCATTTACGCAGAAACTTGTTCAAAACTTGCGGTTCAGTCACTTCCACCAAAACGAATCAACAATTTTGCTGACGTCACCTCACACTTCAGCTTCTCATCAAATCTTGCGACCAATCAAATGCTCTCTAAAATCTGAAGAGCCCGCCCCCTAGACTCTGAAGATCGGTCATTTGTTCACAGTGTTAGTATTTTCTGTGCTGTGAATGGCACGTAACGCACAATGCAGTGTAAATATGCTTCTGATTGGGGCAAATGCCTCAGCATGATTATGATCACTAGTAAGACTAAGTAAGAGTTTCATATTGAATCTAGGGGTAAATCTATTAGACTGTGGCTGTCAAATGCAGCTCAATGGCTCTGGCCAGAGCAGACACAAACGAACGCTACTGGCTACTTTTAAAAGGAGGTGTGGCTTCTCGATGTCCCACCCTGTCTTCCTGTTTCAATTGAAATTACGTCACCACATGGAATAACACTGCGTGTTTCAAGGCAACTTCAGGGGACCTTTAAGAGCATGCCAAATGTAAAAAATCCGAAATTTATTCATACTATAACGAATATACTTTTTTAACAATTACAATGCAAGTTCTAATTCAAATGTAGTACCTACTAAGTAGGCGATTTTTGACGTACCAAGATTATGAAATGTGTTTTGGCTGGAAATTACATTGATGATGACCTACAACCAATGAGAAAAGGGAAATTTCAGGCAGATGAGACATATTACAAGTTTTTACCTAGTGAAATATTGCAACATGTGACCCCAAGTCACAGGTCTGTTGTGTAATGTACAATCCACAGCAGCTTAATGATACTGGAAGGTTGTGTGAAGTGTGTGAAAGGCACTTTATTACAGTTGTAATACTATGTACTTATTATAGTAATAACAATGAGTAGGTAAAAACTGTACTAACCCTGAACCCCTAAACCTAACCCTACCCCTTTTAGTTACCTTATATTACAAATAAAACGCAAACCAAATACTGCGAATACTTAGACACTACTCCAGTCATTTTTACAGGTCTTTCTACAGAAGTCAAACAATCTTTGCTTTTTGACACACAAATGGTCTCTTAACTCAGTTTTGTCAGTCACACACCAGTCGCACTTCAGAGTGGTGAACAGATGCTACGCTTCTTGCGCCAAAAGAATGCTGTAATAACAAGGTTCCTCAACAAGTGTGTCAGTCTAAAGGGACATTTACATGACACTATTTTCAATCATTTGGCCATCCATTTGTACAATGGCATTTTGTTGGCTTGAAGTTTTCAACTGCAAGTTCTTGAAATGACATTGTTTTTATTTTGTAGACAACAGAAACGTGAATTTGTAAAAACAGCGACATCATGTGCATGTGTATACATTTTCAGTCTATAGGTATCTGCGCAGGTGTGCAGTGTTTCTTAACATCGCCAACTGCTGGCCTGGCATGCATATTGCAGGGGTTATAGTTGTTTTCAAGGATCGGTGTAAACGGGGCCCATTTGTAACAATGTTGTCACCATATGAAAAAGTGCAATAAATAAATAAATAAATTTCCACTGTTGGTACATTATTGGAAAGTAAAATGAATCAATGCAAAATGCGATTAAGATAAATAATGGCACTATTATTGTCTGCTTTATAACTACAGTAAGCGGAATTTGTTTCTGAATAGATGAATTACAGTGAATCAACATCAAACTAAATTGTTGAATAATGACATAATTGTCTTCTGAAAGCTACAGAAAAAATATTTACGGTGCTAGTTGTGTTTTTTGTACTGTTATATATTGTTAAAAAAATTATCAACACTCTCCTCACAGAAGAGTCACAGCAAATAGTGACAATAAACAGTCTCTGAGTTTATTTTACACTTGCCTTGATCACACACACAGAAAATACAGTAAATAAATATAACATTATGAGTTTACACTTATCAGCAAAGTAATTTTTAAAATATCACCTCATATGAAACACCGACAATAAAGCAGGATTTGATAGAGAGCATTACTGTTAAAGGGTTGGCAATGTACAGAATCTTGTGAAATTTTCACAAATTACACAACAACAGATTAAAGTGTTTGAATTACGCCGTAGTTCACTCATTTGTTTCCTTTCAGTGGGGTGAAGTTGCTAAGCCATGCAAAATGACACTGGTTGCAGATCTATGTGGACCTGAGGAAAGAATAAAGACATTTGGTGTGATCCTCAATAAAGCTGAACAGTCACATCATGGAAAAACAGCGGTGAGTGATATGATGTCAGATAGAAATATTAGTGACAAATGATACATAGCTTTTTTAATTTAACTTAACTACCTTTATGCTGTATTTTGGGGGGGGATCTGTTGCACCCTTTTTGGCCTAACTTTTAGTTTGCATTATGAAATGCTACATTTACAAAACACTTCAACGATGATCTAAATTTAATATGAACTGTCAACACACCCAGCCCTGTAGGCAGCCTGCTGTGGGTATGCCGAGTTCAAATGTTCTTATTACAATGCTTATGGCATTCATGTTTATGGCATGTTTGTGCTATTTTTTCATTAACTGGTTCCTGAAATCGCCTGCACATTATCAAAGCAATACAAAATATGAAAAGGTTTAACTGAAGTATGCCTATTATTAAACATACATGACAAAATATGTAACATCAGTATTATGACATCAAAATTAAAGAAAAAAAAGACAACTTTGGGAAGGCTGTATAGTGAACACGGCCACCTCAGAGGAGCTGTAGCAGTGTGCGGCCCAAACACACAAGATGGCGGTTGTCTATACAGGAAGTACAGCTGACAGTGGAGGGACTACCAGACTCGGGGCCTTCAAGTTTGCTGGACTTGGGACCACAGGGTGTGTAAAGAGGTTTAAAGCCAGGTTAATATATTGTTCTAAGTCACATTTACCTCTCAAACATGACTTGACCAGCTTATTAAATGGTTAGTTCACCCAAAAAAGAACATTTCGTCATTAATTACAAACCCTCACAAGATATGCTTTCTGAGCCTCTCATAGACAGCAATACAAATCAAATGTTCCCAGACACAGAAACCTAGTAAGCACACAGTCTATATTACAGACAAGAGCACTGAATGATTCCTCTATACCACAGTTACCTTTCTACAACCCAACCAGTTAATCTACTAAATCCATTTTTAATTGATCTGGTCTTTTGTAACACTGAGCAACTCACACAGTATGACAGAGAGAGGATTCATGAGCAGAAACGTTTTAATAAATAATAATAAAAACAGAACCAAGCATCCTTAAACATGGAAGAATAAGACCAGACAATGAACACTGAAAACACAGGGGCATAAATACACACAGACTGAACAGGACAACAAGGAGTGAACGATGAGGGACTAATGAGAGAAACTCGTATTTTATTGTATTTCCCATTTTTTGGTAAAGTGGTATCCGTTTGCATTCTGAACCCAGTTTGTGTGTGTATGTGTGCGTATAGACAGGTGAAGTCCAAAAATCTTATGCCACTAAAATAAAATGTGAACATTAATGTTGTTGATATATCTTAGCTTAATTTTTGGTTGAATGATTTTTGGCCGCTTCATGTTCATTCAAGTAAACACTAAACGAAACAAATTAAGAGCAGTTTTCTGTAGTTCTTGTTAACAGTGCCAATTACCGATAAAAGGCATAAACATACGATAAGGCCTAACATATAGATCTGATGCCTAAGAAGCTTATTTGACTCTACAGATGCAGTTGCATAACATTAGTGTTATTCACAAATACATGTGCTATTCAAAAATCCCCAAAACTACCATATTTGATACTAAACTTTTATGAGAATGTTATTGCTATTGTATGTTAACATGATCAGACATCCATCCCCAACCACGATTGTTCTTTCAGCTCTACTGCTTTCTAAATAGCCAAACCTAACTCATAAAGATCAAATGAATCGTTCAAGTAAAAAGAGTGCTCTATTGAGAAATGCACTCCTGTGTGTACTTGTGCATATCTTACCATTAATCTAAGTTCACAGTAGTTTCCTCATGCGGCGAGTGTGTCTGTTAATGTTCATGGTGGTACGGTCAGTGGAACAGCTCAATTCATCCAGAGCCTCGTCTTGACGCTCCAGCTCGGTCTCAGCCTCCAGGGCTAGATTCTTCAGCTGCTGGAGCATCTACACAAACACAGCACACAATAATCAAGTGGATAATGGATATTTGGGGATGGAGTTCAAAATAGAGATATAACATAGACATGGGGGTTGACTTTTTAACTTTTTTTTGACAAAATGCTGCATATCTTTAAATCTAATACCACTAGAATGTCCTGAAAAAGTTATTTTTTGCAACTTATTTAAAAAAAAAAAAACGTTCATGTATTCTAGATTCATTACATGTAAAGTATAACATTTAAATAAAATGTTTATTTTATTTAATTTTTTTATGATAAGAGCTTACAGATAATGAGAGTCAAAAATCTAGTATCTCAAAATATTAGAATATTTTGAATAATAAGAAGATTTAAAATAAAAAAAAAAAGGATTTTCAAAACAGAAAAGTTGTAGTTTTTTAAAGTAATTTCTGCACTCAATATTTGGTCGGAGCTCCTTCAGCATGAACTCCAGCATCAGTGAGACACTACTGAGCCTTCAGCTCATCTGGTTTGTTGAATCGACTGTTTCTCATTTTTCTCTTGAAAATATCCATGTTGGCTGGTCAATCAAGCACAGTAATATCATGGTCAGCCAAGGACTTGGAAGTGGTTTTGGCACTGTGGGCAGGTGCTAAAGTCCTGCTGGAAAAGAAAATCAGCATCTCCATAAAACTTGTCAGCAGATGGAAGCAGAAAGTGCTCCAAAATCTCCTGACAGACGACTGCATTGACTTTGGACTTGATAAAACACAATGGACCAACACCAGCAGACGTCACGGCAGCCCAAATCATCTCTGGCTTCAGAAACTTCACACTGGACTTCAAGCAGCTTGGATTCTGTGCCTCTCCAGTCTTCCTCCAGACTGAGGAAAACAGGAATTTGGAGCAACAGTCCAGTTTACTTTGTATTTAGCCCAGGTAAGATGCTTCTGATGTTGTTTCTGTTTCAGAAGTGGCTTGGCCTTTTCCTGAAGACGTCTGAGCGGGTAACTCTTGATTCAGCTTCAGTTCAGTACTCGTGAAGCTCTCCCAAGTGTCTGAATCGGCTTCGCTTGGCAGTATACTCAAGCTTGTGGTCATAACTCTTGCGTGTGCACTTTTTCTACCCAATTTCTTCCTTTCAATCAACTTTACATTAAATATGCATTAAAACAGCACTCTTTTATTAATTACCTCATGTGACTTCTCTCTTTGTGGACCACTGCCAGTCAATGTTTCTGCTCATAAAGTCAATAATTTTGGTGATTGAAGACGTGGGGTGCAAACAAAAGACTATAAAGTATTATATTCTGTGCCTTGCACCCTACATCCTTAAATCACTGAAAACAGCCCTGTGCAAATAGAATAATAATAATTACAATACAAATTTGAAGTGTCTGTTGTTATGGGCACTGTGAGACTGAGCACTATTTTGTATGTCTTCCTTCCTGTTGTAAACAGGTTACAGGGTTTTTTTTTATTTTGCATTATTATAAACAGTTTGTGCTAAGTCTATATATTACAGTCTAGCTGCCCTGCCTCATTCCTTTAAAACTTATTTTCCATCTCCTCATGGCATTTTAACATGCTTGTTTTTAGTGTTTCTCAACCCCAAAACCATCCTGAAAAGTAATATCTGTGATGGTTGACCAACCATCAATTATCTCTGGTCATAGCAATAATATTGTGTTTTGAAATGGTTCAACACGATGAGCGCCATTCCGCACATCCCCATTATAATGCACTCAATGAAAATCGCTCAACTGTTTTTGCGTCAGTGTTTATGTCTGGTTGCTGCGTACCATGCAGCACCTCGGCTGATGAGGATAGTACTGAAGCCTTATATCTTTGTGAGGTGGGGAAATGCCTAGAGTCAGCTGCCCACTCCTGTCTCATAAAAACACAAGCCACACACACGTCACACTGTAGTTTAAGTAAGTTCACTCAGTTTTTGAGTCCATTTTTTATTATTATTCTGATTTGAACATAGCCCTAAGCCTGTTAAATGTATCTTGCCCCAACCTGTTACTACTACAGACATAAATTATACCTCAAATTGGGCAGGTAAACCACTAAACCCCGCTTAGGGTTCAAGCCGCTAGGGTTCGGAGTCTGCTGATTCTGCCGGCTCGCTCCCTGTACAGCATGCCAGATTTGCTTTATTTACTCATGAGTAAGCGTGAACTCGTGAACTGGGTATTTGATCATGAAATTCTTCACAAGCGCACAAGGAAACACACAACAGTGAGAGCCAGGGGTGTAAACTTTTGAACAAAATGACTTTAACTGAATATTAAGACCTAAAGGTGTGGATGCAGCTAAACACAAGTTACAGTGATCAAGACTAAAAAATGCTTTCACTTTTCACTTTTACATAAATGTTTTTCTCACTTAAATTTGTCTTGTTTCCAGCCAAAATATATTTTAATAAGTAAAAAATTGCCTTGTTTTAAGAAGTCAAAATTAAGTGAGTTTTGCTTGAATCACTGCCATTCATCTCGGAGAACGGCTTATTACCCGACAGAAGAGAGAAGCGGGGCCAGCAGAGCTCATTAGCATTTAAAGGGACATGCACCAATTTAGAGCTGTTTTTGGCAAGGTAAAGAGTGTGTTGTTTTATAGTACCACTAAGAAAAAAGTATGTAATAGACTTTTCATTTAGACCCTAAATCAGGGATGTTAAACTCAGTTCCTGAAGGGCCATAGCCATGCAGAGTCACCAAGGGGTCACAGAGGGGTCACCAAGTTCAGTCCTGGAGCGCCAGTGTCCCTGCAGAGAGTTTAGCTCCAACGCTAATCAAACACACCCAAAGTAGCTAATCAAGGTCTTACTAGGTATACTTAAAACTTTCAGGTAGAAGTTGGAGCTGAAGGACACCTCCAGTTTGATGACCTCTGGTTTAGATGCAGCCCTAAATAAACACACCGGATCCAGCTAATCAAGTCCTTCAGGCTTATTTGAAAGCTACATGGTGTGTGTGTTGAAGCAGTGCAGTTTGACACCCCTGCTCTAAAGAAGCATATCAACTTGTGGAAAATGAGCATGCGATTAGCCCTTTAATTTGGAAGTAATTTGTTAAATGAACAAAAGTTTTCAGCAAAAAAGGACTACCAAGATAAGTATTTAAGTGATCATGTGTCTCAACAGTTTTGCCCCCATGAGGCCACATGCTTCTAAAGTATTTGTCTATGTTGATAATGTGTGCGTTTTGTGTGTAAAGTTTAAACTGAACTGATTCCAACCTGTTTTAGTTCCTGTGCCTCTGCCTCAGTTACAGTGGGCTGAAGCACATGAAGCTGCAGTTGTGTCAGCTCACCAGCAGGCACCTCCAACGGCATCTCCGTGTCCTGCCCATGACCTGAAGACACAGAGCCAAGTCACATTTCCTTGAGATTTGATGTTAAGATCATAATAAAATGCAGGTAAAAAATTAACCAAGAAGTGTACATTGGGATCTATCGCTTTTAAATGATCTGTATTAGATGTTGGAGCATGACTGCCACCATGTGGTAGAAATAATTAATGGCTTACATCTATCCATTGTTAAAATTTTAAAAAATTAAAATATCATTGATAAAGCTTTGTTTAATTTATGAGCCTGTCATTTTAGATTATGAATTCAGATGTGTATTGCTGTTAAACGATTATATTATTTATATACACATACAGTATATAGACAATATGTACATGTATTCAGATGCATATATTTATACTCATATTATATAAAAAAATATATATATTTAATAAATAAAGTTTTTCTGAAATATATTTACTGAGAAATTTGTTTGTTTGTTTTACTCAGCTATTAAACATCTCTTAATATAAATTTGTCTTGGGTTTTAAGAAACTTTTTGCAGTTTTATTTCTCAACCCTACAAATCTCAATGTGGCTCCTTGTCCAAATTGCTTTTTTATTTATTTATTTATTTTCAGTTTGACCATGTTACATGCAGACTGTTGTACCGTACACAACTGTGTAATGTTTTGTAAATGCATAACCTGTATACATGTGATTGTGGAATGCAGTTATCACTCCTGTAAACAGCTGAGCTGTTAAGCACTAAAAGGTGAATCAACAACTGAATTTAGCTGAAATGTGTATGAGACAAACAACTGATAAAAACCTGGCTTGCTGAATATTTGATCCCTTTCGACCAAAGCACTTTTGGTGCAAGATATGATCACAAATCATCAGTTAGATGTGCTCTGTTTGACAGAAACTAATTACATTACCTTATCTAAAGGGCAAAAGCAGAGGTAATGCTACAATTTATAGAAATATTTTCAAGGTCTATTTTCAAGTCCAATTTATTTTGAAGAAGTAATGGTGTTTTATATAAGGTTATCCCTTCTGATAATTCTACTGGCCTCTGACTGTACACAGGCCTCCAAGGCACCATGTAGAACACAGTATTTTCTGATTATTTATCTGAGGTAGTACTGGCTGCAGTTAAATAGTTAATTTTTGGTGATCTTAAAATTAACGTAGATAGTAAAAAAGAAGCATTAACAGGCATTTGTTGGGATAAACATTTAATTTTGTCCTATATGGTAGCCATTCAAATTTAAGGCCCTAAAATCTCGCCTTGTTACAAATATGGTAGAACTATCACTTCTACTAATAAAGATTGCTTCATATGACATATGCTTGTAAAGTTTCTGATAGTCCGTATGTAGTATGTTGTGGACCATCAAAATTAAGTGTTAGGAGATACTAATCAGACGGTCTACTAATACTCTAATGACTGCTAGTTGACATGTAGTTACATAGTTACTTACTTTAAGTAGAATGTCTATCAAAATAAAGTATTACCCAAAAAAAAAACATTAAAAAACTATATAAAAGCCATAAAAAAGGCCAGAGCTGCTGGTTTCTCTTAGAATAAAACCCAATATAAAATCCCAATCAATCCCTAATGATGCGCTGCTTTCGATACGCTTGTGCATTTCGATACATAATCGATTCATAATTTTAGTCATATTTTTCATGCTAAGGATACTATGCAAAGCTTTGGGAGTGTGTTTGGATGGGTTGAGAGAAAACGACCTACTAATTTCTTGCAAATGGCAACAAAAAAAAAGAATACAAAGTGCAAAGAATCAAAGATTTTCTGGTACGCTGCAAATGAAGCATTTATTTGTATCCTTGATACATGTAAAAGTAAACATTTTGGTGTGCCTGGGGACTTTTCAGAGAGCTATTTTATGGCGCTTTTCCACTACACAGTACCAGCTCGCCTCGGCTCGCCTCGACTCGGCTCTGTTTGGTTTTCCACTGTG
>JAUMHR010000043.1:1870627-1887165 GCA_032361145.1 Enteromius fasciolatus
TTTTTTTCTTCCCATCAGAGACACTAGTAGAACATTACCAGTGAACATGATGCTGCACAGAAACATTGCCAAGTTTTAAGATATAAATATCAATACCATGTGATATTATCAAGTCTTCTCTGTTTCCTCAGAGGAATAAAAGCATATTTCAAGATGACAAAAGAGGTTATCCAGTAAGTCTATCCAAACTTTAAACAGTCTCTCACACTGTCCCTGACCTCTGTCAGCTCACATTAGCAGTGGTGAGGCAGAGTTGGCTTTTTAATTAAGCAGCATCTTGTTCGTACCGCCCGCTGCCTTTGTCTTTGCACCTGACGAACGCCTCTAAATGCTGCCTCTGTTTGCCGCTTACTGATTGATCTTGATGTGCTTGTCTTAACAGGGAGTGACAGCAACAGCAGAGGCAGAGATCTAATCTGCCAGCCGCTCAAAGACGAATGTGGCACGAGACAATCACACAATCACTGCATGCATGGCAGTTTTTTAATGAACATGTTTATGTTTGTATCCTCAACATACATTTGCAACAATCTAAAATCAGCGCAGTTTTTAATCTATTTGACTAAAGAAATTATTTAAATAGGCTACTATAAAATTAGTAACATTCCATATTAGGGCGTGTGATATAACGATTTTTGATTGTGGATGATGTCTCCACGATCTGCTTTTGAAGAAAGCGTTGTGACTCTGGCTCAATATACTGTGCAATAATTCAGATGAAATGTCCCGTTTTTCACATCTTGTTCCTGCTTTTTCAGGGAACAGGGTTACAGTCAAGTAGCCGAGACGTTCCCTATCAAAAGCTACTCTCAATGCTACGTTTCAATAATGCATATGGGAATAAGAAAAACAATTCCAACCGCACTGCTTCAGCCTTCGAGAATGCAACTCCCCTGGTTGAATGGGCCCTAATTACTAGAGGAGAAGCTTGACTGCGTATGCTAGGGCAATAACACCCAAAGTGATGTTATTTGTCTAGTGGCAGCCACCCCCCAGTTGTGGCCCCCATAGCGTATGAATAGCTACTCCAAAATACGCCGCTGGCTAGTGCGGTGCGTGTAAATCTGAAGTGCACATACTGAACCAGTCTTGTGCCAGTCTAATGAACCGTGGAGGGCAGAAGGCTTCTAGAATGACTGGATGCATGGTTGAGAGTGGAACTTTCGGAAGATAATTAGGATGAGGATGCAAAACAGAGACACCATTGGCTCTTAGAGAACCCAAAGGAGTGACCTATATAGCAAATAATGCTCTCACAGCAGTGACCCGGCTAGCCTGCATTTAACTAAGCAAAACAGAGGTTTAGTATAGAGCGCTTTATAAATGGCTTTTATGATTGTACTCAGGTGGTTAACTCACTGTAATAATAATTAATTGTAATTATTTGTATGTATTTCCCTTTTGAGATAATGTGCTTCATGAAACTGACAGAGCAAAACTTCTCTTCAGAGAAGTAAAAGCCATTTGAAAGACCATCTTTAGGGTAAGAAATCTGACAGACACTGACTCGAGGTGTTCAAAAAGGTTCAAAATAGACCCACGAAGGGACTGACAACTGCTTAGCTCCACGAATGAATCGGGCGACTTGAGGGTGCTGTCCCACAGAGACCCCAACAATCAGAGCATGGCAAGCCAAAATGTTAGCCACATCACAAACTGCTGAAAAAGCGCTGAAACAACCTGGCAGTGAAGTTGGTGTAAAAACAAACTTTTAAAAACTAGAAGGCATAACTTCTAGTGGAGTGAGCCTTAGAACTTACAATTGTCTGTACCTCATCGGCTGTAAGCTCGGCTTCTCTTAGCTGGTCAGCCTCAGTGGCCAGACATGAAGGTTGCAGAGCTTGGGCCAGGGATAAAATACCGTCCCCTGTGCCTGAGATAGCAGATCTCTCCTGTCCAGAATATGCACAGTTTATAGTTTTTTGGAAGTTTAGGCTTACAATGAGTGATTGGTACTTGTACATCAATGTCATTCATCTATCATCTCTCATTTTATGGATCATGGTCATGGGTAAGGTTAGGTTTAGGTGTAGGGATTTGGTCAAGACAAAATGTTTTGCTTAAAATGTGGTTCCAGGGTCAAGAAAATATGTTGACCTAGGAACACATCTAACACATCTAAGTTTCTGGACTTAGATTATATAATGGTTATATAATCATAATTATGGAGTTCCCAAGTGGCCAACAAAGAATCATTACCATACCCTCCCCTCTTACTTTGTCACACTTGTGAAAGTGCTGAGTGCAGGGTACAAATATGATTGTATGAATGGACCCATACTTAAATGAAGTAATCAAAGAAACAGAGAACAGGTGTGAGCTAATGAGGAGAGAGATAAAGGAAACTAAGGGCTTGTCCACACAAACGCGACCATTTTAGAAACCGCAGCTGTTTCTACGCAGTTTGGCCGGTCATCTAACCCAAACCCAGCACCAGGTCACTGAAACCAAACATTTTTGAAAACCTTTTTTAAAAGTATGTTCAAAAACTTGTTTGCAGTGTTATCGTAAATGCACCGAAACTGGGGTTTTTGGCATGTGACATCAGAGCCTGCACTGTTATCTCCACCTGCTAAGTCAAAAGAAAACAGAACAAGGAAACACGGACGCAGAAAAGCTGACCATACACATGCCACAAATGTGCATTTTGTCTAGACATGCAGAGCACAAATTCCGAGTACTGGTCCCCATACTGGCCACAAGTGACCTCATTTCCTTTTCAAATAAGAGGAATTGTTACATTTTAATTTGATTACATATGCTGAATTACTGTTATGATTATTATGAAAGGCTCCTTAGAAAATTCCCCTTTAAGGGTCCCAGATGCAAGCCTATTTTAGATTACAATAGATGCATGTATTGAAATAAACAGTCTTTACAAGCACAATTATTAACAATTGAATCATATTCTGTATTTTGCATTGCATACTAAATTGCATAAGCGTGGAAACGTGTAGCACTTATGTGCATGGTCGTAAGTGTGTCTAACCACTACCATTTCAAAGCAGTGGAACAATGTAAAAACACTTCAAAGACTTTGTTTTATATTCCAGACGCATGCCTCAACCTCCATCGTTCATGCTTTCTCACCTTTTAGTCACTCTCTTTGCTTTCATTCCCATTCTCAGCATGGTTCCTTTAAACATTACAATTAAGACATGCATTTAGTCAGGCTCTTGCCATTATGAGAACAAACCCTCCAATATGCAGTCACGAAATGCAAAAGGCAATCAGTGGCTCCATTGTTCAGTGGGTTTCAAAACTGGCACCTCAGCCTAACACTTCAGTATTTTTCCCTTTCAAACTCACATTGCAATTTGAGGCAAGCTTCTCATAAGTTTCCCATTGATCTTCACTGCCTAAATATCAGGACGGCTGTGCTTCGAATGACGCACCACGTGAATTTTGAAATCTCATGAATAACATGGATTGGTTTCCAGAATTTATTTCAGGTCCTGGACGCAAATAAATGTGTACTGCATTACGATTCAGTCAAAGCTTGGGCTTAGACTTTGTCATGGAAATTTCACCCATGCGAGGCACGATAGTATGGAGAAGACCCACTCATTGTCACAGCAGAACAAAAGTGCTACATGCTAATTTTTATGCTAGTTTGTTTTCTCTCTCATCCTCTCGCTCTGTCTCCATACATGTTTTTCTATATATCCTCTGGCCTTCATCTCTGAGAGCCTCTTTTGCTCTGTTTGTGGCAGATTAGTAATGCTTCCCCTCTGTCACGGACAGCAGAAGGAGAGAGACATGGTGTGAACGTGTGCCAGTCCTGAGCAGCTAACACCCAGTAGGGTCTCTGAGCATGTTCACCCATTACATAAGCAAAAACAACTCCAGTGCCTATAGATACAACACTAACTGCATGTTGGAACAAGTTGTTGATAATGACAACTTTATCTACTTTTGCTGCATCTGAAAGCCATCTTAGAAAGAGAAGTAATTGATTTTATTGATTTAAAAAGTGACTTGAATGAAAATCCAGATTCCGAACTTGGGACACTTCAACAACAATTAACAAGGCATGACATTTATTTAATTCTTAATTAAGAACATCCAAAATGGCACAAATACATGTGAGGCTACTGTATTTCCCAGTACACCAAAGTCTTGTCTTCAGTAACGCGCCCAATTGTTGAAAATAATGTGAATATGCAGATGCTAAAAAATGCTAATGAAATTGAAAATGATCAGTGTTGCCATGATGATGGTGATAAA
This sequence comes from Enteromius fasciolatus, assembly GCA_032361145.1. Lineage (NCBI taxonomy): Eukaryota > Metazoa > Chordata > Actinopteri > Cypriniformes > Cyprinidae > Enteromius > Enteromius fasciolatus. Next base: position 1,874,855 of record JAUMHR010000043.1, read on the forward strand.
TCTCTTTCTTATCAAGGTTATCCAATACTTTGCCTCCCTGCTGTCTCAGGAGTGTACAGAGTAATTGATCAATACTAGACTGGATCTATTGATCAAAATTGGTGAACTCAAAGATTCGTCGATTGTGCCGAAACGCTCTCTGCAGCCCATATGTCTCTGTCAACAAAATCACGGATGTTTGCTTCAGTTTCACTCGTAATTAAAAGGAGAGAATAATCATTAAGCCTTTTTGAATGCTTTACAAAGCAAAAGGGCAAATGAAGTTTAGTGTAGGATCTTTTTTTGTGAATTGTGTTATTAAAATCAGTCCATTTGAGTTCTTCTGCCAGTTAAAATTTGGTCATTATAAATGCAAATAAACAAATAATATGTTGTTAATAACAGGCATTCTAACAAGCTACTAGTTGATAGTGAGAATTGCTCCCTAGAAAGTGTTACTGAAAATTCTGCTCACCCTCATGTTGATGGAAACTCAAAGAAGTTTTCCCCTTAGAACAGGGATTTTTAAAACTGGACAACCTTTGGTCCTGCAACATCATATACACGATTCTGGAAATGTACACTTATTTTACACTTCCATTTTATTGAAATAATTTGGTTTGTGATGTTTTATTTTAAACACTTGACTATGCACTGATCATTAAAGGTGAAGTGAGTAACACTACAAATGGTGAACATTAGGAAGCAAGTGAAGTAAGTTCTTGGATTTCATTTGTTGTTCAAGCAGTTGCCATATTCTCCAAATTACCCCAACTGCAATCTGGACCAACAGGTCCAATCCATGAAAGCCCCAACCACAGAACTTGCACGACTGCCAGTGTCTCAGAGCCAAATACAAAAGGACACGTTCAAAGGTCCAAACAAATTTAACAGAAGGCAAGCCTGCAACCCTTAGCTGCAAAAGCGTAATGCTAATGCTAACACTTCAATTCTGGCAGCATGAGGGAAAGCTTTTGAATGGACACGAATGGAGGCAAAACTTCACTGAACTGAATAAAAAAGGAAACAGATTATCGTTTAATGAATCAATAGCCTATCTGCTAATCTTCAACATGTTTTACACCAAACAGTACATTTGGATAAAACTATTTTTAGAGTTTACATAGAAAAAAATGCAGGTTTTATGAGAAGTCACTGACTTTTTGGACAGGTGGGATTCAGCTTACAGCATTTCATTCATTCCTATGGGATACAAAAACGGCGAATGACTGCAATTCAATTACATCATAATATGATTGGTTATTAAAGCACATGTGATTCAAGTTAACTGTTACTCTTTCTCCAATAGCAAGTAATACGGACTTCTCATCAACGTAAGATAATCTCTGGTCCAAACCTCGATGCATCAGAGCAAAACAGTAACTTTTGAAAACACAATAACAAAAATGTGCTGTCATGTGCATGCATATTACTTCTACACATTACTTGTTTTTCTTTACAGCATGACATCGCCAGCTTGTGGTCTGGGCATGCATATTACAGCATTTTTGTAAATTTCCCAGACCTGTGTGAATGGGAATGGGATTGTTTGACGTAAATGACAAATGAATGGGAATAGTTTTGACAATGTTGTTGTCTACATGCAAAAAACTTTTTCAAAATGCGACAGAAAATTCAGTCTTTAATGCATCTTTGTCATGTAAACAGTGGTTTACAAACTGTCATTTGAAGAATCCGTAATGAGGCTTGCATAGGGTGTGCGAATGTTCTAAAGAAAGTCAAGAATGGGCTGGTTACATAAGTATAGTTAATCATCCCTCGGCAGGAGTGAGTGGCAGCGCAGTAAGAGGCCATGCTTTGAGGGGGTGATGGTGTGGTCGCACCTACTCTTCCTTTCTGTTCATCTGCTCTCTCCATTCTGGCTCAGGCCTGGTGCCATAGACCTGCCGAGTGACAAACTTAACAAAGACCACAATAGAAACAATTAGTCACAGAGCAAGAAGAGACATAGATCATGGCTTGTGAAGCACGTTGTTTGAGGTCATTGGAAACATGGAGAAAAAAAGCATCTGCGTAGCAGAATAGTTTTTGTATGCACATAAAATAAAAATAATAACTTTATTCAACAATTTGTTCTTCTCTGTCTCTTGCCACGCCACTGTAGTATCCGCTAGACACAAACTATTTCAGTCATGCCACATGTATACGTTTGCTATATCTATTTACACTTTGATTTGAACAAAAACAGTGTATCCTTGTGGTATGGTTGACAGAAGAACATAGACAGTTTGCATCCAGCGGACACTTTCAAAACTAATTTTCGTCGTTATTTTTATTTTTCTTGTGTGCATCACAAAATACATATTGAACCAAACAATAAGATATTCTTGTGTTCATTTTTATGGAAATAATGAATGTTTGAGCAATGTTTATGGAACAGCTGCTTTGCTTTGTCCTATGCTTTTTGATATATTACACAATGGTAATGCAAAACATATTATGGGTAAAAAAGTTGTTTCATGTTCTTTGCCTGTTGGAGCACTGCTGTGCACATGAAGATGGCATGTGACTCATGATTATCAGTAACGGTCCAATCACGATGAGTAAGCCACTGAGAGAGCCAGCTGGAGAGGACAAGACAGGACACAAGTCCTCATTGACTCAGAGAGGGTGTGTGCGCTGGTGCATCTGTGTCTGTCTGTGTACATACAGTGCAGGAGGTGTGATTGAAGCAGTGAGCTTCTTATGCAAATGCATGATGCTTCTTTATATGAAATAAGGCACGTGTGAGAACACTTTTGGTGAATATCATGTTCCCCATCTATGATCTTTATAACACAAATGCTTAAGGTGATTGATAGTATCTTGTGGTTGTAATTCACTCCTTAAAATTTCAGATTCTCATGGAGGGTTGGTTTTATGCAGTATAACAATCTTCATTAAGCAGCAGAGCAGACTTCTCTCTCATTCACAAAAACCTGTGGCTGGTTGCATAAACTGCTTAGTTTAGACTTACAATATAACTATTTTTAATTGGTTTTAACCTTTTAAGTAAGTTGCATAAAATATAGTGTAGTCTAAGTTGAATCCAAAAAGTATAACTGATTACCTCGTCAGAAGTCTTCAGACAGTCTTAAAAGGATAGTTCACCCAAAAATGAAAATTCTGTCATTCAGTTTGTTGCAAACCTGTAAGAAGGGTTTTTTTTCTGAAAAAAAAATAAATAAATATTCTGAAGAATGTTTGAACCCTTACAGATGGTTACCAAAATTGCTGAACATATCTTTTTTTACTTTAAATGCAGAAAGCAGAGGGTGAGCAAACAATGACAGAAATGTCATTTTTGGGTTAACCATCCCTTTAATTTAGTGACTGAATATGCAAATAGACTCACCGATGTCCTTCAGTTTGATGAGGTGCTGGGAACTTAATTCTGAGTCATTGATATTGGTGTCTAAGATGACAATGTGTGGAACGTTTTGAGGTGCTTTATCACTCTGAATTGGTGCAATTTATTATATTTCTCTAGCTGATTTATGGGTAAAAAGACTCTATTACTGTAGGATGAGCAGAATAACAATTTACACCGATGACAGTTTTGGCTCATAATGCTGTGTGTCACTTTCTTGGGCAATCAATTCAATATCTAATGTCAATGTACAATACTGCTGATATTCACATTTGTTGTTTTTTGGGTTGTGTAACCAAAATCTAACGTTAAGTCAATGTCAAATTGGTGTCAAATACTAATGTCAACTAGTCCAACGTTAACCTGACGTTATATTGATGTGTTGTGCCTGCTGGTGTGTATGCACTTATACTTACCATTGCTGCATTTATTTTTGATAATACATTAAAAACACTAATATTGTGAATTATTACTAGTTTAAAATATCGGTTTTCTATTTGAATATATTTTAAATATATTTTAACATTTATTCATGTCATGGAAAAACTGAAATTTCAGCAGCCATCACTTCAGTGTTACAAAATTATTGATAAATCATATGTATTATATATTATAGTATTTTTGCATTGATCAGTTTAATGCATCCTAAATAAAATGATGGTGAGAAAAATACTGGCCCCACTGTGCAAACACGCAGACATATAAACAATCTAAAAATATATGCTTACCACGAGTCCACAGTTCATCATCATCTTTTGATACTGGGCCAGTGTGGATCGATCTGTGTCTTTGCGTCTTTCTAAAGATACAGCTCACGTGCGCGCGCACTCTCTCTCTCTCTTTGTCTTTCTCACGACGTACCCACCCACCCTCAGGTGAGAAAGCAGGGCTGTAATGCATCTCACACATTTCTGTTTGTGTTCCCAGTCTTTAACTTCGTTTTCATTATAAACAAACAAAAAGTTAGTGCAGGTGACGTTTACGTCAGTTCAGGGAATGATATAGCTGCTTCAGTGCAAAGTTAACTGACTTTTCCTGGAGCTGCAGGGAAGTTTAATTTGTTTTTGGCGTCTATTCTGCGCCGAGCAAGATTGCGCGTAAATCGCAGCGCGAGGCGCGCCCGGTGCTGTCGAGACTAGGCGTCAGAGCGCGGGTGATCGCCACGGGCGTGCTGGGTGTTGTCATGGTGCTGGTGCTGGTCATTCTCATCCCGGTGCTGGTCAGCGCGGCGGGATCCGACCCGCGCTACGAGATGCTCGGCGCGTGCCGCATGGTCTGCGATCCGTACGGAACGAAGTCTCCATCATCAGCACCGACAGACAACCGCTTGGTTCAGTCCCCACCAACTTTCATTCGCGGTGCGAAAGGAGAGCCAGGGCGCTCGGGACGGATCGGTCCGAGGGGTCAGCCAGGTCCGCCGGGTCCACCCGGACCTCCAGGTCCCCCTGGGGTCATAGGGGAACCGGGGCCACCAGGATTACCCGGTCAGCCCGGAGTCACCGGTGTTATAAGCGCGGCGACGTACAGCACCGTGCCCAAAATCGCCTTCTACGCGGGACTCAAGAAACAACACGAGGGCTACGAAGTGCTGAAGTTTGATGATGTGGTCACTAACTTGGGCAATCACTATGACCCCACGAGCGGTAAATTCACCTGCTCCATCCCGGGGATCTACTTTTTCGTGTATCACGTATTAATGAGAGGAGGTGACGGGACCAGCATGTGGGCTGATCTGTGCAAGAATAACCAGGTAGCTCATAAATCCAGCTGTCATTTATTCACTCATAAATCAACTGATGTACAAGAACTGTTTTCTTTCTATTATTATTTTTTAAATATTTATTAAAAAAATTAAACATTTAAATATTTTCTAATAATCATTTAATGTAGGCTATATAAAGAAAAATATATTTTTAAAAAGTTTCATGTGTATTTATGGAACGACTAGTCTGAATGGAATATTACACATTTTAATAAAATTAGAATATTTACAATATTTAACTTGCATTTAGTTTTTAAAGCATCACAATTACATTATGTTTTGTTATTATAGAAGTTCTATATCATATAATGGTCTGAAATTGCATATTTTATTTAAAAAAAATACACACGTTAATGGAAAAACAAAATGTTGCCTCGTCTTCAAATGCAAAGGATGAGTCATAATTTAAAGTATTTCATGGCATAAATAAAGTATCTAACACGAGTCATAATTTTCTTGCAGGTGCGTGCCAGTGCAATAGCGCAGGACGCAGATCAGAACTACGACTACGCCAGCAACAGTGTGATTTTACACCTGGAGCCTGGAGATGAGATCTACATTAAACTCGATGGAGGCAAAGCGCACGGAGGAAACAACAACAAATACAGCACATTTTCAGGCTTCATGGTCTACGCCGATTAGCGGCCGTGGCATGGTCTGCACTTTCAGATGTACCTAATTTTGACATCACAACGTCATCAGAGTGAGGTCACAAAAAAGTTTAACCCTCAAGCTTGTGACAACTCATCCGTGTCAGCGCGAAGGACAAAAACAACTGAAAGTCCAGTGGAATAACGGAATGACCACACACCTCGAAGCATGAGAACACATTCGCTACACACAAATTAGTTTTTAGTAAAATCACTGTGACTCAGAAAAAACATCTTACAGCGTAACATGATGATTGTAGTATATTTATTGAGAGATTAACTGGACGTCAAAGCAGAAAATCATTTAACATCACTCCATTCCATATGTGCCTAACTTACACTGACACATGGCTGGCTGATCAGAAGAGGCTGTTACAGCACACCCGCCATTAGCCCCGGAAATATAATATAAGGAAATGTTCATTTTATGAATCATTTCTCAGTTTGCATACACAAGTTGTCACATTCAAGCCACAGTTCTGTATCGTTTTTTTTTTTTTTTATAAATGTCTTCATTTAAAAACCACTGTCTGGTCTAATAAAAAAAGAAATTGTGAATAAAATATATTGTATGATTTGCATGCGTGTATAAATTTGCTATAAAACTAAAAGCTCTATAAAGTGCAGTACAGCAATCAACAAACGCAACTACGAAATATCATTGACTTGATTACTTAGTAATCAAGTATTGTCATCATATGTAATATTTTGCTATTTCTTGAAAAGCACTAAACAATATATGGCTGTAAAATGGTGGTTCTATATCTAAAGGAAATTAGTTTTACATGCTGGAGCAAGTGGGCAAGATTAATTAACATGCCATCTTTTTATAAGTAACTTTTGGATGACTTTTATATTATCTTGCAGTTACATGGGAACAGAGCACCTGACGGTGTCATTATTTTACTAGGAGTCACTGTGAGCAGCCACCTGCTCCAGAAAAACTAATCTCTCCGTCCTACCCAATGACCTGTCAGAACGCATGCCTTCAAATGATCAGATGTGCTGTGAAATATCAGGCTTGCCAAAGAATAATGTGTACGGCAAGCAGTCTTCAACTTAGTTCTAATAGTCAGTTGTTGTAAAGGGGCAACTAAATGTTAAACTCTATTAACTGATTAAGATGTTCACAGCTACACAATATCAGAAAGCTACATCGACTATCATGGGCTAATTGGTAAATAATATAGTCAGGATATTTCCTCAGACCTTTGCTTACAATAGTATTGTTCTACTTTTCCATTATCTATGGCTTAATTGTGATCCCCTGAGTTGAATTATTAAACTAACTTTAAATATTTTCTAATTTAAGTAAAAAACATCTATTTTCCATGACTCAGAGCCATGTTTTTTATTTTATCCACTTTTTTTGTGGTGAAAGAACTTTGGTGATTGAAGACTGGTGAATATTTGATTTGAATATTTTAGTGTTAAACTTAGCATGTGAGCTTAAGTTTTTTTTCGTGGCATCAATGGTTCAGTAATGAAACCGTTCCACTGCACAAAAAGATTGTTTGATTATTAAAATATTCTTTACACTAAAAAAATGTTTCTTTTAAACACTGCTCATTGAGAGGTTCTTTCTTCCCACAATGGCTCTTCTATTGCGTTTCTATAAAAACTTTCTTTTTAACATTGCACATGAATGAAAGCTAACCAAAGCAAAGATTTCAGCACCAAAATCAACAGTACAGCAATGTTCCTAACAATAAAAATTAGAAATTAGTTTTTGGTATGTTAACTCGAAGGAAGGAAATCGATTTTTAAGGCAGCTGCTTTATTTAAAAGTCAGCCATTGTTTAGGATTCTCTATCAGTATTTTGTCCACCTGGTTCTGAGTGATACCTCGAGACAGCATTTTGGGAACGATATTCTTGAGGATGTGGGAGAAGCCATGACCGCCGTACTTGGTCAGTCGGTGCTTGGTGTGGATATCATGGGCTATGAGGATCCGGTCTTCATAACCTTCTCTAATCAGGAAAGCCAAGCTAGTGCAACAAGACAAAATCACTCTCAATGACCTGTTGATGACTTTATATAAAATGGAAAGTCTCATTAAATATCAGCATTAATCAGACTGGCATATTTACAGCATTTAATCATTTTCTGATTACCAGAAACAGAGGCAAATGTTTATGACCCATTTACCGTAATGCATTGGCTGCTACTCACCTCTGAACTCTCTGGCTGTCGTTGGGCATGTCAATATCAGCGTTGAACTGGTAATTCAGCACCTCAGTGCCAAAGAGGTCATATTCAAGGTAGCTCCCCATCTTCGCAAACTCCAGCAATTCTTGCGGCTCATTTAAGGTCCTATAAGGCAGACACACTTTAGAATGTTGAGTGCACTAAATGTTTTTTTTATTATTATTATTATTATTAAAGGGTTAGTTCACCCAAATATGAAAATTAATTATAAAAATAATAAATCAATCAAATAATTACTCACCCACAAACCCATAAGACCCTTCGTTCATCTTCGGAACACAAATCAAGATATTTTGGATGAAATCTGAGAGCCTTGTTTTTAGGATGTTTTTACTACGTTTCTGAATCTGGGATCATTTCAGTACTATTGCTGCCTATTGAGGGTCAGGTGGCTCTCTGATTTTATCAAAAATATCTTAATTTGTGTTCCGAAGATGAATGAAGGTCTTATGGGTTGGATCTAATCATCCAGATGAACTAGCCTTTTAAAGAGTTGTTGGATGACCATATGTGAAGTTCGTTTACAGCCTATATTTAGCTTTTTACTTCGGGTGATTGTCTTTATGCTTCAGAATACATCATATTTGTGATCGTCATGATGAACCACATGTGTTCGAATGCATTATGCAGGTGTTTTTCCATGTCTCCTTACCTGTCAAGATGAGACATGACTGTTTTGGAGATATCTCCACCTGCTTCTTGCAGAATGCGGATGACCTCCCCAGGAGCGGCTTTGTGTCGTCCGGGGTGGATGATAACCGGGCAGCCAAGCTGAACCTGAGCATGAGCGGTGGCTCGCAGGACCTTCTTTTCGCTCTCTGTGATTGGCCAGCTTGTACCAATCTCTCCAATCACACCACAGCGGATATCTGTACCGTCTGCACCATGGAGCACCTCATTGACAATGATATCAGTCAGCTTGAGGGAAAACAAAGATGAGACAGAAATGGGAACAAATCATTGTTCTACTAGTATACTACTGATCAAAAGTATTTAGTTCTATTTTATTTTAAAGTTCATTATCTGAAATTCACAAAGGCTGCATTTATTTAATAAAAACTACAGAAAAAAGCACTAATATTGTTAAAACGCTGCTAGAATTTAAAATTAATTTTAACATTTTAAAATTTTATGTATTTCTGTGATGGCAAATCTAACTTTTAGGCATCATTACTCCAGTCGTCAGTGTCATATGATCCTTCAGAAAGTCTTATAATATGCTGATTTTGTGCTCAAAAACATTTATTATTATTTTTAATGTTAAACAATGTTTTGCACCATATTTTTCAGGATTCACAGATGACTAGACAGCTCAAGAGAACAGCGTTTACATGAAATAGAAATCTTGGTAGCACTACACTTTAAGGTCCTATTCTCGCAATTAATGCTTATTGGTTGTCGAGCCGATTAGCTGTTTATTAGTATTTATAGACCACGTTTCAAAGTCTTATTTGGCATGATCATATTTTAGATGCCTTAATCTGACCCCATATCTAGACCCAACAACTACCTTACTAATAATTAACAAGCAGCAGTTTTAGTCGTTTAATATGTACCAAGAAACAGTTGTTTTTTCCCACAGTTTGCGGTAGGATAAAAGAATAGGCATTAAATTGATCAATTATATTTAGAATGCTTCAAATGATTTCTACTTCAAATAAACTGCCATCACAGGAATAAATGTCAATTGAAAACAACAAACGGTTCTTTTAAATTGTAAGAATATTTCACTATACTGCATATGCAGCCCTGGTAAGCATAAGAAATGTCTTTCAAAGACCATTTTTTGACTGTAAGTGTAGCTACAACACACACAAACCTTCTCAACTGTCATTTTTCTTGTCTCGTCAGAGTGGGTCACGTCCACATAGTACCCCGCTCCAGCTATGATATGCACACCTGTCTCTTTAGCCAACTGCCGCAGAACGGGCAAATTTCGGGTGATGCCCGTGGTGGTGTTCTCCACTATGGATCCTCCTCCTGCTTTACGGTAACACAACAGCTCTTCCTTCACAGCCTCGATCTCTTGATTCAACAGCAGGTTCTCAGGGTGTCTGTACGGATTCTGCTGCAGCCAGTGAAGATGCTTCATCTCAATGGAAGCTGTGGCAAGGCCCTCATCTCCAGGTGCTGCTGGAACATAGCTGCACTCGAACGTCATTGTAAGGTGTTCGTGGGTCATGGTGCGGCCCAGCTGATCGGGCTCCATCAGACCCAGCACAGTCTGCACCTTACCGCTCTGTTCAGGCATGGTTCTACGATCCTGTTCAACAAATAGTTACAGTGATGTAAATAATTAGGCTTGGTAAGCGCTGTTTATATCGTATTGGCAACACAGATGTATGCAGTCTGACATATTACAATCCTTATATAGTTATATCCTTCTATGCACATTTTGTTGAAAGAATAAAAATTATTTAAACGTCTTTTAATAAATCTTATTTCTTCACTTCTACTAAGAAAGAGATAATTGCATGCTTGAAGAAGTAGAAGTGCATGTTTGGCTGCTGTACAAATGACTCATCTTGGCTGTCTCATAAGATATGTAATGGGTTAGCCACGTCTTGGTGGTTCGGACTTTGAGCAGAGTGCATTTACAGTATTGCAGTTTCAAATACGAAATAAAAAATCAAATGCAATGCATGAAACCACGTGCATACATGCACGTGCCGTCGAGATTATTAACAGTTCAGTATATATATATCCGCGCAACCGTATACTGAAATTATACAAAAAACTAACGTTGCTGCAGACTGCCAGACCACAATCGGTTAAAAAGTTCCTCACAATAGGCGATAAGCATGCAATGTTATTAGCTGTTATTTTTAAATCACACAACGTGATGCAGTTAGTGATTCATAATAAACAATAAAGCATAAAGTGACAAACAAGACCTGTAAGCAAGTTCAACTTCCAGTTTGCAGAACTGACTGAGAGACGGAGCGACAAGGTCTCGCGATTTTTATATATCGCGAGACTTCATATTATTACCGCTTCCTCTACAAACGCAGTGTTCGTTCGAAGCGAAATAATGAAATTAATAAACAGTAAGATGATTAAGAACGAATGCAGTACCTCTAAGTCGAAGATGTGGCTAAATTTAGACAGTTCGCCTGCTTTTAAAGGTTGAGTCGCTTGTGCCACGCCCCTTTCTGTTCTCTGACGTCTTTATAAAAGAGCTCTCTGTGGAAATCTGGATTCGGAAAACACATCGTCATTCAATTGAGTGCCCTAAGCAAATAAAGCCTGTTATTATGAAACTGAACATTTGGAAACTATTTATCACTATGAAGGCCAAAATCCAGCACTATTTTTGTGATGGGCTATAGCCTAAAGTTTACACAATAATCGCTGTGTTTGAGAACTGGTGGAAAAACAGCTTTAGCCATGCAATATCAGGTTTAAGATTTTCCTGCAGATGTATTCGACTATTTGCATGTGTAATTATTTACTAGACAAGTAAAGTTTGTGAACAAACTTTGAAGTTGGCTTGAGAAGGTCTGACCTATTAAAAAGTAGTTTTAAAGGCTTGCCGTTTGAAAACGTTCATTAGAAGAAGTCTGAAGTTTAAATAAGATAGATACATAAATAGATATAAATAGTCAGATAATAAATATAGTCAGGTTATGGATAGATAGATAGATGATAGACAGACAGACAGACAGACAGACAGATAGATAGATAGATAGACCTAAAGTGTTACTAGCGTTGCCATCATGTCTCTATGATTAACATGTCACTAGCAAGTTGTTAAGCCAACTTAATTATTTCATTCAGCTATTTATTTGAATTAATTTACTATGTTTGTGTAGGCTGTTATTTAATAACTTGCTACTATTTTTACAGCATAATGAAAAGGTTTGCCAGATTTACATGAGGGATGGTACATGTTATTACTTGTTATTAGAATCACCTCAGCTGATGATACTTTTGCTAAAGCAATTTGTATGCAACTAAGTGCACATATAAGCTCGATCTAACCATTGATCCATGATTTTAAAGTGGCATGTGGAGCTGTGATACATTTTCCCTGCACAAGTCTGATCTAACTAATAGTGACAGGTCCTGGGGAGTTATCTGACCAGGGATTCGTGTACAAAATTAGTCCTGAGAGAGAGAGAAGGGAAGACTATTAAGTATCAACCCAATGCAAATTGCCAAACAGTTCTGAGCTCATGTCAGTTTCAATTTATCCCCTGTGAAATATAAGCATGCACACTGTTTGTAAAGATAGCTAATTAGTAGAATCAGTAATCTGATTTTTCCTAATCTTGATTTGGCTTGTTATTAGTCCTGTTCAGCTTTTTTCCTTTTTCCTTATATATTTTATAATCCGTTAGCA
>JAUMHR010000043.1:1894890-1905672 GCA_032361145.1 Enteromius fasciolatus
AACCAATTAGGACTGTGCCATAATAGGGCTTGAGTGCTGCTTATGTTTATCTACTCAGGTAAGTGCATTTGTAACTGCTAGTATCATATCTGGATGTTGTCATGGATATGTATAATAGAACAGTGTAACTTAAAGGAACACTTCACTTTTTTAGGAAATAGGCTCATTTTCCAACATCCCTAGAGTAATACAGATGTGTTTTATCGTTTTTGAATCCATTCAGCCGATTGCCGGGTCTGGTGGTCCCAAAATTAGCATAACTTAATTTCTAGAGTAATTAATGACAGAATTTTAATTTTGGGTGAACTAACCCTTTAAATGGCCTTTAAATGAGACGACCATCTATGAGATGATGTGATTAATTGAGCAAAGCTTGTTTAAAACTGTGTTGACTAGTCTGTGCATCTCTTAAAGCTCCGCTAAAACTCAAATTTGCATGCAGATAAGTCATCTCTTTGATGCATGTTTATATTTTCTGACCATCTTCTGTATCTCACCTGAACAAATAAATCATTTGATTGGTGGATAAAGTTTATCTTGACACATCTGTGGAAGCATCAGGCAGAAGATTATTCAAAGCTGACACGGTTCTGCAGCCTTGGGTGTGAATTAGTTCAGCATAATCTCTCTATTCTGCTTGATAGACTTGTGACCCATCACAGTTTATGCAAATTAGAGATTCTTTGGCGCAAGACTGGGAGATTCACATCGGCGCGTGGTTCTCTCATAACACATCTGAAGTGTAGAGAGAGGACTTTAGTTTGTGCTGTGTATACAGTCAGGCAGAAGCTTCCTCACACATTTGTGAGAGAAGCAGGCCAGAAAAAACACACCGTTATTCTATACATGAATGATACCTTAAATGAAAGTTACAAATGAGTGAAAATTTTGCGTATAGCAGTAACCATTATTTAATGTTGGTAATGACTGTTTTGTTTTCAAGGCCAGCTCAAAATAACTGGGCTTCTGCCATGTGGTGTGAAACAGACATCTGTTTGATTGCTACACCTCAGTTGACCGAAACTAGACTTCGATCGTTCAATAGTTCACTCAATCATAAAATTTGCTGAAAATTGGCTCACCCTGAAGCCATCCAGGATGTCAATGGGAGAACCAATATGAATAAGTTTTGCATAATATCACTTGCTCACCAATGCATCCTCTAGTGAATGGGTGCCGTCTGCCAAACTGTTCTGAGCATACCATGCAGCCTAGCATGAGAGCAGAGAGGGTACCCCTCCAGGGTAAACATTAGAGATCTAACGAATGTATTGCAGATATTGTTAGGTTTAATAATTTGTACAAGTTTTATAATTAGTCTGATTCAAGGCTGAAGGCTGGATCCTGACTTACAGAGGAGGAGTTGGGGATGGAGAAGGGTAATAAGCTATTGAGCAATGCAAAAGCGTCTGATAATACTGATAGACCTTATATATTAGATAGGCGTCATATTCCTATAGGTAGATTGTAGTCAGCTGAGAGTCAGAACTAATGCTACGCTTCATTTATAATCACGTTTAATCACATCTAGTCGACTCTACATAAAACACATATATGCTTGAGCAGCATAAATTATAAATGACTCTGAAAATTGTTATGTCATCATAGAATATAGTTTATTAAGTATGCAAAGAATATTAAATATTTTCTGATATGGGCTTAGAGAAATGTTGCTGGAACTAACAAAAAAAAATATATATATAAAAATTAATTAAATTAAATAAAAGCAGAAATTTTGTGAAAAGTATTTATAATGTTCATATAGTTTTTTTAATGCTCATATAACAAAAATGTCATTGCCTTATTCATTGACTGATTCATTCGTTTAATTTTTTATGTATTTTCTCAACTATTTATTTTTTGCAGTGTATTGGTGCAATCTATGTGCATGTTATGCTCTATTGACTTTATCAGCCAACTGGTTAATGGTTAACCTTTAGTGTTTTGATAAATCTTCACGTGGGTGTGAATTAAATTTCCCACTAGAATGAACACAAGAGAGGTAGATATATAAAAGGAAGGTGGTGCATCAACTCACCATTTCAGAAAGCACCTGATTGCTGTTAGTCTTTCCGACGGGTTTGCGTGAGAGCAGCTCATCTGCATTAGGGCTCTCATTACTGTTGCTGATGCGATAACTCACTCCGCTGTGTTGTGGAGGCAAAGCTGAGTGACAGCGAAGAAGTATGAGAAAGAACTGAAAGCACCTCATTTCGCCATCGCGATCTCCCAGCAAGACCTCTCACTAATTTATGGAGAGCCCTGCTCTCTCAGTGTGGGCCCGTGGCTTTGAAGGAGAGGGATGAGAAATGGCGCTATGCATCTCAATTTCAAACCTCAGAAGAATAAAACACCCACTGTGCTGATGACAGATGTTAACATCTTGAGTCTTCGGAGAGATAAATTTCAATGACTTGTTTTATTTTTTTGATCAAATATAAAGTCGAAACAGAAAACACGCAGCCTCAGGCGAAAGCTACATTTTCAGGGCGGCAGTTGGCTTCTTCATAGCACTGCTGTTGATTTTTTGTTGTTTGTCCTGGAAGGCATTTCGTGGACAAACCATCAACATCAAGTGCATGCTGAAAACGACAAAAAAGTACATGTAAATGTTTTGAAAATAACTTAAAGGGATAGTTTATTCTTCCAAACTTGATTTTCTTGCACATAACAAGACATTTTGGCCTATTGGGGAAAAAACACACAGACATTTCTCAAAATATTTCATTTTTTTGCAGAAGAAAGACACCACGCAGATATGGACCTACATTAGGGTGAGTAAATAATGACTTTTTGATGATTTTGTTGATTTTTTGGTTGATTTTTTTCTCACAATGAAAACCCACAAAAACCAACACCATGACTGACTTTAATATGCAGTTGTATTATTTTTTATATTTGTATTGCTCAGCAGATAACCAGCTTAAAGTGCCCATGTAAGGTTACCAGGCTTGGATCTCATTTTATAAAGGACTCGTTTCGATGATTCAGTCGACCCTTTCTTTTGAGAGACAATAACTTTATACACGGTGCATTTTCATATTTAAAACTTTGCTGGATGTTTTTATTCACTTAGAGCTAAACACTGCATGAAAGGCCATTTCCAAAAATCCATAACAGGGACACTTTAATAACATTTGATGCATACATTTGCATTTGATTCACTGCAAAAAGTGAAAGCAGCCTTGTTTCCAGAATCAAGAATGGATTTTCAAAACAGGGTCTTTGGTCAAAATTAAACCAAAATAAAACAAGTAAATAATCTGCCAATGGGATAAGCAAAATAATGTTGTCTTCTTGCTTAAAATAAGTTGATTTTGCTTGTTCTAAGCAAAACGTAACTTAATTATGACTTATTTTTCTGAAAACAAGACAATATATTTTTTTACTTGTATAGAAAAGCATTTTTGCAGTGTTTAAACTAAAGATATTTTATAGTATTTCATTTAAATATCTAATCAACCCCAAATATTTGATTGATGTGCATATTTATACATAAATACAGCATGTAGAGGAAGGGGTTCTCAGTTCAGGCTCTTGAGATCCACTTTCCTGCTGAGGGGAAATGGATCTTGAAGGCCAGAGTCAATCTCCCTGATGTAAATGGTATGAAATGGTAAAGGATAGTACAGGGTTTTACTATAAAGTTCTGCTATAATTCTACAAACTGCTTATGCAAATATTCAGTATTACAATTAAAAGTAGGTTATTAGAGGCTCAGTTTCAAATTCCATTTTGATCCCATCAAATAGCAGATTTTTTATTTTATTTATTTTCGCCAAATTGTGAAATCTCTCACACATGCATCTCTAGCTGGGATGGATTTTGACATTTCTGTAGCAAAAGCACCCACTTATGAAAAGCATGTACAGTTTATAGCCTATCTCAGGCTCAGTTTCAAATTCCATTTTGATCCCATCAAATAGCAGATCCTTTTTCTCCCTCAATTGTGAGATCTCTCACATGCAAACTCCAGCTGGGGTGGATTTTGACATTTCTGCAACAAAAGCTTTCATCTAGCACCCATTTTTGAAAAGCATGTACAATTGTTATCTCAGGCTCAGTTTCTCAAATCTCTGTCACGGAGGATTGTGACTCTCAAATTTGCAGAAAGGCTCTGGGCAAATCCAGAGTTGCTCCAAATTTCCCCGTTCCAGTGTCATGAACAAAAATGGCTGGAACAAATACTCAGTGAACTACTTCCGACATGTGTTCCTACATTAAGATATTTTATTTTTGTATCGTGTGATATGCAAAGGAATTATGTTCATTTGCTTCATTTGACTCACCTCCACTGAAAACAGGTGAAATACGATCAAATAAGCTTGGAAATGAGAAGAGACAGACAACAGAGATCATTTAAATACATTAATATTTCTAATAATTTCATTTATTTTGTTTTTGTTATTAATACCAAACGTGATTGCGCGTGCAGTAAAATGATAGAATGATGCCATCTGCTGGTTATAGTCTGTTACTAACTATGTTTTTATTGACATTAAACTGTAGGAAGATACTCTTGTCAAGTTCTACACTACACAACTCTCAAAAAGAGCATGTTGTCGAAGCAAAGAGTGGGGCTTATTTACTACAAACACATTTTTAGGTTTTATAAATAGATTATTAATTGTAAAATAATAAATGTACTGTATAGCTACATTTATTTACTTTTTTAGATTAATTGATTAAAAATATCACAAATGGCTGAGAAAATGGTTTAGTTCTGTAAATGCAACTTTCCTGTAGAAAACAACGCTTTTCCACACTTCATTATGTAGCACAGCAGTTTTCAACTGTAATAATAATTAATAAAGGTTTCTTGATTGTCAGATCATATGACGCTTAAGATGGAGTGAAAGCTGCTGAAAATGGAGCTTTGCCATCGCAAGAAATAAAAAAAAAGTACAGTATATTTTAAAACCTTTTTTAAAAAAGTAAACAAACTTTTCCTTCCTTCAAAAAGCTTTTCTCTACATGTGGTTGTGATCTTTACAGAAAAATGATAGCAAGAGCATAGAGTTTGTTGAGACTGTAACAACAGCATTCCGGCGAAAGAGATTTGACAAATTCTCCACTTCATGTATGTGCACTGAAGATTCTCAAAGCTTTCTATTTACAATGTCTTTTTGTAGCTATTAGCAATGCAGTCAATCAAGTCAGATCAGACATAAGTATCTGTTGATTTACTGAGTGCAGTGGCCAAACCTGGTAAAAGTGCACTGTGAAGTCCAGCATGCAGTGCAGATGTCCATCAAAACAAAACAAAAAGGGAGCAGATGAAGATGAAGCTAGTTAGATCCAGCTGAACACTGCATATAGTTCCAGCAGGTCAATATTTTCTGCGGTCCTCCAGATTGGTTGAGGAACATAAACCGTCAGTGTAGGTAGTAGTTATACAGTTGCATTTAATTAATCAAAAATAACAGTAATAACTGTATTATGTTACAAAAGATTTCCATTTCAAATACATATTGTACTTTTTTATTCTATTCTTAAAAGAACCCTTAAAAAATAATCATGCACTCTCAGAAATAAAGGTACAAAAGCTGTCACTGAAGTGGTACCTTTCCAAAAGGTACAGGTTTGTACCCAAAGGCTCCAATAAAGGTACATAGTAGTACTTAAAGTGGACATATTTGAACCGTATAGGTCCAAAAGTGTACTTTTTGAAAAGGTACCAGCGATGGCTTTTTTATTTTTCGTTGTGTGGTTTATATGATTAAAAATAAACAAAAAATATATATATAAGAAAGAAAAAGAAAGAAGAACAGAGTTATGGCTATTGAAAATTCAGCTTTGCCATCAGAAATAAATAATATTATAAACTATTTTAAATCAAAATAATAAATTCTTTCACACATATTATAAATGGTCCATTAAGTCCCCCCTTTGCAACATAAAGTTGTGATATTACAGAGACAATATTTTCATGAGCCAGCAAAATTATTTAATATATAACTGTTTTATTATATCATCCAAACAACCTTTCATGTATCTCAGGGATAAATTACATGTTAATGTCTTATGGTTGCTTGGTACATTTTGTTAACTTCTTCATAAGAGTTCACAAGAATGATTCACACGCCACATCCGATAATAGATAATATCTTATTATTGATGTACTGCATACTGTGCCTTTCATATCCGTAATAAAGACACGACATGAGATATATATATACAGCATGTTCAGATACACATCCAATACTCAGTGACCTCAACGGGGCATATTCTCCAGATATTCTTGTTTATAATGAAAACAACAGTTCACTCGTGGAAATTCATGTGCACTTCTCTTGATTGTGCAACTGGAAGGCTGATGCTGACGGCATGGCGTGAAACACCACTTTCCATTAAAGATCAGTTCATAAAAAAAGATAAAACAAGGCATATGACAATATACATCACTCCACTTCCAAGAAACACTCAAAAGGAATATCAAACGGCAACATCTGATGTGTTTTGTGGCGGAGACACTCTAAGAATGATCATGCTAAGAATGATTGGTTTAACATGGAAAGCAGAAATAAGCAGTGAAGCTAGTTCTCTGATTGCAGTACACAGTATCTTAGTTCTCTTTAGCTGTGCAACAAATGCTGTTTTACCCGAATCTGTGCCTGAAATGAGTAAACCTCTGAAAAGAGTAACCGTTCTACTCAAGCTTGGACCTGTTGGCTGTTTGTAATAAAACTTCTCTTTTGGTACTTCTTGTCTGACTAGTAAATCACAGCATTAAGAGTCAGTTGTTTCCTAAAATTCAGATCTCTCATCTGGGTACCTGAAAATAACACTAGTGTCATGTCTCTTATATCGGGAATACTCTTTCTCTTTTCATATAAACACAATTGGTGCCATCTTACATCTCCATTATTGACTTTAGTGAAAATCAGGGGATTTCAGTTTTGATGTTACTGCAGTATTATGAAGGTAACTATAATTTTAATTGTACATTGTAATCAACTGGTTTTCTTAGCTAAAGGATAATGGATCATTTAAATGAATTGATCAAATTCAAATGAGCCTTTTTTGACAGTTTATTTATTTTATGTAAAAATTATTTGTTTTTTATGTATTGGTCAACTGGCCGGCTCATATCATCTATTTTACATTTTATATATATATATATATATATATAATGCATACTTAATTTGACTCGATTAAAAAAAGATGTTGTCAAAGTTAGAAGTGCAATAGGTTGTAGAACTTCAAAGTTTTTATTCCACTGGAAATGTTTTGGAAAAAACATATTTTCGGTTTTAACTGTTCAAAGATTGACAGTGAGGTGTAACCTGTTGAACAGGCTGTATTTTTATTTTTTGATTTATGTCAAATTAAATGTGGATGCATACTTATTTTATGCAAAATAAAAAAGAATTGTGCACACCTATTACGATTTAGTATGTTTTGAGGTGCACTCTTATCATAAATTAAACTATTACTTTTCAAACATAAATTGTAAAACATCAATGAAATATCTATTTAGGAGTAACCTTTCCAGCAGTATATAGTTTGATTTAACTGTGATATAGTAGTAATGCAGAAGTAAACTTCTACTAGTGGGACAGCGTCAGTTAAGGGGTTAAAAATCTGGTTAAAAATCATACTTTTTGATATTAATTGTTTGCACCGTGTGACAAATACTGATATTTAAATTTTATACCTGATTCATTCTTGTTTTTAAAGATGATATTTAGGGAATGGCAATGAAGGCAATTAAGTTTTTTTTTACCTTCTCCATCAAAATCATACCCAGAAACTGAACATAATACAAGGGTTAAAGTCATAGGATATTAAATATGATTTGGTAGTAAATCGTGAAGTAAAGTAGCAGAGACACTAAATAAAGATGAAACTTACTAGTGTGCGTGTGTCGAACAACTGTGTTCATGCACAATACTGAATGGAACAAGGAAATGCAGTTTTCATGTCAAGACTGGCTTTACACCTCAAAATACTATCTTATATTATTTGTTGGTTCTTTTATTTGAGTGGTGCTCAAAAGCTAAACTTAACCCAAATCTTCCCCACAATTCACTTGCAAGCGCAAGTATTTTGTTCAGGAATTGCAAATCTAGCCTACATGTTGCATTGCAAACTTCGCTAATATAAGTGTTTATATATATAACTTTATCATTTTAATTTCATTTCTGATTCTCAAGGAAGGTTCATTAGGTACTTCTGCTAAACGGCATTCTTCCGTTTAATAAATTCCCTATGAATAGATTGGAAGCACTTAACCAAAAGTCGAATGTTCTGTGCTGCTGCTTTAAAAACGCAGCACAGAACATGGACACCAGCCATACACTTGTTTTCAGTTAAACATTAAAACAGTCAGCAGCACTGCAAGTCTCCGTCGGTCAGTAGAGCAGCAAAGGAACAGTGATAAGCAAAGGAATTTAAGGAAAGGGGTCACATTCACACAGGCACATGTACACTAACACACAGAAAAATAAACTCAATATGTGATTAAGGCATTCGACGAAATATTGCATGTAGCCCCGATGTTATATGTCAAGGTCCTTCTGATTTCCAAGCAGATAGATCTCATGTATTCTGCAGATGAATGCAGCCAAATAGAACTCAAATAATGATCGACAAGCCATTCATCTCAGAATATCCCATGTGAATGAAGCAATCCTCTTTGGACACTAAGGGCATATTTGGTTTGGGTATCAGTTTTTTTTTTAACACAAGCAAGTATTTCGGAGTGACATAGGTGAGTTCAACCTTTATGCAGTATCTAGATCAGCAGTCTGATGATAAATAATTCTCAAATCAATTGGAAAGTTCATAATTATGGTTTGTAGAGTAACAGTTTACTCCCGCATTGGACTCTAGGAACTGAAATGGCCGCCAAAGCCACGTAGAGTTCCAAAACCGACACATTGCCATCTACAAAGACTGACAATGGGAACAGGAAGGCGGCAAGCTGTTCATTTATGTCGTCCTTCACATAAAGTCAGCGCCTCAAGATGAGCCAGTTTCTGACCTTTGAAGGGATTTTTAAGATGAAAATAGTTTTAGCAGAAGACGCGAGACCTTTAATTCTCAGACCCACTCCTGCATGGATCGCTTGCAGTACAGTATGTGGCGTTGCGTGTCCTTCCTCTTGAAGCGGAACACGGTGTAAAGCAGCACCATCATGCACAGAGCCAAGACGCAGGGGATGGCGATGGCCACCGCTTTCTCTGCTCCACCACTGCTCTCCAGCTTCAGTACGATATCAACGTCATCATTGTCATATTGTGGTGGTTCTTCTTCTTCTGGAGGGCTCCAGTCCCAGTCGGGGTCGGCAGGTAAGCCGTCGCAGCCCATAAAATCACGCAGGATTGACCTTGGGTAGCCTGGCTCCACTCTCAGCCTCTGGTTGTTGAACTTCCAATACTCCTTCCCCTTGTAGAAGTACGTGAACCCTTACGAAAAAAGGAAGACAGGTCATATTAAACTATGCAAAACATATGGGTTATTCTTGTTTGAAAATAAGACTTGAAACAATCATTTGTCATTAGTTGTAACAAGCACACCACTGCGTTATAATCGATTGTACCTGTGCCATTCAAAATAAAAATAAAGCATAAGTATGAATTGTGTTTGAAGGTCCCATCTGGCACCGTTGGTTCAGTTATGAAGAAGTAGATGTTATAAGCTCAAATTCTGCCTAGAACTGGTTGTCCCTCAAAAACTCAGAGATGTGTGAGAGAAGTCCAATTATCACACCGAAAGAGCTCTGAGATCACCAGATCCATGTGAGGACTCACTACTTGCACAGAGATCACAGTTCAGAGAAACTTCTTCTCTTCTGCCAGTCAACACAGTGTCCTCTAGAGTAAAGCAATTACTTAAACCCAGAAACTCTGGAGGGATTTTAAGATGGAAAGAGCTGTAGAGAGAACTACAGGTATATGTGGTTATATACTGTACACTTCCATGGATAAAAATAATAGGATACCTGACTAGGGACGTCTAGTGACATCGCATTCTAAATACATAAACTTTAATATAAAGTTGGCAGCTATATGAGACTCCTCTCTGCTGGAAATGCCTTCCACAAGATTTCCATAAGATTCTTGACAGTTTGTCCAATAGCACACTTGCTCACAATCTCCATTCCAGTTCATCCCAAAGGTATTCACTGGGGTTGAGGTCAGGGCTCTGCGTGGGCCATGCGAGTTCTTCCACTTCAAACTCAGCCAAATCCAGCCACGTCTTTATGTAACTTGCTTTGTGCGCTGTCCAAAATGTCTTTGGCATTAGGAATTCCTTGACAGTAAGAGGCCTAGCCCAACTGAAAAACAGTCCCATACCATTATTTGACTGTTGGTAGAATGCGTTCATGCAGGTAAGGTTCTCCTGGCATTCTCCAACCCCAGACTCAGCCTTCAGATTATCAAACTAATGATTCATCACTCCACAGAGCAGGTTTCCACTGCTCCAGAGTCGAGTGGTGGTGTACTTTACACCACTCCATGCAATGCTTGGCACTGCAGTTGTGAAGTGAAGCTTGCATACAGCTGCTGATGCACATTTTTGTGCTGATATTAATACCATCGGACATTTATAATCAGCAGAGTGGGAGCGACTTCTACACACCATGCAACCCAGCACTTGGTGACCTTTACGTAATTATGTGTTTCACGGCTGAGTTGTGGCTGCTCCTAAATGCTTCCACTTTCCAGTAATACCACTTACAATTAATCAAGAAATATCAGTAATTAAAAGGTTTGTCCCCAATAAAATTCAACTTTGTAACTGAAATACATATATTAAAAAAAAAAAAAAAAAATA
>JAUMHR010000043.1:1942674-1964359 GCA_032361145.1 Enteromius fasciolatus
AAATGTATATGTATAATGCTTTTCGTAGTGCACATCATTTCAAAGCAGCTTTACTGAAATTAATTCTGTTATGTATATACTGTAATACATTAGTGCTTTACAATAAACTATCATAAAAACTAATGACGCAATGAATATGGGCTTTTCAATGTCTCAACACTCTAAAGCTAGGCCTACTAATATTCATTCATCTTTAGAATGCATCTAATGTGTTAATTTCCAACTCATGATTTTCATCATCCATATCTATCCTTCAACAGGTGCCAATAAAATGGATGGCGCTGGAATCCATCCTACACAGGACATACACCCACCAGAGTGACGTCTGGAGTTATGGTTAGGAACAGTTTTGTAATGTCAAAAATAAATGCCAAATATATATCTTTTTTTTTTATAAAAATATTTTATTCAAGTTTATTTATATAGACTTCATTGTAAAACTGAAAACTTGCATTAAATGATACACTACTTTAGGTGTGACAGTCTGGGAACTGATGACATTTGGAACGAAGCCCTATGATGGGATTCCTGCAAGTGAAATTGCTGAAGTTCTAGAAAAAGGAGAAAGACTTCCTCAGCCTCCTATCTGCACCATTGATGTGTACATGATAATGGTCAAATGTAAGTTTGACTCATTGCTATATTATATAGTACTTTCTTTCTACTTTTTCTTCCTGGAACCTAATAATATTGATATTTTCAGTGATTCATTTTGAGCATGCACAATTAAAAAAATATCAGCCGATATCTATACCTATGAATAATAAATAAAGTTTATACCATGATGCAACTGCGATTTTTAAAAACCTTTTTCATCAGCTCTTTTATCATCATATAACTGTTTTCATTTAGGTTGGATGATCGATGGAGAGAGCAGACCTCGCTTCAGGGAGCTCATCGCAGAGTTTACTAAAATGGCACGTGACCCGTCTCGCTATCTCGTCATTCAGGTGAGAGAAGCCCAAATCTGATTTCTTCACTGGAGAATTGCTCACGTATACTGTATGATCACTGATGAGTGTTTTCCTGTTTGCAGGGTGATGATCGGATGCATTTACCCAGTCCTTCTGACTCCAAGTTCTACCGCAGTCTAATGAATGGAGAGCTGGATGAAGCTGTGGATGCAGACGAATATTTAGTGCCCAATCACAGCTTCTTCAGCAGCCCCAGCACCTCCCGCACGCAGCTGCTGCACTCTTTGGTAATACACACAGATACACATTACTATTGCTGAAGGATCGTGTGACACTGAAGATTAAACTTACAATTTCACAATATTACCATTTTTTTGTTATCATGTAAATGCAGACTTGCTACCTTAAATGACCAATATTAAAATGAACAAAATTTTGTGTTAATAAATGTAAAATAAAACACTAAAAAAAAAAAATAAGTAGTTAAAAATTAAGTTAATTTAGGCATCATAGTATCATAATTACAGTATTTTTTTATTTTTAATTTGTTAAAAACGTGCATGAATATTAGCAAATATTAGCCAAATAAAAACAAACAACAACAACCTAATCTCTAGATGAAAACGTACCTTTGGGTACCTTCCTGTTTTCCCAACGCTAGTATTCATTTCTGTTGGAAACTGCAGTGGTATGTACTTAGTAAATAAAATATAGAGTTGTATGTATTATACATTCTATATTAAATTATACTATATTGCATACTAAATGAGGGCAATAGCCCTATGGACAGCACGATTTAAAACATCTGTCAGAGCTGAGCAGTCCTCGCGGTACCAATAATGCAGTGACCGGAGGCGATATCAGATCTGATGACAGTGTTGTGTGCTTTCGCTCAAAAGGACAAAAAGTTCACATTGCAGAGGCGTATGTACCTGGCCTGATTTTCGTCTTCTTCTGGCCTCCTTTACCCACTTCCTGTTCCGCTGTCCTTCTGTCTCTTCACCTTCTCCCCCGCTTCCTCCCAGCTGTCTCCTGATTAATGACCGTTCCGCAGCAGAAAAGCAAAGCACGTCTGTCCAAGAGGACTCGCCAGGCCTCAGCGTTCTGAGTGTTTCCTGGCCTCGCGCCTGCCTCTAAGTGCGTGCAAAGCTCCTTCAGCCTTTCAAGTCTGATTGCTTTCGCGGGCAACACTTGTTAAAATTTTTTTGGCAGAAACGAAGGCCTTGAGCTCAGACGGAGTCTTATATAACACAGTCATTGAGGCATAGCCATTTAAGGCTATAGTTTCTCTGACAGATGGTAGCTTATTTAGCGCGTGTGTTTTTTTTCTCCCTAGTTCCTTGTGTTTTATGAACGTGTTTTGCAAAAGTAAACCTATGACATGCTTTCTTGAACTGCTGACTAGGTTTTGTTGAGGAGCCTCAGTAAGGCTGGCTTCTGTTCTCCTTGTACAGGTACAGGCCTGTTTAGTGCATGTGGTGTTAAATACAGAGATTTATCCCATCCTCAGTAATTATCTTTTTTTATGTCAGTTGAATGGATTAAGCATAGTACAAAGAGTGACTGAAAATAATGCAAGAAATTGCAAAAAAATACATTACCTTATTACTACTACAGCCCTATCACAGGGGTCTTCAAAAGGAGATCAGTATATATTAAAATGTGTTCATGGTTAGTTTTGTTTTGTTTCAGAGTCTCAACAGCAGCATTGGGAACTGTCATAGCAAAAATGGGGTAAGTTCAATGCTCATATCAAATCAAATGAAATCACATTTTACTCATAAAGCACAATAAAACAGTAAGATTCAAGTGGTCAAAGAGAATTTCAAGATATATATATATTAGGAAAACCATGACTTGATATGAGACAGGCACATGGCTAAAGGACCTTGAGACTTTTCAGGTGTCATCTACATAGAAATGAAATTATACCCCGTGCTTCATTAAAAAAATATTATACACACATAAGAACAATAATACGAAGAACAGAACAGGGGCCAAAATGGAGCCCTGGGGAACACCATTATCCAAAACCAAAATAGATAAGAAAAATTATCAAGACAAGCCTAAAATGTCAGACATCAAGACAGTATCACATTGTTAACTAATAACTTACACAACCCAAATAAGTAAATAAATTAAATAAATAAGTAAACAGGAGAAAATCGAATGGATAATAAGACTGCAGTATCACTTGTTATAGCATGTGCATTTCAGAGTTAAAACACCTTAAGAGAATTCCTCATGCAATTGTTATAATTTTTTTTATTGTTAATATCAACAAATGTACTAGAACCAAGGCATCTTTAGTTTAAATGGCATGGAGGACATTACACTTTATAATTTTTTTTTATTCATCTTTATTATTATTTTTGTAATTTCTCATACTTTTTTTTGTATTTTAAATGCAGTTATTTTTTGTCATAATTTATCAAAATCATTGATTGGAAATTGCACAAAATAAAATACTGTTGATATTTGTCATGGTGTAAATCCCACAACTAAGAGTCAGAATTTGCGTAAAATGTTTCATAAATAATTCCTTAAATAAATATTGACATGGTCTGTTGAAATGATCACAGTTTCTGAAAAATAATGTTATTTTTATTATGGTGTATTTTCATATTTTGGGTCAAAATATATGACATTTTTAATAAGAATTGCTAAACCTGAACATAAAAGTTGTATAGCTGAAGAAACACCATACAAAAATAAAATGTAAGGCAAAGGCCTACTTGTTACGCAACTGTACCCAGCTGTGCTTTTGTAATCTTCTAACCAGTCACCTATTGACAACTACAGGAAATTAAACTGGTTTAACCATGGTGACACTTGCTAAGTCATATAATTTTTTCTTCTCAGAATGGTTTCCCAGGAAGGGAGAACAGCATGGTTCTGCGTTACATCCCAGATCCGACAGAACGCTTCCACGAGGGAGACTTTCAGCCCGCTCCAGGGTGGAATGGTACGAGCAAGGGCTGGAGGTTTTTTTTAAAGACTTTAGGGAGTTGAAGTATTTAACTTGTTCAAATTGCCTCAAATTTCGGGAGACATATTATCATCTTATCGATTGCAATTTTTCCTGAAATGAAAATATGCTGAATGAGGTCAGGAATTCCCAGCGATTCGTACATATTTTACCAGGTGGCTAATTCGTACAAATTTGTATGACCTCACTTGTACAATTTTGTACGATTTGTCTTTTGGTTTTAGGTTTAGGGGCGGGGTTAGGTGTAGGTCATTCATATAAATTTATACGAATTGGCAACTTGTAAAATATTTACGATTTAGCAAAAATCGTATGAAGTTGTACAAGTGAGGTCACACTAATTTGTACGAATTAGCCACCTGGTAAAATATGTACGAATTAGCCATTTGGTAAAATGTGTACGAATTGGTCGTGAGTCTGTGTTGGAATGACATAAAGAGGCACATTTTGTTTTATGTTGAAATGAGCACCCCAGTGTTGCTTGATATTGGTCTTGCATTCTTGTGGTTTGGTCTGATTTCTACTCTTAAAAAGATTGTTTACTCACCCTTGTGTATTCTCAAATTTTCACACTGCTTCATACGAAGTTGTGTGAAGCCCTTGAAGGGATACGGTGATAGAAAAAAATAATATAAGAGAAGAAACTATATTTCAGTGCCATTGCATCCCAAGAGAAACAGTGTTTTTGTTTGTCCAAAACCGCTAACCTGATTTTACCAAGTGCAACATGCATATTCGCACAAGTTTTGCACTCTTCCAAGAAATGTTTTGTTTGTTTGCAAAAGTTTTGCATTCCCCCTAGAAACTTTGCATTCACTCACAAGTTTCTTGAAGGAATACCAAACCAGTGTTGCAAGCGAACACTTTCAAGTTTTTTAGGGAAATGCAAACATTTATCAAGCAAACTCAAAAAAGGTTTCTCTGGAAAAAGCCAATTTAATGTGAACAAACACAATATTTCTTGAGAGGGGGTGCAAAAAGTGAATGCAAAATTACTCAGCCTCTCACAAACATAAATTCTTCAGGCATTCACAAAACTTTTACATGCAAACACAAAGTTTCTGGGGGGCTCATAAATGTTTTGCCTGAGAAAAAGCAAAAGCATTGGGATATCATTTGTCCTTCTATCTAATTCTTTAGATTAACCATTTTCCTTAAGAGCCTGCATAGATCATAAGGGTAATTAAATGATTTCAGGTCCCGGTATCTTTAATAGATGCTAATACCCTTAGGGTATTTTTGCATGTAATTCTTAATGAACTGCTAATTAAAATGACTGATAGATTAAATTGTTTATTTAACCCCATATTGTCTTCTTTCACAGAATATATAAACCAGAATGAATCATTAATGTCCAGCATGACTAACCCAATATACCAACACCCCGGACCCCCCCGCACACTTCCACACTCCTCATCAGCGCTGGACGAAACTGAGGAAGAGTACCTGAACTGCTTTAAGAGCCCCGCTGCCGCTGCCCCTGAGTATCTGAACACTTCTCACACGCAGCTCCTCTCCAGACAGCCATTCTTCAGCGTACAGGCCTTCAACCCCCAGAACAGCATGGACAACCCAGACTACCAGCAGAACTTCTGCCCCCTGGAGCTCAAAACACACACCAACGGCCACTTGCCGGCTGCGGAAAATGCAGAATACATGGGGCTGGAAGTGCACTAGCAGATTATGGAGACTTATGGAGACTATGGAACTTTTAAAATGAGCCACTTTACAGTAAATAAAGATGGAAGGACATCTATTTATGGCGGATATGCAGGCAAACATTTTGCAGAGTCTGCCGTCAAGGACAGAACGAGCTTTTCTTAACATGGGCTACCTTTCAAATACGCTTGTTTTGTTCTGAGCTAGACTTGGTTGGATCGAACAACTGTGGCTCTCTCCAAATGGCACAAGTAGCTGTGAATGACTACAGGATATGAATCCCACGTCGATGCCAGTGGTAACATGCTGGTGTGCTGAAATGGCATATCATGATGCAAGCTTGTCGACACAAATGTAAAGACTGCTTATAAGTAATTTGGTTTCAGTCATGTTAATAATGTATGAAATGAGCAGGCAAATTACACCGTTTTACTCTGTCTGTAATCATACAATTTTAAAGATATAGTTGCACTAAAGTATTTGGACACTTAAGTCACTATTAAAAATCCATTACATTAGATATGAAATGTTTAATTAAGTGACATCTTATTCAGTAAAACCATTCAGTAAAACATTTACAAAGACGAAGTGTGCGTATTTTTACTAAATTCATCAAAAGTAACAGTTAGGCCTTTAACATTGTTACAAAAAAGGTAACTCATTAAAGTTCCCACAAATATATTAAGCAACAAAAACAATTTTCAGCATTAATTAAAATAATAATAATAAAATATGTTTCCTAACCACCAAATTAGCATATTATAATAATTTCCGAAGGATCATGTGACACTGAAGGCTGGAGTAATGGCTACTAAAAACTTTGTCACAGGAATAAATTAGTTTTAAATACATTAAAATAGATATTTGAAATTTATAACAATATTTTACAATATTACCGTTTTTACTATAGTTTTGATCAAGTAGGTGCAGCCTTGGTGAGCATATTTTTTATTTTTTTTTATTAATCCCAAACCCAAGATCCCAAACATTTGAAAGGTTGTGTATCTACTACTTAATATTTCAAAAACCTATATTGATGTACATTAATGCTTTAGTATTGTGTTGTATAGGCAAATCCAAAGCCATTTATGCATCTTTAATAGTGGCTCATGTGTCCAAATACTTTTGGGAAACACTACGTAAGCTGAACTCAGAGGTTGTTTAATTCCTCTCTGCTGTGAATGAAAGTCAAATCTGAGTTAAATGTAAGATTTAACTGCTATGTTTTTGCTGGAAATGTTGGCTGTGTGAACGGGGCTGTGATGATGTTCCATGCATGGATAGATACAGTACAGCTCCGTCCAAAAGCCAACAAATGACTGGTACTTGTACAGAACTGTAATATATGGCTGATATTTGCATTATTGTATCTAACAGAGTATTTTATCCATTGTCATAAAAAAAAAAACACATATGGGGTCACTCATATATTCCATTTCTGTTTGTTCGTCATGTGATTTCACCTTCCTGTATCTTGACTTCTCTAATAGTAACTCAATGAATCTGACTCATATCTCACAGACAGAACATATCTTGATCTCTATGATAGCTATGTTGCACAAAACAAAGAGTTGTGGTTGGATATCTTAAATTCACTATCCTTGCATTGATCATTCCTTTCAGAATTTGCATTTGCTCTCAAAATACAGTGACAATGTTCTTTCTTGTCTTTTGTTATATAAGAAGTAAAATCAATAAAGATTTGTTTTATAAGAGTTGGTCTGTACTTGTGAATTGCTTGTGACACCATCAGTTTCAATCCAATCTGGGCTAATTTCATCAAAGCTGTTTTAATCATTCATTCTAATCAGCACTCATGATTGAACTCAACAGTTAAGCAAATCACCCACTTTCATGATGACAAACGTGTGAGCATTACACAAGGTAAAGAAACAATGTTTTGGTAGTTTATAAGATACTGTTTTTTAATTTGGTCGAAATTAAGTAGGTTAGGCACAAATTAGCTTATATGGGTTTTCTTTCTAAACTCGAGGTCTGAGTTTATTGAGCTGTTGTAAAAAAAAATATCTAAGAACACACTGTAAATCTAAAAGTGCTTGGTGAATGTGATGAGACGAGTGACGTGCTGAGTGATTGACAGGAGGCGTGGCTATGTAGGATGTAGTGATGTAGTGTCATTTAATTAACTCGTTACAGAAGGGTTAAATAAAATAAAAAATAAATAAATAAAGTTGTAGTTGGGTGGACTCAAATAAATGAATAAATAAATAAAAAATAAATAAACATAGAAAGTAAATAATTAATCAATTAATAAATTATTTAATATCACATAACTATAAACAGAACAATCTTTCCTACAAAATATACTTTATTCATTAAATAAAACACCAAAACGTTAGCATCCTTTTAAAGTTTTTATTACTGGAGGTAGATAAAGATTTAATATAGATTTTAAAAGTAAATTATTTGGCATAATATTTTATTACATAGTTTCAAAACATGACGCATTCCACGCAACGGGCTTGGCTCATGAATATTAAATATCATCAATCACGCGTCAAGTCGTAACATTAGCCTTTCAGCAAATCAACTATGCCTGCTTGAACAACGTCATCTTTCTAATTAATATTCATGAGCAAAGCAGTCGCCATATTGGGTGCAGTTCTCAGATTCCTCCTCTAGATGTCATCGCTACATTAAACAAAAGCTTTTGAATCTCTCAGTGGCTCTGCATTACACACTCTGGACCGGTAGGTGGCAGGAAGTCTGAATTCCACGAATATCCAGTCAGAGGAAGGTTTAAGGCTGGACTGTGTTTGAAAACAGGAAATAAGAGAGCTTCAACCCAACAGATGAGAGTTACTCTAGAGAAGAGCTCTGGAGTCAGAGGAGCGATGTTTCTACCGAGGAGAAAACAGATTTTCTGTCTTTTATCGACCGTCATTTTATATTCACAGTGGGTAAGTGTGGCGGTTATTTGTTGTTGTGATTGCTACTAACGTGTAGCCTAGCACAAACTTCAGCCAGCCTGACAGTTTTCAAGAGTTGTCAGATTACGTCTAAAGTCAAAAGGCTTCAAGTCAAAGGCTTGGCTTTAAAAGCATGTATCTTTGTCGTTATAAGGGCCCCAGTCGAAGGTCGCGGACAGATGAAATACGCTTTGCTACTTCATGTGAATCATCTGTCAGTCTGTGCAGATTTACAGAGCAGCACATGATGTGATATGCAAGATCAGCTTTTAGCAGACTAGAACTGCTGCTGATGCTGTTTTTAAAGGTTGGAAAGGGAGCTTTCTGTTAAGCTGCTTCCCCTCAGGATGAGTCAAATGTGCGTTTGCATTACGACACACTGGATGACTCCCAAAACCTATCGTGCCATCTGTCTAGGCTGCTTTGTGTCGGGCGCGTTCCAAATGTTAGAATTTAAGTTTAGGTTTGTGATGGCCAAAAATGCTGTCTAGGCTGGTAAATTGGTTCACAAGGTTTTGAGATATTACAAGGCTTCCATGTTGACTGAAAACAGATGGGATTATCCGTTTGAATTCAATTTCATGTGCTTTTGCTTTTATTTTTTTCCCTCAATAAAACATGATTAATTAGATTTTTTAAATTATTATTATTATTTTTCTTTGTAAATGATACACAAGTCTAATTTCATGTTGTTTTAAAGTGTCACACTCTGTTTGACCAAATCCTTAATATTTTATTTTTAATATTTTTAACATTTAATCCAAACAAATCTTTTTTTTCCCCTTATGTAGTGGTCTTTTAACCTAATTTTGGCTCATGTGAATGACCATGAGTCAGAATATGATTACTCACTTCTATGTTAGTAACTTGAGACAAACATCATAGTGTTTGTTAGCCAAGTGATTGTAGTTGAGCTCATTGTTTTCTATTTCTGATTGCGATGTCAAAGAATAGCATCAGCTTTCTAATAGATTCTCAATTTGTAAATTTTTACAGATTGTGAAACCGCTTTCACTTCTTATCTAAAATTACCCATGGCCTGTCAAAAAAAGTACTGAAAGATCTGCACTAAAAACAAGCAGTGACTCGGGAACAACTGGAACTATTTTAAAAGTTTAGACAGAAGATTTATTTGGTCTGTGGCCTGATTCATGGACACTGAGACAACACTGCAAATATAAATTAGGTTTCAAGGAGTAAATTTAAATTAATCATATTTAGAGGTAACCAATTCACTGATATTGGGTGCATGTCCTGCTTCTTTCGTTTTCCTACAAACTATCAACGCAAGCCCAAGACTCAAAACATTTTACACATTAGAATTAATTTTGACAAATAACCATATTTTGCATAAATCATGTCTTATGTTATGCAATTTTTGGGTAGGGTTGGCATATTCAGATATATCAGTGTTTAAAAAATATTTTTACTAATTTTTAATAACCAGTGTGTTTATTTCACACTTCGTCTTGTTTATTCAATATATTGCAACATGCATGCTATCAAAACGCACTCGTAGAGCACCTTAAGATCAGCCATTCCTTTTCTTCAAAGCATACCGTAATCTCAAAATTGCTACTAATAATTTGACTAATCATCCTGACCAATGCATTTGTCTATTATTACTAAAATTATAGCAAAAAAAAATAGTTGTGACCTGAATTAAATATGTTAGAATTTGTGTACAATAGCAAACTTGCATTTGTCATGTACATTTCACATAATGGATATGATTAATAACTATGTCAAGGGTACAGTTTGTCTGTTACATTTCCTGCCGGTGAGTTTCTCTAATCAGGTTCCTTGTATAGAGTTAAAAGTTGCATGTGTTGCAGGTTTATAGAGATCTTTGTTTGGTTACACTTTATTTTAAGGTCCAATTCTCTCTAATTAGCTTATTAACTATGACGTTTGCCTCAGGAAACTTCTAATTGGCTGCGTATCGGTAATTAGTAAGGCAGGTGTTACATTTATGTGTGGGGAAGGATTAAGGGATCTAAAATATGGCTATGCATTAATATGTGCATTATAAGTACTCATAAACAGCCGATATCCAATTACTATGCATGCTAATAAATAGTTTCATGGGAAAGATCTGCGCATTGCATCAGATTTAGCTTACTTGTACTTTTCATGTCATAAGTTTGTCCAAAACAACAGACCAAAAGGGAAAGAGGAATGGTAGAAATTATGACTCAGCTGTCCCAGAGTTTCCTGCATAAGAGATGGCACAACACTGATCGGTCACACGCACAGTCACACGCTTTTGTTTTCAGATGAGTGGACTGTTCACAGCACAACCCTTGCCCTTTGTAACGCTTTATACTGTTTACAATTTAAAATTGTTGCTGATCTTTGTTGAATTTGATACACAGTTACATGCAGCGAAAATTGGACCCCTCCGACCATACACAAACATCACATAGGGTAGACAGGTCAGTCGAGAGATGGCAAAGGAAAAATAAGAGAAATAAGATACATTTTGTTAAGGAGGTGAAAAAAAAAACCTCCCAGACTACCTTCCAAGGAAGACAGTTTGAGATCAGGGAAAAAAAATACCTCAGCATTTGGCACATAAAACACATAATCACAAGACATAACACTGCAACAGGGGAAGGGGGAGGGGATGTAGAGATAGTCCAAAATGGACTTGGGAGTGGGGACGGTTCTTTACGAATACAGCACATGTGTCTGAATTGTGGTCACATGACTGCAACAGTGATGAAATAGCTGAGGAATGCACACTTCTTTGGTTTCACTGAGATGCCGTACTGGATTAGTGACGTGATAACTTGAGGGATTTTTTGTGTTGTCTTGAAAGTAACCCCCAAAAATGAAACTGCAAAAGAGAAGGAACTTGATTTTGAGGAAGATATAATTTTAAACTTCAGTGGTTGCATATCATGCTAAACAGATGTTCATAGCAGAGAGATGATGATCTGAAAGGTTACAGGTTTTTTTTTTCTTCTTTTTTTTTTCCGTTACAGTAGTTAGGAGCCATTTTTAAATAACCTTGGTCACTTTTTCAAAACAATGACTACCACTGTTAACAAAAGGTAGCATGAAATGAGTAAAAATTGCATTTTTGTAAAAAAATCTAAATATTGAAGTTGTAGTTATTCATGCATCCGTAGATTCACCCACATACATAAGTATTGAGAAATAGGTTCATTGACTTAAAAAAAGAAGAAATTGTATTGTATTATTGAATTGTTTGTTATGTGTCTCCACTCAGGTGCATGGCCAGCACTGTATCTGGTATGGTGAATGTGGGGATTCTAAAATTCCAGAGAAGAAGTTAAACTGTAATTACACAGGCCCGCCTTTACCTTTACCTGACCAGGAAGGACAGGACTTGCTACAGGTAAGAGAACATGCCCCTAGTCTGCTGTGTTTTGATGAGTTCACCTGATAATTAAACAATTCTTTGATTATTTATTCACCCTGTTTTTTTAAACCTGTATGACTTGAAACCTTTTTTTTTAATATCTTTAACATAACATCACTTTGACGTTTGGAGAAGAGATTCTTTGTTATCTCGCATGTCAAACCTCACAGTAACAGAAGTCTAGGCAGTAAAGATCTGAATCAATGAAAAGAGGCTTTAAACCTGAATATTTCAGAGTGTCAGATTCATTTCTGTAATGTCAAACCTCAAATTAATGACGTGGCAGGTGGAATGGGACAAATGTCATGGAAATAAGCTGTATGAAACAAATACTAGTATAAGAGAAATATATACGCATTGACCAGCTTATTTTTACAAAGTGTCTTTTAATCATATAAGACGTAGACATGATTATTTATTAAAAGGTGAATAACCACCATCATGCATTACTTGGCATACGAAAATGTCTGTGAAGGATATTTATTGGATTATACTGTTTTTAATGTGAATAGACAGTGGTTTTGATTCAGAGGTGTGTTTAAATGATTTATTTGAATGTTGTGAATTTTGGTCTACTGAAATGTCTTTTTTATAACGGCCTTGATGCTGGCATGGTGTTGAAAAGGGATTTTAAAAAAATATCTGAATTAGCGTTTGAAGAATTCGATGTGAAGAAACTGTTCAGTCATGGGTGATCATCATACATTGCATTTTCTGTACTTTAAATGTTATGTACCCATAAAGCCCTATGTAGCCCTGCTACCTCAATTTACATGCACATACAATAAAAAATGGAACGTTTGGAGATTAAATGAAATGTATTATTTCTATGCCACCTGTGCCACCGAGCAGAATTGCAAAATCAGGGACGATTTTTAGAAAATGTTTAAGCATTCTCTCGGTTTTTATAACAAATCAATCAAGTTCGTAATGAATCAAGTAGGATTTTAATTAAATTGACATCAATAGCAGTCAATTTTTTTTTCTATTTTTCTCCAAAATCTGAAAAAAGGAGAACATTTATGAGTGTTGTTAATTTTATTTTATAGTATTTTTGCAATTTATTTCAATTTATTTTTATTTTCTAAAATGCGATTACATTGGAAAAGAGTTTTTTTTAAGTATGCAGCATTTTTTGTTGACCAGTCATTTGATTAATTTTTTTTTTTTTTTTTTTTAAACAACCTGTTAAGAGAATGATTTATTTTTTTGGAAGTAAAATCATTTGTTTGACCTCTCACACTGTTTGCAGGAGCTGTGCCCAGGACTGGTCTACGGGGAAAACAAACTTTGCTGCGACACCCAACAGCTCAGAACACTGAAAAGCAACATTCAGCTCCCTCTTCAGTTCCTGTCCAGGTATGACTGATATACATCTATAAAGATATACTATAAGATAGTTGTGTGGCATGAGAACTTTAACGCATTAATGAGTCACGAGCAGGTTATTTATTCATCCAAGTCACGTTTTCAGTTGTACCCAAATAACATGTACTTGTCTGACACTGCTTATATTGGGAGAATTACCAGGTTTATTGCAGCAATATAAAATGCGTTCCATAAAAGCTGTTAGTTGTCTCTGTTTTTGTGTAACAGGTGTCCAGCATGTTTCTTCAACTTCATGACCCTGTTCTGCGAGCTTACCTGCAGCCCCAGACAGAGTGATTTCGTCAATGCTACAGCTTTCTCTGACTTTAACAAAACCAAAGTTAATGTCGAAGAGGTGTCCTACTTTATCAGCCAGACATTTGCCAATGGTGAGGAACAGTGATTAGAGGAGAAGATCACATGCTTCATACTAATGCTTCAAATACTTTATATTGGTACTGATGTTTCAGATTACTCTACTTAGTATAAACCAGGAAAGACCTTACCGGTACCTACATTTAAAATGCATTATGAACACATTAGAGTAGGGGTAGTCAAGCTAAAGGGGTGGTTGACTTGTGTTATGACTGGCTAAACCGTCTGTAGAGGTGACTACACATCCAGCGCCTCAGCTCAGCGACAGTGTATTGTATACAATCAAGTTGTCTATATTGTGTATCAATTTGAGCATGATCAACCACCACTTTAAGACTTATTTTTCAGGATATGTAATATAAAGGCTATTATTTGTTTATTATGTTAATTACATCTTATTATTATTATTATTATTATTATATACTGTTATTATTAGTTGTCCAGTATTAAAAGCAGGTCATCTCAGGGCTTGTTTCCGTTTCAGAGCATTCTGCAGTCAGTAGTCTGTTCCTGCTTGCTGTTAAAACCTCCCTCTAAAAACCAACACCCAGACTTTCAGAAACTATTTCCTTGCGTCAGGCAAAAATACTTCACTTTGCTTTGGCTTGTGCGCTACACTGTTTGCATGTACTGGTCTGGAACACAATAAAATCAGACAATTAAAGTGATGTCCTAGTACTCCTATATAAAACTACTTACATTAAATGACATATATCTTATATTAAAGACAATAATATTATAGGACTGTAATTAAACATTGTTTTTAATTACAGTCATTTCCTTTATGTCTCCCTGCAGCCATGTATAACGCCTGCAGTGATGTTCAGGCCCCCTCCACCAATGTCAAAGCCCTCAGTGTGCTGTGTGGGAGAGACGCCAGCGAGTGCACTCCCAAAAACTGGATCCAGTTCATGTTCGATATCAACAATGACCAAGTCCCCTTTTCCATTGACCCGGTTTTCTCAGGTACACCCACAAACACTTTCAGAATCATAAGACACTTCGCTGAGATTGAACTCTGCAGAATTGTTGCTTGTAATTTTATTATTTTATTGCTTTCAAACTATGATTTGACCTAAAAATGAGCTTGGTGCACTTGAAAGCATTTAAAGGTCTAAACTCTATATAACTGTTCTTACCACTCTTGTTTTAATATTATTCTTTATATTTTTGTATATTTGTACTTGTTTGTTTATTTATATAATGGCTATGTTTTGAAATGAGATACACATGTGTAAGTAAATTGTGAAATTGAGATGTTTTATTTTTGCCATAAATATAGCCATTGTTGCTGGCATTACATTAAATCATAAATAAATCACTGCTGAAAATATATGATATGGGTCTTAAGAATATTTGATTTCCCTAGATGTACCCACCAAAGGCATGACTCCCATGAGCAACGTGACTTTTAACTGTACTCAGTCTCTGGATGACGGTTCGGGGCCCTGTTCATGTCAGGATTGCAGTGAAGTGTGTGGCCCCACACCCGTGGCCCCCCCAGTCCTTCCACCGTGGACCATCCTTGGCCTGGATGCCATGAGCGTCATCATGTGGTGTTCTTATATAGCCTTTCTCATCCTCTTCTTTGGAGCTGTTCTGGGGTCATGGTGTTACAGGTAACTGACCTAAACATGGACTCATCGATGAAATGAGATTTGGGAGGGAGTCACTTTGGCAGATCGTATGAGGGATGCACTTATTTATTTATTTATTTATTTATTTATTTATTTATTTACATGGCACGTTTCAATACTATGAAGCATTGCCTGAAGTGCTGTACAAAATCAACAGGGTTTAAAAAACACATTAAAAGCTAAAACATAACAAAAACAATATAAATATAAGCATTTATAAATACATAATTGTCTGCAATCTGCACGTAGATAGAGTTGGTTTATGGTGGGCCCACACATCAATCCAGGATCAAACAGACTATTTCAGTCAGTTTACTTAAAATAAGTTCACTTTACTTTTACTTTTACAGGAGGAGGATGGTCACATCTGAATATGGCCCAATACTTGATAGCAACCAGCCCCGCTCCATAAACTCTGATGGCACAGATTTTGTAGGTGAGTACATATTCATTTATTTGTGTGGTGGTAGCAATCAAAACTACATTATGTATTTTATGTTTTTTTTTACTTTAAAGACATAAAGAATTGTATTTGTGCAAAACTTAAATATCTTGAATTTGATTTTTTAAAAGATGGCCATATATATCACCCAGCCCTGTGTTACAGAGAAATTCTCAGTTCAAGTCCTCACTGAATGCTGTGCTTATTTATAGGTGATGCTACATGCTGTGAGACACTGGGCGAGCGTTTTGAGAACTGTCTCCGCATTCTCTTCAGCAGCTGGGGCTCCATGTGTGTGCGTCACCCCTTAACTGTGATCCTGACCAGCATGGTGCTGGTGTCCATCTGCTCGGCCGGACTAACCTACATGCGCATCACAACCAACCCAGTGGAGCTCTGGTCGTCTCCCAGCAGCAGGGCCAGGCAGGAGAAGGACTATTTCGATCAGCACTTCGGACCTTTTTTCCGAACCGAGCAGCTCATCATCACCACCTCGGTGAATGCAACGTTCGATTTTCAGCCCAACGCTGGAGGAGACATCCCCTTCTCCTCCATTTTAAACATAACTCTCCTCCATCAGGCAAGTCATTTTTTTTTAAACGTGACCTCATTTTTTTGTTTTTGAAAGCATTTACAGTAAGAGTCATGTTGCATCAGTAACAGTTTATTGTGGAGTTTTATTAGTTTAATCAATCATCCATATGCCATACTCAACTCTTGCTCTGTTGGTTGTAGGTGTTGGATCTCCAAACAGAAATTACAAACCTTACAGCTGAATATAATGGAGAGACGGTTACTCTTCAAGACATCTGTGTTTCTCCATTGGCTCCTTACAATGACAATTGTACCATCCTAAGTGTGTTAAACTACTTCCAGAACAGCCATGAAGTCCTGGATCATTTGTTTGGTGATGACTTCTTGGTGTATTTTGACTACCACACTCATTTTCTGTATTGTGTCAGGTGAGCTCTGCTCTCTTTTTATTTATTTGTTTATTAATCTTTTGGATTAATAATGCTACAGGTGATGTAATTTTGTAAACCACCCTGGACAGTAGTAATAGAATGAATAATGTATTTGTGTATTAAACTAAATAAAATCTAAATGTATCTAACTATGTTTTTCATTGTTTCTCATCTTTTGCCTTTGTCACAGTTCTCCCACTGCCCTGGATGACACAGGCCACTTTCATGACCCCTGCATGGGTACATTCGGAGGACCAGTTTTCCCCTGGCTTGCTCTTGGTGGATATGAGGGTGAGTTTTACTGAAATAAACATAAAATACAATAGAACAAAGATGTCATTGTTATCTAATTTTACTAACGTACTAGCCTGGCTTCCGCGACTATTAAGCTCATAGGAGCTTAGTCTGGCCAAGCTACCTTACTACCCGCCTTCTGGGAGGCAGGCTTAACCTGTGTCCATCAGATGCCTCTGTATACTATTGGACGAATCTACAACCAATCAGTCCACTCATTCCGATGACGTATGCGTAGCGACGGAACCTGAAGACACCGTAGCAAGACAATTGTAGCTAGCTTCATTAAAGCAGTAGGAAAATGTTGACTAATTTTGCTTTTAAAAATCTATTTAAAATAACTATTTTCTATTGTAATATATTTAAAAATCTAATTCTTTTTATCTAATTTATTACAGCAGAGCTACATTTTTAGCACCCACTAACTCCAATCTTTCATATCAGGTTTAAGAAATCATTGTGGTTTGATTTGGTGCTCAAGAAATATTTCATTTATTACCAAGAAATATTTCAATTATTATCAGTGTTAAAAACATTTTTTTAATGGAAACTCTTATGCATTCAGTATATTCAGTGCATCTTTACTCAATGAAATAATTATTTATTTGTAAAAGCTTTCCCCAAAGTGTCTCCAAAGTTTTGATCCATACTATGGTGGCCGAGAAGTGCAAAACACAACAAATCGCAACGCAAAAAAGCAAATCTGAAAACCAAATAAAAAATCCAGAATCAAAATTACAAATTGGAAAACGCAATATCAAATCTAAAAACAAAACAGCAAACCATAAAACACAACAACAACTCCGGAAACAAAATAGGAAGTCGGAAACCACATAACAAACAAGAAAACACAACGACAAATCAGTCAAACCGGAAAAGGTAGGTATTTTGTATGACCAGCAAATCGCTGCTGATTGGACAGAACTCCTGTCGGTCAAGACATACAGGAAGTTAGATTTGTTTATGTTTACGTAGGAGGAAAATGGAGTAATGTTCTGCACTATTTTCAAGAAGGACATACATTTGGCGTGATTCTAGACATGCTTTTAACACACCACAACATCAAGATGAGTGGGTGGTGGTTATGGCAAAAATGTCAGATGCGTGGTTATGATGTGAACGCGTGCGCGCAGCAGAGATGGTCACTCTCTGGCTGACTTAATCCCCTCATCCCTGCGTTTATCTTTTTTTTAGTTTGAGCACAAAACAGGGGAAAACACTCTGGTAACGTAACACTCTTTGATTTGTGTGTGAAAGGAGTGTTCTGTGCAGGCAAGCATTAAAGGTTTGAAGACGAGCTGTCGCTGCCTCTGCCTCGAGTTTTTATTTCTGCCTATTTTCTCCTTCGGGTGTACTCTCTCTCTCTCTGGTAGCCGTCACACGCTCTCTTAAAATACATCTGAAAGATGCCATGCACACAGCCGAAACTAACTTCCTTATATGTCTTGATTGACAGGAGGTCAGTCCAATCAGCGGCGACTCCGCCGGTCACACAAAATACCTAGGCCTACCTTTTCCGGTTTGACTGATTTGTCGTTGTGTTTTCTGACTTGTCGTTTTGCTTTCTTTATATATAGTACATATAGTACTACTGTATGTAATAGTCATACTCTAGTAAATGTCTTTCTTTTAGCTAATATGTAATTGTTTTGTCCTCTTTCATATAATAGGTACTGATTACAGCAATGCCACAGCTCTAGTGATCACCTTTCCTGTCAACAACTACCTGAATGACACAGAAAAATTGGGCAAAGCTTTAGCATGGGAGAAAGTGTAAGTTTGATGACATTATCTGTTTTGTATATATTATAGCTGAATATTTTATAGGAATGTTGTGTGGTCCTGTACAGTGGATTCTGGAGTAACCGTCATTGCCTATATCTCTACAGGTTCATCGACTTTGTGAAGAACTATAACAACCCCAACCTGACCATCTCATTCAGTGCGGAGCGCAGCATTGAAGATGAGATCGACCGCGAGAGCAATAGCGACGTCACCACCATCGTGATCAGCTACATCATCATGTTTGTC
The DNA here is from genome assembly GCA_032361145.1 of Enteromius fasciolatus. NCBI lineage: Eukaryota > Metazoa > Chordata > Actinopteri > Cypriniformes > Cyprinidae > Enteromius > Enteromius fasciolatus. The sequence continues at coordinate 1,961,667 of JAUMHR010000043.1, forward strand.
TACATCTCATTGGCTCTGGGACACATTAACAGCTTCTGGACCTTGCTGGTGAGACCCTCATATAGCTTTATTCTAAATGTGGCCTTAATTGTGATGCTGCGATTCAAAATGCTTGTTTGGTAGTAGTTGCACTCTAGTAACACTCTTGTACTTAACCTGTGTTTGCATCGTTAGGCTGACCTTGCATGTCCTAATCATTTTAAATGCTGCATTTGTACATGTTTCATAGCTGGACTCCAAGATCTCTCTGGGCATCGCCGGTATCCTGATCGTGTTGAGTTCAGTGGCATGTTCGCTGGGTATCTTCAGCTACATCGGCATCCCTCTAACTCTTATTGTCATTGAGGTCATCCCCTTCCTTGTGCTGGCTGTGGGTGTGGACAACATCTTCATCATTGTACAAACCTACCAGGTGGGTGGTGTTTCCTGAGAGCAGAATCAGCTGCAACGTGACAATGTTTTTGTTGCTTGTTAAGGTGACTCAATCCATTAAAATATTTCAGACGCACCTTTTTAGTTCCTGTTTTAAATGGTAATTTTGTGCTTCACTTCAGTGTTTTTAATATAAATGATGGATGATATTGTTTTCCTTCACAAAACTGCCAAGCAATAAGTTTTTCTTTTCTTCAGAGGGATGAACGAATGCCTGAGGAAGAGCTTCATCAGCAGATTGGACGTATCCTCGGAGAGGTGGCTCCCAGCATGTTCCTCTCTTCCTTCTCTGAGACCGTTGCTTTCTTTTTAGGTATGCCAACCTCATACTAGTAATTACCTTTTAAATCTCTAACAAATGGCAAATGAAGTGGGATAAATGCCACTACAATAACAGTGTTTCGCCAGTCATTATTTGAGGGGGAAAAAAGAAAATCATAGGGCTACTGTAAGAAATTAAACTCTTTTTATGCTTTCTAATAATTAGACCTGCTAAAATACAGAATTTGGCCAAAAAAACCCCAAAAACATAAGCTTGAAAAAAAAAAAAAAAAAACATTTTGATGGGGCCCTAAACATGTAATTTTTGTTAAACTTTTAATAATTTAAACTCTTATGACTTTTCACTGGACCGCACCGCTTTTATTCTGAGATGTGATGCATTGTATTTAAACTTTTATTATCATTTCTCTCCATTTAACCTTTCGCTGTTGATGTTATGTTAAAAAGTATCTGTCAGTATGCATTCTATATGACAAAGGAGCTTCCATAAAGTGAGACTCTCATTTCCCTTTCCTGATTACCGCAGTTTTCTGGTTTGCATATGCGTCTAGGTGCTCTGTCTAGCATGCCTGCAGTGAGGACGTTCTCTCTATTTGCTGGCCTGGCCGTCTTCATTGACTTCCTTCTGCAAATCAGCTGCTTTGTGTCTCTGCTGGGCCTGGACATCAAGAGACAAGAGGTGAGAGGTCAAAGGTCACACCACTACTAGATCTGTGGGAGAATAGGGAATTAGAAGAACAGGAAAAAAGCGAAATATGAAGTAGGTTTAATATTTGATCATAATTCACAGCAAGCACTGGTATAGAAGTATTATGTTTAGCTTTTAATATACTTAAAACCCACTCTCGTTTTATTAAGCCCTTTTTTTTTTGTCTTACTATGGATTGATTTGAGATGCTTCTGATATGGCTTAATTTCTTTCTTTTCTGTTTGTCTTTCTTTCGTTATTATTATTATTTGTTTCCCAGGCAAATCGTCCAGATATATTGTGCTGTGTAAAGTTGTCTGATAGACCGCAGGAAAAATCAGAAGGTTGTCTTTTCCGCTTTTTCAAGAAGATATACGCTCCTTTCATCTTGAAGGATTGGGTGCGCCCCCTGGTGGTAGGTTTAAAGAAACAAGACAAAATAGAAATAGTATTAATGTTTTGTTTAATTATTTTAAACTACACTTTAATGCATAATGAGTTATATAATACAAAGCCAATAATTCAATAAAATAAATGAATAATTGTGATGCAACTGCTACTGTAAAACAGTTAAGCTACATAAACATGGAAATGATTTACAAATAGATTTCATCAAGTTTGACTTTTTCAAAATTTTCTTTTGCAGGTTGCCGTGTTTGTGGGAATGCTGTCATTTAGTATAGCTGTTGTTAATAAAGTGGAGATTGGACTTGATCAGACACTGTCCATGCCTGATGTACGTATATACCCGTTCACTCCTTTCGCACATATTTGCATTCTGAAGAACCTGAAAGGAATCGGGATCATAAATCTTTACCGTCTCACAGGACTCCTATGTGCTGGATTACTTTGGGAATTTGAGTGAGTACCTGCACACCGGGGCGCCAGTTTACTTTGTGGTGGAAGACGGACATGACTATAAAACATCAGAGGGACAGAACGCGGTGTGTGGCGGAGTGGGCTGCAACAACAACTCTCTAGTCCAGCAAATTTATACCGCGTCTATCTTGAATAATTAGTAAGTTACAGTTCTTGACACCTTTCCACTGAGAAAAACCTTTCAAAATGCGCAAATTGCAATTGTGATTGGAAAAGACTCCTAATTGAAACACATTGTTTTCGCAAAAACATCCATATATCAAAGGGTTTTACACTTGCATGAGGTGTTTTTTTTTTTTAGGCAATTCGAAAAAGGAATATATCGCACTTATTTTTTATTTATTTATTTTTCACATTTACAGGTCTACTGGTGTAAAAAGTCACAATCCTTATTGTGTGTATGTGTATAAAA
>JAUMHR010000043.1:1972531-1984511 GCA_032361145.1 Enteromius fasciolatus
ACAGTATAAAAGCTGCAAAATAGCTGGGTTTAAAAATAACCCTCCCCTGCTGATCTTCCTAATATAGTATTTAAAAATGGCAGCATTATTACCCACAGTTATTAGGTTTAGACTATGCACTTTGTACTTGCTTTCATTTCCATTTTTAACCAGTAATTCAAAACCAAATGGCGAGCATATTCTTGTACCTTTTTTCCAAATTAAGTTGAGCAGAATTCGGCACCTGTAATGTGGGGCCCAAACGATTTCACAGAACCATTAATAAATAAGCGTCTGGAATTCAGTGTCTTGTTTTTGCGTCATTGGCTCACAGTTACTGGGGTCATTTGACAGGAGAACAGGCCACGAGTGGAGAGAAAGGAACTGGATAGCCAATAAGATAGCCATCTCAAGTGCAGGAGGCAGGGATCAGATTCATGGGCCGCTGTGCAGCGCTTTAACCGGGAAAGATTCAGGAATTTCAAACCAGGAAAGGGCTTTTATTGTGGGCTGAAGGGGGAATTAGTTGGTGAATAGGGAGGGCTAAGCTACATATACCGTGTCCGCAGTCAGGCCAGCGTGTTTGTTTTTATCGCTGCATGAGACTGGTGTGACCGGGCCTTGTTTACCTTGGAACTGTGTCAGAATTCATTCTCTGCTTGAAACCCTTTCTCTTGATTGCATCAGAGCTATGGGAACAACATTTCCAGAGCCCATCTGATGTTTTGGCTGTTGCTCTCAAGTTCCCATTACAAACTATTAGTGACTTGTTATTTACACACGTTTAACTAAGAGCTGTATTTTAATTCAAATGTGACAGATACGCACACACACACACACACACACACATACATATATATAAGACTTTTAGCATTTTCTCTGAATAGTTTGAAATAACTGAATGAAAATGAAATAGTTTGAAATCCTACACCTTTGGCTAATGTGCATGGTGTGGTTTTTATTGTATTTCTTAGTTTATGGGTAAAAGGAAAGCTGTCAGCAGGCATTTAGTGCTGATGAAATCAGCCCATAACACTGAACAATGGCGTGTTTGCTCACCTGTCAAATAACAGACTTAATCTCTGCAATATGTGTCAGCATCAGCTGGCCGCTCATGATAGACAGACGTTACGTTCAAAAATGTATTACTTTCTATTAAAGAGAAATTTGATAATAACACTTTTATTCTTAATAAGAGGGGAGCTGTGTATTTGTGTTTTGCACGTTTTCTTGCCAGACATTTACAAGAACGTGTTCTTCATATCAGTGGCATTTACCAGAACGCGCTGTCAAGAATATAAGTCAAGTGTGAAGGGTGTGCCTCAAGAACCAGACAGAACATCAAGACCTTGCAATGTTGCTTCAAAGTGCAGATAATAGTGAGGGAAGAAAGAGCAATGTTAGTCAGGAGAGCTGGAAATATGAGGTTGATAAGATTGGTGTATGTTTGTTAAATCTACACCCTTAAAAAAATAGTTTTATTTAGGTCCACGTTTTAATCCTGCATGTTTTAGACACTTTACCAGTGTCTAGAAGGTTTTTGGTAAAAAAAGTAAAATGTCTAGATGTATTTATATGCATTTCAATTGTCTGTGGAAACCATAGGACCATAAAATGTTGGTCCAAACATATCCCTTAGTCCAAGGGCTATAATAGGCTGTCCTACCTGCCTGTCAAGGCATGTATTTTCACTCTTTGCGCAGATATGATACATCAACGTGTTCTATTTAGCTCCTGCGGGCCAAGTATTATTAATATTATTGTAATATTATGCGGAATGGTGAGATCTTATGCTTTCAAAGATAAGCTTGCTATTACTAGCCTCTCCAATATAGCCTACCAGCTAGTGGTTGAAACAGGAATTGCAGTCCAAATTAAAATATTGGAGTATATTGTTTCTGCCGCCGTTCCTCCTCAACGTTCACGTTGGTTGCCAGATGCAAGTGAAACTGACAGTGTTAGCCAATGAGCCATATAGTTTAAGGTGATGAGTTGTTTTATCAGAGGTTAAAATGTATTTGTTCATACTGAAATTTATAAAAATGTCCATTTCCCACTAAGAATTGAGCGCTGTTGAGCAATAATCATTGTAGCCAATCACAGTCATATCTGTTGAGCATGTGAACACAATGACCAATCAGCGCTGTTTAAGAAACTGCTCAACAGCGGTCAAATCTTAAAGCGGTACTTTTAACAACACTAGTCCAGAGCGTGTTAGATATGGATGCTGAGACTTTTTCATTTGCAATCTCTGATCCTGAGGGTGATGTTCACAGGGTGTGTGAGTGTGTATTTATTTGTGTCTGCTTGGATGGGTTAAATGCAGAGCACACATTCCAAGTATGGGACACCAAGTACCTACATCCTCTTCAGGGCATTCTCTTTCATTGTACCCTGTTGGTGGAATAAACTACTTAACTCCAAAAACTATGCCTTCACTTTTTCTGTTCTCTTATTGTCCCTATGTCTAGCTTCAACCATTTCGAATGATGATTGAAACCTTGTATAATGGGCACTTCTTGTGTTTATTGCCATCTTATGGTGAATCCTCAATTTTAAGTCACTTTAGATACAAACCTCTTCCAAATGAATAAATGTAAATGTAATAGAAATCTACCTGCAAGTGTGTTGTGGTAGGTCAGAACTAAACTCTGCAGGACTAAACTCTATCCCTCCAGGAGAAAAATCGGACACCCCTGACCTAGACGGATGACTGTAGCTCAACGGTACAAAACATGCTGTCTGCTCATTTAGACCTCTCCATAATAATATGGAAGTATAGGCCAGAAGTACACTTTGCGCCACTGACAATGTGTCTGACATAATTTCTGGCATCAGCATAGTCATTTGATGTCCACACAGATCAATTAATATAGCCAGGTAAACTTGCAGAGCCCGCTGTAGTGTGCATGCGTCTTCTACTACAGAATATTGCTGAGCAAGTTAAATTTTCAACAGGTATTTAGTTACCCGACACTAGCTCCGACTTGTATCTTTCCATCGAATACTAGGGTTTGTTACTGCAACACTTACATAACATATGTAACGAGACCACACACTTGCAATGGCCAGGCCTTAGTGACTGCTGTCGCATACTTGTGTTGAGTGTTTTTGATTTTTAGTTTGAGTGTGAAATATATTACTGGTGAGTCATCTATGTTCTGTTAGCATCTGGGAGTTCATAGATGAACTGGATGTCATGTGGACAGATGGGAGAGGGTGGCGAGTTGCTTCAGAATAACCATGTGTATTTATCGGCTTGGGTGTACTGTTTGATGGAGGATTGAACGTATCACAGTTATTGCCATTGGCATTGTTTTGAAGTTGATTCTTGCAGTCAATGCAGTTGAGGTATAACATTTGCAGTGGTCAAACACAAACTGAGGGAATGTGGCAGATACACATGAAGAGGGAATAGAGCTTGTGCAGGAGGTCAGCTGTCTCCATCTTCTACATTTATGGAGCATGAATTAGCAGAAACCTGAGCATTAAGCGGTATTTAGAAGAGTTCAGGGTGGATGTTGTTATGTGCAGATATAGGCTACTGTATATATACATAAACTGAGGCAAAGCAGTAGACCATTCTTGTGTCATCAGAAGTAGGGATCAAAATTAGCTGCAGTAAGTAAAGTTGGCTAAAACATCTGTGGTGAAATGATTAGATAAAAGCAACTGAGGACTAATAAAGCAAATAATTATTTGTGGTCCTTAGTAAGGAGGAGCTGTAGTATTTCTTACTTACTGTATCCAAATAAACAAGATAATACTGTAATATTGTTCTCTTTAAGTTGTAGTGGAGAGAGCAGCTGAAGGAGATGCAAGTGAGTGTCTATATGAATGTTAAAATAACCAAGATGGGTGTTGGGCAAACATTTCAACATTTGGTTACACAGCATTTCCTGTTAAACAGAAATATACCCATCTTTGTTTTTCATGATTTAAGGCCTATTTTTTTTATATTTTTCATAGAAAAACTGACTGTTAAAGGATCAAAGGCTACAGATGAGTACTCTTAATTAGGATCTAACTTACTTAATAAGGATATTTACTTATATCGATGCGTCATTCATAACTTACATAAAATCAAATATCCAATGATGACACTTTTTCCAAATGTAGCTATTTATTGAACAAGCAAAGCAGCATATTTACACAACAGTATCTGCATTGTACAAATGTTTCATCTGTTTTGGGCATCCCAGTCACTTGCTAACAAATCCTAAAGTGCATTTCACAAGGCCAAATCTTATTTTATAACTCTTCACATTCTAGGCATTATTCATTTTAGAGTTAAATCGTTAAATGCAAGTTTGCCATTACTCTTCTAAAGTGTTTAACTCCTCCTGCTATTAGATACTTCTCAGCTGAATTTATTTTGCAACAATCTCTAACTGTTCTTTATAACTGATTTATGGAACTGAGCAGTGCATAGTGAAAGTTATACACTTTACATATTTTTTGAATGTAGTAACACAGTCGGTGCGCTGTGAGATAAAATTCAGCTTAAACACATTTCTGTACCACCAATGGTGATAGAAAACATCTGGTTCAGAGGAAACGGATTCAAAACAATCATCAAATCGAAACACATTTTCAAAAAGAAGCGTTTACAAGGCAAACGCAAGTTTAACACTGCTTTGGTGTACATGCATTAGTCAACACCGTAGCATGTTAGTCATACAGATTTTACTCCAGCCACTGTCGAGGCACAATAGCGTTGATTATCAGCGGTATGACCCGATGTTGCTTCATACAGTGTAGCACTACAAATGTGCTCAGAATCCACTCTAACATAGAGCACGACCACAATAACCATGAGTGCAGCGAGCCACACCACTAAACTGTCAAAGTCAACACACAAGGGTAAAAAAAAAAACGACAGGGGTACGTAAATGTACCTCTTAAGAACTGTATAAAAGTCCCACCACAGATGCCAGTTATTGTCCACAACATATTTTTGCTTGGTGGTTACACTAACAGAGGGCCTGCTGGCTGAAATGAATTTAAATAAGAAATGAGATGAAAACCCCTCCACATACAGCTTCTGCAGATGGTCTGCCATTCACAAGACCTAAAAGTGCACTTGTCGTACGTAAGGAACAGTCACATACTCGTCCGAGCTCAGGATCAGTCGACTATTTTTTAAGGCTTTCAACCGAGAGTGATCGAGTGCAGCGAAATTTGTCCGATTTGGCAGAAGTGTCAAACTTTGGGTTTAAGGTAATATGAAGAAGAGTGGAAAAATACAGGAATACTGGAAGTTCTAGAAAGACCGTGAAATCAAACAGTCCATACCTGGCCAGCTTTTGTGAAAAGTCAAACAATAAAAGTTCTGTCATGATTTGCTCATCCAGGACTAGTTTTACTCGTGTTTTCCTGTCGATACGCTGCTCTTTTTTTTTTTTTTGCATGGAAGGCAAAGAAATTTTCAGTAAACAATGATTAAAGAGATATTTTACAGAAATGAAAATTCTGTCATCGTATACTCGTTCCAAACATGGATCACTTTCCTTCCTCTTTGGAATATAATTAGTTATTTTTTTGAAAAATTCATTTTTTTTTACTCCTATCTCTTGGACCACTTTCATTATAGACAAAAATGTATAAAGTTATGCACGTTTGGAATAATTAAAATCTCTTGCGTAACCCACTGCTCAGAAATATGTGCACAGAAAGTTATTATATGGCTTCACAAGAATTTTACGGTGAAAAAAGAACAAGATGAAGATTCTTCAACTTTTGTGTTTTTACAAAAAACGAGTAACAGCATACAAATTGAGAATAATGAGGTTGAGCAAATGATGACAGAATTTTTGCTATTTCTTTTAATACTTACGACCCTTTAAGTAGGAAACAAATGAATACTTTAAAATGTCCTCAGCAAACAGTCTAGGAAAAGATACTCCCTTTAGAAACTAGCTTCTTGGAGCGGAAACAATCGTTCAATATAGAGTTGTCACTTTGGCTGAAAAGAGAACAGTGGAATAGTGTCTTTATTCCAACATCTGGAGATGATAGTGGACGTTGGCGATATGCATAGGGGGTTTCTGGAATGAGAAGATCAGGAGAGAAGAGGACTCTCCCCTGATGGGGCTGTCGCTAGGAGTTTTGCAGAAGCCGTCTATAATGGGGCATGACTTCATGCTCTGGAAGGTGCAGGTTGAACTCTAGAGCCACGAGAACAGGGAACTCAAAGGCTATCAGCTCTCGACGGTTCACCCTAAACCTCTCCTCCAGTTTCTAAAGAGAAAGAGATCAAGAGTTATATAACAGCAATTAAAGATCATTACACAGCACAGAAACGTACAGAGTAACGAAGAGTGCTCATTTTGGCTATTTTTGATCCCAGATGTGCCATTAAAGCCACGTTTGTTATTCAGAGAGAAGTCATCAGTCTTAAGGACTGTTGAGTAAATAACATCTGTTTAGTAGCTGCGGTCGCAAGCCCTCCATTCGGGACTTCAGGTAAAGAGCTACAAGAGCCAGTGTGCAAAGATAAACTCACATCAATCAGAAGCTTGACTTCGTGTTTCTTTAAGTCTCCTCCGATCTTGGCTGCCAGGAGGACGCAGGCCCCCGTGCAGAGTTTGCGGTTCTGTTTGTTGAGTTTACCCTGGAGCACCAGCTTCTCAAAGTAAACGAAGGCCATGGCCACCGTGGACTCCTCATAGCCGCACTCCTCCTGAGCTAGTTTACGGATCTCTCTCTTCAGGCTAGAACATAATACACAAGGCCACGTACATCAGTACTCCAGTTACTCATACTGTAAATATTTATAAAAGTCACAAGCTCTTGTACAAAAGCACAAAACAAATTTGCTGAAACCCTTGGTATCATAAACCGTTCATATTATAAACAAGCTCAAAAAATCAAGAGCTGGTTTATAAAACCACAATCTCTTTGTTTAGCTGGCAAACTTTTTTGGTAGTCACACTTGCAGCACGTGAATAATTTGGCCATGGGGTTGATTCCAAATTACAACCAATCTTTCCTGTGTTCAGGATTAAATCCTGAGCTGAAATGTTTCATTTCTTCACTGCTTTCCAAGGATTGGCAATCAGCGTGATCTCAGAAAACAACATTTGTTTGATTCAGATATTGTAGGATATGTAGTAATATGTAGTATTTATGTGATGTGCAAGATTATTTTGAACCCGAAATACATTTTGTGTGTTATGTTTACTCTACTCCAAAACAATGCTGAGATATGTATTTTATTTATTTGACATTATTTAAAAAGTTTACTCAAACATTCAAGAAATACATAATTCATTTATGACTTTAAATATTTTTATTATTAACTTCACACCACATTTAAAAAATCACCATAACAACATTCATTATTTATATTCAAATTAGGGCTGGGCGATTTAATTGTCTTTTTCAGTAAAGCTGGTTCTTTGATTAGCAGTAAATCTCTATCAGCTGTTTTTAAGATTGAGTTACAATGTCTCCAAGATGCTTAAAAAAACCCTACCTGCAAAGCTACAGTACTGTCCAAAGTTTTAGACGCTTGTGTAAAAATGCTGTAAAATGAGGATGCCTTCAAAAATAATTTATCGATCTACTATCAAATAAATATTTGGTAAAACAGCTTTTTCCAGGTAGGTTTTTTGAAGCATCTTGGAGACGTTGCCACAGTTCTTCTGTCTCAGTTTGTTCTGTTACTTCATTCCAGACAGACTGGATAATGATCAGATCAGATCTCTGTGTGTCAGTATGTCAGACTCCTCGTGCAGACAATAATTTCACTGCATTATTACAATTAATGACAAAAATAATGTTTGGAAATGTAAACTCCAAACTCAAAATATTTTCAACAGACAAGCTACAGCAAAAGATAGAAATATCATTCTTAAAACTATTTTTTGTTGGTAAAAATACCAGTGGCCTAACACTTTTGCACAGTATTGTACACACATATATACTTGCCTTTAAATACTAAGTATGTAGACTGCTTTATCAACATGAAGCAATCGTAAGAAGAACTGGATACCAACTTTCTTACCTTCTGATCTTGCTCAGTGTTAGACGAATGTGAGGAAACTTCTCCTTGAAGGTCTCATTCATGTCCTTCTTGAGATCAGAGGGTTTGACGTACTCGATGACTGTGGTCTGGAAAAAAGTTATGGATATTCATTGAGACTGGCTGTCAAACACATACGAGTACAGACATATCACAAGCGTTTTCCACAGGGTCACAGAAACATTTGCCCAGTTTCAAAGCATGTGGCCTGGATTTGTTCTGGAAACTGTTTGCGGACTCTGAACCAGTGTGTTTTTTGGCCATGCTCAATCGACCTCCTAGAGTTACACTTCAATGCTTGCGAAAATCATATCTTCCAATTTTTCAAACACAGTCATGGAATGGAAATAATGAATGTTAGGCTTCCGGACAGTTGTATTATTATCTCATATTATTGGATATCATACTACAACTGTCCGGAGCCTTGTTCTTTTATCCTGAAATAATGTGTGCGGAAACTGGAAGTGGATTTCTTCATGCAGTCCGGTAACTTTCCTTCATAGAACACAATAGCGATTGTTACAAGCATTAAATAACCAAAAGAAGGAAGGGGAAGGCTGTCTCCTGAACCGTCTGAGTTTTTGAGTTCAAGTACGTGTCTAATACACAATGCAAAAACAAAAACAGAGCCGAATAGGAAATGAACATAGTTTTCTGTTACGTAAGCATGATAAAATCACGCTAGCTGCTATTTAAAAAAAAGTAATTACAGTTGCCAACAGAAACAACTTGTTTCTTCAAGTGTTTGGAAGTAAGACAAGTATTTTTCAAGGTCACCAGTCTGGTATTTCTGCTACATAATGTTCATTACTAATTAACTGACAACTAGGGACTCAAGTTCACACTGTAAATGTGTCTGTAACAGTAAACAATAAAAGTCACATCACTGAGTGACACATGTAATATGACCTGACTTTTATTATTATTTTTAAAAACGTATCAGATTTTTCTCTCTTGAGTTTCTAGTTTCAGATAAGATCTCATCGGTCTCAAACTGTGCTCAGATCTGTTAAGATAGCACATGTTGCGACTAAAACACTTTATTTTAGGGTCTCTTAATTACTGGAATATTAGCCATTTCTAAGTAGTAATTAAGCAAATATTAATGCCTCATTCTACATGACCTTATACTATATTCATAATCCTACCCAATAACTAAACATAACCACTACCTTACTAACTATTAATAAGCAGCAAATTAAGAATTCATAGTTAATAGTGAATAAGCGTTCCCTATTCTAAAGTGTTACCAAATTCACATTAAAAGACCACATTTCCTTCCTTATGGAATCCATATTTATTTAATATTTCGGTAACATAGTATAACTTTCATAGTAATAAGAAGGACACAAAAAATAGGAAAATGCTTTAGGTATTGCAAGGTATGCTATTAACTTAACGTCAAATAAATATTTGAATTCACTTCGGCGTTTGTATAAATAATGTAACATGTACTTTATTAAACAGCATAAATAAATCTACATACATGAAATTCAGCTCTATTTACATTTTTAGGAAAGAGTTCTGATGGTCTTTGGAAACAAAACGTCTGCATACCCTTTGTCCAAATCTACAAAAGAGCAATTTCCAACTAAATATGCACAGTTGTTACAAATCACTTGTGAATCAGTTTTGCTACGTGATAACTCACCATGTATGAAGGAAAGATCAGCACTCTTTTGTGCTTTCCACACGGCCATTGCGGGTCATCCAGAAGATTGGGGTCGTACTCCCTGAAATCTCCCAGTTCATTCCCTATGAGAAAAGAGTGACATAATACTAACAACAAATGAAAAGTTTATTTGCAAAAACAGATAACTCAGTAGTTGTTGTTGTTGTTTTTTTTAGATTAATTGCAATGCACAATGAAAAACATGATTTTTAAAAACTGAGTGATCTGAAACTCTTCAAATATATAAATATAATTCCACATTTAGAGAAGCAACTGTATGGCAAGCATTTTATATCAAGACGTTTATGACCTTGCTCAAGGGTGCATAATAAATAACACATTATTAAACAGAGGTCTTACCAAAATGCTCATTAAAACCAAACAAGCGGCCCCTTGTCGGGACGTATTAGGGAGATTGAGGCAAAATGAAAGAGCCACGACAAGTTGTTGGCACACGCACCGGTATCAAGGCTACTCTGGTTACTGTTGGCACGTGCCAGGCAGAGGCTGCGGTGGCTGGCGTTGCGAGACTGAGAGAAAGACGACGTGGAGTCGATGGTGTTTCGACGACCCAGCACATTGGTTGGATACAGGAACTGTGTGTACGACACTGTCTGTGTAGACATTTACAGAAACGGTAGTCAAATACCCATCAATTATCCCACAAAAGTGGCCATAAAGTGGTGAAAACAGACATTGTGCAGATTTTGCTATAAAAAATGTCTGTAATTGTTTGTGCACTCACCTTGCCATCTGCACCCAATTCAACGCCCTCCAGGCCAATCACCATCTCCTTGGCACTCATGCCACCCGAGGGATGTCGTTGGCGTCCGCTTTCTGCCTTCACATCCCTGCTGGGGCAAGAGAAGATCTCAGAGTCCCTTCATAGACAGTACTGGCAAACGTACTTAACCTGCTGCTACACCATTTGCCACCATAACCTGCTGCTCTCACTGCTTGGCTATATTATTTTTTATTTAGCTTAACATTTTAGATGTTTGGCTTTAAGAGGAAATGGGGGAAAAAACATTGTTATTAAACCAAACACCGTACAATCAAAATTCATATGCCAAACATTGTTCCGATGATCATTTTCTACAATGACCTCTAATGCAATAAATGTTGTTTTAAAACATTATTTACTGAATGTATAAATAATGTATCATACAATTACAGTGTGGTTACAACATCAAACAAATGAAGTAAAAAATGAATTGCAATATCAATATCTCATGCCCCAATGTGAATGGATGGGATGGCACATATAGGTTATTTTCAGGGTCCAGGAATAATACAAATAAATCAGTCAGCCTCTCACATGACAAGACTTTGTATGTGCATCTCAGCTGTATTCATTTTCAACAATTATGACAGGTTGTATTAATATTACAAGGGTTATTATCGTAACATAAATGACAAATGTTGCCTTGCCGGCCTGCTGAAATAATTTAAGCTTTAAAAAACCTTCCAAAACTAATTCCAAAACTCCATGTGATAATATGAAGCAGAAATACAAACAATATTATCTAGATCATCTGTAAATAATGTTGACATGTTGTAAAGAAATACACACAAATAAAGTAAAATACCAAAAATTCAGTTATAGTGGTGACTTTATTTTGGCTGCTTGCAAACTAAATCAATTTGTCAAGATCAAAAATACTACAACGTAACGAACCTATTTATGTGCAGACTTAGAAGCAGATTCTCATTAGTAGACAACAGACAGAACTGAAATGTTTAGTGATGTATCAATAATCTCAGATCCCACGAGGGATAGACAGCAGTTATAGGTAATGTGCACAGGAGCCCTTGAAACAGCTTGGTGAATGGAAAAGCATTAGGCAAGAACTAATAGGAACGGGTGCCCTTGAGAGCTTTCATATGAATATTTAAAAAACAAAACCAGATTTTCAGGAGGAGTCCGAGGAAACTCCTAGATCCACTTTGTAGAAACCCCACAGCTAATTATCAGTTCTCCTGACTCGTTTCTTCAGTTTGCTGACATAAACTTTGAGAGTGTTTTAGTTTGTTAGCACTCGAGCATTTAACACTCTTTGGCCACTGGTGGCGCTGATGCAAGCAGAACATGTCGGTAAACTTGGCACTCCATCCAGGACAACCCCTCTTAGATTGCTCTGTCAATACTGTGCACTTTACTGCCAATCGGCCAAGCCAAAACATCAATGGAATAAATCAAGCTGAATTTTGCCATGAGCCATTCATCATACTGAATGCATAACTAAGCAGACAAAGTTATATAATACTATATACAAATCTCAGAGTTCGCAAAACAAAGAAGC
>JAUMHR010000043.1:1993037-2013949 GCA_032361145.1 Enteromius fasciolatus
TTTTGCTCAACTAATGCTTAATTGTGCACAAATTAACCATTAATTAATGCTTAACTAATGCATTATTTTGGACCCCTATTCTGAAGTGTTACCAAAAAACTTTAAATTAGGTCTATGTTTCCAACACTTATTCCCATAATGGAAAGTGTTTAACACTTATTTTACACAACATATGTGATATAGTTACTTTGTCCAGTAAAAAGGAATGTGGCATTACAGTGTAAATTACCGCTAGAGCCTTGAAATTTTTTGAGCCCTCTACTTAGTTGTCTTGGAGGACAATTGTTAGGCAAGATTAAAGTCGGCACCAGAAAGATCCAGGCTATTTGCACAGATGTATAGCCACCCATTAGAGCTCAGGAATTACATAACACCACACTCTTTACACAGTTAGACCTGACAGGGTTGCAATAATGCCTTTGTCTAGAGCCGCCCAATCAAGGCAGCCTTAACAGAAGGCCCTGGAGTAGTAGAACAGGATCATATATGGGGTGTGTGTGTGTATTTTCTTCTGAAAGGCATGTGCCAGCACATGAGAGACAGAACTACATCGCAGGCTGCTCTTGGCAGTGCTTCTAAAGGTTTTGGTCTTCCTGGTGGAAAGTGGCAGTCCATGCAGGATGGGGTCTGGGAGAGGAAGTGGAGGTCAGAGGCAGGGAGTGGAGGAAGGGGAAGAGCGGAGTCAGGGCACAGACTGGGCATCCTGCCTGGAACCTGTGTTTGTTTCTTGCAGCTGCCCATTTAGAACAAGTCCTACACTGTTTAAAGCTCAAGTATGTCATGTTAAAATACTTTCTCCTATATGAGCTTAATATGCAGAGATGGCTATAAAAAAAATCAGTGAAACTGACTGTAAAAAATGGCAGCTGTAGCTGTATATATATATATATATATATATCTGTAGCTTTTAAGCAAGCCCATGTAAATAATACATGGAAGATGTGCAGTGTCATGCACAAACATAAAACCACCATCATGACACCACATATGACACTAAATTACTAAAATAAACATTGGTTTAACAACTTATGTTGTAACATAAAGCCACAATGCACATAACTGATGAGAAAAAACTAAGAAGAAACAGTTATAACAGTGAATGTTATATAATGTAATGAGCTTTTAACCAATTGTAAACTGTAGGCGTATTCTGGGAGACCTGTTTAGAAAACATTATTTTTGGGCTAGCTCAAAAATGATACACTTCCCTGTTAAGAGAAATTACACGTGTGCAGTTGATCAAAATCAGCAGATTACAGTGGCAACACAACTGTCCTCACAACAAATAAAGCTTACTAAGACATGGCAAATCATCTAGATGTTTAATGAGAAATTTATATTTTTTGAAGTTATTGTATATACCTACAGTATATAGGTGTATATGTAAGTGATAGTATCAAATAAACGTTACTGTTTCTATTTTGTTTTAAAGCATCCCAATATAATAAGAATAATTCAGACTTATTACTTTTGCCTGGAGTCAAACCAGTTCATTTAGATGTTGGGACATTTTCTGTACCTTGCACAACAGGAGACATAATTACTGTGAAATGAAGCAAGAATTAGGTTTCAGGTCAGTCCAGTGCCTGTCAGTGCCTGTCAGTACCACAGTGAAGCATTAAAACAGAAAATGCAATATTGCATACTAACTATATTCACAAAAACATTCCCTGCTGTCCTTTCTGGCTCCAATACAAAGCAACTGAACAAAGGGCACCCAACTTGCATGCATGGCCTCTACGGTCTCAAATTACAGCACGTTCATATGTTCACATTAAAGCACTCGAAGCAGGTGCAGAAGGTGTGTGTGTGTGTGTGTGTGTGTGTGCTAGAAAGAGAAAGTAAAATATACTGTAACCTGAACGTTAACGACTGTATTTTGGTGGAGCTTTGCATGTCCGCTAGAGCAACAGACACCAGTGCTGTGGCTGTTTGGCTGAGATTGAAATGTTGTGGTTATGTTGGTTGGAAATGAAACTTGTGTGCCTGGCTGATACTTCAGTGCTGCCACCTGCTCGTCTTCGATTAGACACAGTTGTCACTATGAACATGCTTAATATATGATCCTGATGCTTTAGAGATACTGGCTGCTGTGTGTTTTTCTTCACAGGGCACATTTCGAAGATGAGCATGCTTTGAAGGGCCATACTAACAGGTTGAACTATTTTGAAAAGTGATTCAGTAAATACACTGTGTGATATTAAATGGAAATCTATCTTTTAAATTCTTGTTCAAATGTTTTGGTAAGCACAGGTGAACTGAGAAACGCACCCATGCAAACTGTGTCATCAGCAGTATCCTCACAACATGGGTCACTCGGGATATTAATGAATAGACGATGTACTGTAGAAAAGAGTTATTGATTTGTTTTTTTCAGGGATTGTGTTTAATGTGTCTAATGGGGCCATTAGTTCAATAGCAGCTAATCTCCCATTTCAATAAAGTCAAAGTAATCCGTCACTTCACAGCTTCTATAGTGTGTATTCCTCTAAAAATATACCTGTATCCTACCTCAACAGCTATATTGTGAAACACTTTTGCAATACAGCAAAGGAGTACACTGTATAAAACAATGAAAGACACATAGTGATGTAACACTGTGATGTACATTATTTATGCGTACTGTCTGAATTTAGCTGGTTTGTTTAACCATAAAACGAAAGTGTCTTTATATCAAAGTTCAGTACAATTGATATACTGAACAAAATGTATTTGGACAGACACTTTGTGGTAGTAAATGTGGAACATATTTATAGTTTACGTGAGAAACTACATCTGAGGTAACATGTAAGTAAACTTGAGAAGTGATATCATAAATCGTCTTAAAATCACCTTGACATTGGTTACAAAAAATACTCTTTTTTTCTAGAATCATTTGTTTTCATTTGGCATTTTCCAGCTTGTCACTATTAATGCAACAACAAGTGAGCTAAATTTAAAGCATTAGATTTGTTGATGCATATTTAGTGATGAACACAAATGGACTTGCATGTTAATAATTCGTAGAGCAGCTTACTGCATTACTGTTGCAATTAATGACCTGTCCTCGTCCCAATGCATAAGGTTACCTGGATCTCTGCAGTTCCAGGGCTGAGTTGGCTATCTGCCCTCCCTCCAGAGAACAGTAGTTCTGGCTCGACTGCCTGGTGTAGGACACAGGCAGGATTCCCTGAGTGTACGTCTGAAGTCTCCCTCTCGTAGCCGGCGGAACTGCTGAAAAGGGGGAGCTGAACGCGGACTGGAGCACCTGAGAGCCGCACACATCCCCCTCCGCATCCGCTCCGCACGCTGGAGGAGGAGCAGCAACAGCAGAGGCGGCCGCGCTGGGACCCATGATCCCTGCCATGAAACCAGCAGCTCGGGCACTGCTGAGAGCCTGGTTCGCTGCTGCGGCCAATGCCTGCTGGCGCACTGCAGAAACCAGGCTCTGTCTAGTCCTGGAGCTGTCCTCGTCCTCGGTCTGATTCTCCCCGTCATCCTGCACGGGTCGTCCGTCCAGAGAGATGTTGCTGAGGAATGAGAGTGCAGCTTGTCTCCGTCGTGGATCTATTATGCGCTTCCGTGTGTGCTCCAGACTGGAGTGCTTCATCTGCAGCGCGCTCGCCATTAGCCGTGGGATGGTGCGTGTTTGTCAACGGAGAGGGTTCATAGTGATTGTTTGGATATGGGGTGAAATTGGTGGTCAAAGCGCCATGGCGTTGGCTTTTAAGTGCCTGCTGTGTTTTACTGTGTGTGTGTGTGTGTGTACAGAAAAGCAGGGTCACGTGTGTGCAGTATTGTGGCAGCAGGAGCTTTAGTCTGACCAATGGGGATTCATGAGAACAAGGCGGCGTTCCAAAACAGAGCGAGTCGCCTAACTAGACTGCATTCCTAGCGCGTTTGGAATTGAGCTCAAAATTTTAGACGGCGTGTTTGAGAGCGGTTTAGTTCATTTAGTTGAACGGATTCTGAGCTAAAAATGATGTCTACTTTAGGCGACTCAGTACGTTTTGAAACACAGCCTGCGTGTTTTTCCCCTTGCCTTCATTTTTGTTCCGCCCTTCTGGGCTACTTGGACAGGACATTAAAAATTACATAAAAGTAAACATTTTTGGTACGAACAGTCCGAGGTAGCACGATATCTTGATGCCCTTTTAGATATCGTTAATGTGCGTTCAAATAGCATTTCAATTAATCTCAAACAACTGGAAATAGACTTGCATGTCCCTTCTTAAAACTTTTTAAACATGCAATTAAATTTTACTTGGGTAATTTTGCATAACTGCGTACCCGTGCAAGGGTAAAAGAGCATTCATGGGAAACAAAATTATACTTTTCTGCAATTTTCTAGTAAAACGTGTGTCATGGATATATTTGCAATTCCAAATTTTGTCATGAAGCTGCAGTTTAGTAATATTTTAACTTTAAATGTAATACCAAGAAACACACTGCAGTTAAATGATAATAAAGTAGGCTACTTTAAATGTGCTTTAATAGGTATTTTAGACATCAAAATAAGCATGACAAACATTAATAAAACAAAATAATAGGCTATTTTAAATCAAAAGGGTTTAATTAGAAATGATCACAGATTGTATAACTATTTAGTATACTTAAATGGGAAGCTTGTAGACCACCTTGGTTTGGAAACCATGTTCCAAAACATATTTAATATTTTAAGTTGAATTCTGTTTAGGCATCCTGTGATGATTTAGCAACTGAAGTTAACACACATTAAAGCACTGTGTGAGTGTTATGGATACCTCTTCTACCAAACTAAGCTGAAATGACAAAACTCTACATGATGGCACAATTTATTACAAGGACAAACGTTCACTGACTGCAACTTCCTTAGTTGCCTTAAAGACTGGCTGTTTTTTTTTTGAAGACAGTCTGCAGTTATTTTCAACATCACTACGCCATCTAGTGCTGAATCAAGTTATATGCACATGCCTAGAGGTTAAAGAATGGCTTCTTCGAAGTGTTCACTAGATGGCGCCAGAGTGCTGCCTAAACGTTGAGGTTATTATTATTTTTCACCTAGATAATGGTGAGAGATTCCAGTGATGAAATGAATGAGGGAGGTGATATAAACCAGTGATGAAATATCATATAGTTAATTTGCTGTTTGTAACAGATTCTTTCTCAATCACTTCCCTAGGTTACAGGAGACGTTTATGAGGGAAACTTGTGCAATTTGGGAATATTGTGGTTTTTATATCATGATACAGCTAGTTACATGTAAGGATAGTTGCTCCCATATCAAACAGTTTTATGAGCTCGCTTAACAACATGGAATATTTGCACTTGAAAGAAATCATTTTTACACTGATTTGGCCAAGTAAATGAATGTAAATGTGGACTACAACATCCATGCTCCAGTAACAGTGGGTGGTCCCTTTGCTCTGTCATCTGGTCAGAATTCTTCCTCACTGATAACCTTCCTCGGTCAGAAGCACTCAGGTCAATGACATTATTCTAACATGCTGAGTTAACCATGTTATGGTAATGACAGATACTCAAGCGAAGAAATACGTAAGCAACTCCTTCACCACAGAAGCTGTTTAGTGACCCCCCCCTTTTTTTTTTACTTCACACCCAGTATCTGCATATCAGCCATGATTTTCAGGGACAAAAGACTATTGAGTTGGATAGACAAAGCATTAAAAGTCAATAAAACAAGACCTACTTTCACTTTCCACTACTAATTTGACAGATCCTCAATTGGTTGCCCATTCGGTGCTGTTTTATTACTTCCTCAGTCTCATAACGCACCAAAATAACAGTGTTTTTTTTTTGAGCTGCACTATCACGAGCAACAATAATGTAACTCTCGGCCAGGTTAATCTTATCCCAAAATCAGTGGAGCAGAGCACAGACCTCAGACTCTCTGTCCCTGTGTGTGAAATGCAGCACTTCCTGTGTTTGTGTGGGGTTTCCTCCCCCTCAAGTGATTTTGGCACCTTATTGTGAGTCATGATGCACACGATGTGGCAACTGCTTGGGGAAAAAAACAAAAATATTGCTGATGGTTTTCTGACAGCAGATGGTTGGGAATATGAAGCTGGAGTAACCGGGATCCTGTGGAACTGAAAGTGAAAGTGATTTATCAGAAATATCAGTCTCTTCTTATCAGCTGGGTTCAGGGAGTAAAGCGTGATTCATGTGATGCGACTAAAGTTTATTTTTAAATACATTTGTTTCGGGAGTGACTAGGAGTCACGTGATATCAGTCAGTTCCGTTAGCAATGCATGTAAGTTGTTTTTAATGGTACACCAATTGAAGTGGTGATTTATATGCTTTCAGGAGCCTAATCGGAGTGATGGATAGCTGCTTCTGCCCAAACGTCACCCAGTCTGACGCTGAGCGTTCTTGTTGTTGCTTCTCTGTGGTCAAGAGGGCAGAGGTGGCCAGGCAGAGGGAGATCTGCGGTCAGATGGTAGGATTGATGAGTACGTTTTTAGGGGGAACTATGAGGAAGTCCATCTCCAGCCCACCCGTGGGCCACAGCAGCCCCACATCAAACGGACCAGCTCCGCTGTGATGTATGGCGGCTGCGCTGCACTTTCAACCAGAGTCGAGAAGGTCCATCAAGGGATTTATCTTAAGGGAGGATGAAAGGAGAAGCAGAGGCGTCTGCCAAACAAAGGCTCATGGGGGCCAACAGTACAGGTCAGGCCTGGCCCTCAAAACTGGAGAGATTTATATTAGTCCACTTTAGCTAAAGACACTTTCTGGGCAGAGATGGGTTGAGTGTATACGAAATATTGGAAAAATAACGATACTATTAAAATTTGTGCACTATATATATATTGATGTGACCATTGGAAATAAAATTCATTTATTGCAATGAATGTTAAAACTTAAGTCCTCTTAGAAAAAAAATGTGTCTTGCACAATATATTACATGCTTTCTGATTGGCGCTCCATACTTTTTTAGCAAGTAAAAATCTAATTCTAAAATATACCTCTTCAGGTTGTGCCTTGTACAGTACATGTAAAAATACTTTTTTATATTGTTAATACTTTAACTTCATATTTTTTTTACCATTTACTTGATTGTCCATATACTTTTTAAAGAAAACTATGTTTAAAAGTTCAGAATCACTGTATTTCAGTGCATTCTGTAGAGCTTTGAGAATAAAAAATATTTCAATATTATGACCAAGCCACTCATGACCGCCCCAAATTTAGGCTTCTGAATACAATTTAGGTGTTTATTTGATCCTTAAATATTAACTTCATATTCTTTTATATCATACTAAATGAGTCATAATGGTATCAGATATAATGCAACATGGTTTGTCTTATATAAATGATATCTTAGGGTAGACCCTTAATGACCAGAATGACAATTTGTCAATGCCATATACTGTACGTTGATCTAGGTTGTAAAATGTTGTGTGATTCCTCAAGAAATGGATGCTCTTATGATATTAGAATGTTTTTTTGTTTGTTTGTTTTATTAAAAGGAAGACATTAAAAAAATGTTACATTTGACTTGATGATTCCACCACAAGACTTTCATGTCATTAAATTGAAAGTTTTGACAGTGATATAAATGAACTATATAAAACCTGAATACAAAAAGTACAAGTTCTTAAGAAATGCTTGAAAAACATGAGTTTGAAAATCTTTCTTCATCATGGACGTTTATGAAACCAAATTCACTGTTCACCTTAAAGTCAGCTCAAGCAGCGGCACTATAGCATAATTGCAATGTGATAATTCAAACATTTAGGAAACCTTCCCACAACCATAAACACACACATGACATGTTCCTGGAATGAATCTGAATTCCTTTAAAATGAGATTAAAATCCAACTGACCAGTTTCTCCTTAAAGGTTCCTTAAAA
The DNA here is from genome assembly GCA_032361145.1 of Enteromius fasciolatus. Lineage (NCBI taxonomy): Eukaryota > Metazoa > Chordata > Actinopteri > Cypriniformes > Cyprinidae > Enteromius > Enteromius fasciolatus. The sequence continues at coordinate 2,000,874 of JAUMHR010000043.1, forward strand.
ATCATTATTATCTTATAATACAAAAGGTAAATATAAAAAGTTTGTGTAACAGCTTGGGAAATTTGTGGGGGGGGGGATCTTCTAGAATTAAATTGCATAATAATATATTTATTATATGTAATATTCACCATTTATGAGAATGAAATGAAACAATACAAAATTTCTCCATGATGTATGCTAGTAGTCTAATGATCATGTGTTACATGTGAGGTCATGACCTCTTGAAATGGTGGTAACTGAGGCACTTCATAAAGCTGTCAGATGAGAGCTGAGCGTATTAATCACACCATCATTCTTGCACACAACCTCAACATTAAAACAATTTAGTCATAATGGGATAGCATTTCTGAAACCGTTTGAATCTGTATTTGTTTTCTCTTCTCTTGCGTGGAGGAAAGCAGGCCTGTGATAACATACTTCTCTGTTCGGCTCAAAATGAAAACATTCATTTGTATTCATTTGAAGAGGACAAGCAAGCATGTGGGAGGAGACACTGAAGTTGGCACACATGAGCTCTGATCCCAAATCTAGTGAGGTGCCTAGCTGTCTACTACCTACATAGACAACTTTCCTCTTCGGCAGCATCGGTTGGGGTTTTTAAAAGGTGAATGTAAATGTATGTAAAAATGTATTAAATTTACTGCATAAATCATGAAAACATGATAGAAGTCTTAAAATGGGGTCTCTCAGACAAAAATAATTGCTAACACCACTTCTCACAAATAACTAGGAGCTTAGTGAGCAAGTTAATTGAGGAAAACCTCTCAGCTAATAATGAATATGTGTTCCCTAATTTAAAATGTTACCAAATAATCATTTTTAGGGGTTTGTAGCATGGTAAAAAAACTAAACAAAAGCTTTTAACAGAGCACATTGTAGAATTGGCTTCCTAATGGCTCATGAATAATCCATGATAGCCTACTTTAAAAAGATTGTATCTCAGTGGGCAGCTAATTAGGATTTGGACAGGACCATTGTTTCGCTGTGTGAAACGTTACAGCACAGATCTCTCACTCCACTTCAGTCAATAAACTGTTTACACGTTTTCACACGTTAGCCACCGACATGTGAACACACAGTGACACTCGTCGAACAAAAACACTGTATGTTTCACAGAAACCCTTCCTTAGAGAAAAGAGCACAACCCAGCCTTACTGTTTGGCGAATATTTTGATTTCAGGTAAAGTGAATCATGGCAGGATGGGGACACTGGATAAAACAATAAAGGGCCACGAATGGGGCCATATTTAGGTGGCTAAGAGGAAACATGGTGTTGGATTTATGGGGGAAGTATGAGGTGAAAACAGTAGCAGTTGGTTTATTGAGAAGGTCAGTGTATAGACTCTAAGTTTACTGTAACAGCAGACTATAACTGTGAGGAAAAGCCCACGCAAGTCAGTGGGCAAAAACAGCAGTCTTTCAGTATGAGAGGAAGGAGTATATTATGAGTCAGCATGTAGAGAGGAAGAAGACCTGTGCATTCCACAGCCATGGGGATGACTGTACTGTGTGTGTTCAAAGAACTGTGTAAAATGTGTTGGTTTAGTGCTTTAAAATGTCCATGTAATATATTTCATTGACCTTTATGTCCTTTTCCCCTGAAATACAAGCTGTCAATGATCAATGATTCATTCATTCTGATCTCTGTTGAAAGCTGTTTGATCTTCAACTTAAACTACATGTGCATTACCTGTCCTTTAACACTGATTTGAGCTCATTATTTTAAGGATCGTTATTATAGTTGCTCAATCTTTGAATTATAACTTGCGACTTAATAATAATTATATGATATTTTTGCTATTACATTTCTAAGTTACACATGTAGTTACTATAATAATTATGAATTCTATGTATTAAAATAAAATTACATACGACTAACCCTAAACCAAACCCTAACCCTATAATAAGAGCTTTTTTTACAGCCCTGTTACAGTCAGCAATCGTTGTCTATATTGCCATTACGTTGGTGCAGTAATTTTGCATACATTTGCATAAAAAAGATTACAAACCAGCATTGCATTGCCTTCCTTCTGATCCCAACATTAGGAGTGGATGAACATTTTTTATTTTAAATGAAGTTCCAGACCATGTCACTAAGCTCTTGGTCATTTGTTTGCTTCATTTTATAGTGGGTTCATGTACAAACAAGGCACAACTTTCAGGATTTCAGGAAACAAACTGAAACTGAAAGACAATGCTGTGTCAACTATACCACACTGCACATTTATGTGGTTTCAACCTAAATCACAGCAGGCTCCATCTGTAAAGGATGTAGGCTGTCAAACATACACAACTGTTAGCCAGTTATAGCAGTGGTCACTTTCGAGTCTACAACTATTCAAATCTTGATAACATTAGGAGTGAATCTTAGAGAACAGTACAAAATAATTTAAAAAGGCAGTTGCAAATATTGACCAAAATAAAAAAAAAAACTAAGTGCACTTGCAACTATTTCAATGCTTTTTTTAGTTTTGAGTGAAGTATGTTTGCTACTAACTTACTAACTTAGCATCAATAGGCTGTAGCAAGATCGCAACATGCTAAAAACACTCAAGACCCGAACCTCCCGGGCAATACCCTAAAAAAACACGATTTCCTTTACAACTGAAAGGAAAAACTTTATTATTCTTTCTACAGAAGTATTAGCCTGTGTGATGTCAAATCAAAGTAAATAAGTGAACCCTTGGGAACTGGTAAAAAAGCCCTATGCTTCTTTTTACAGAGAGCTTCTGTGGTTATTGGATACATTTAAATCAGCTCACTCTGTTAAAGGGATAGTTCGCCTAAAAATACAAATTCTGTCATTAATTACTCACCTCAGGTCATTCCAAACCCATAAGATCTCTATTCATTATTGAAAACTTGCATTTGCTTCATGTAAACAATGCACAAAAAGTAATCTTGTCCTTGCTACGTTTCTGGACCTTGATCGTGGAAGTAACCTTGCTGTCTATGGGAGCTCTTGATTTGATCAGAAATATCTTCATTTGTGCTCCAAAGATGAAAAAAGGTCTTACTGGTTTGTAACGAAATAATGGTTCATTTCTGGATGAACTATGCCTTTAATCTTGCTGTGTTTGTGCAAATGTATGCATTTACAGCAAATACTGATACATAGGAATGCGAGGCTCCAGCCCATTACAGCTCAAGCCTCTGGCCCATGTAACTGCATGGAGGAGGAGAGAATCCATCAAGGCTGGCTGAGGGCGTCTTGGGTCAGCGCCGCAGGACTGAAGCCTCTCACCGTGCCTGGCACCTGCTTGCACGGCCGGCGTGGAAACCACACAGCGCACGCCCCAGCCAGCCTTGAGAGACACAGCCAGGACAGAATGTACACTCAGCCTGAGCACCCCCTATTTCATCCCAGCCTCTCCCCCAGCTCTCGATGCTTAGAAGCAGAGAAATGAACAATGTTTAGGGAATGCATGCTGGGAACACCCTTGTGCTCTTTTTGTAATGTTAGCAAGTAAGGAGTCTCAGCCTACAGGTTCAAGGTGTGAGTTATAGATCACTACAATGACTCATAAATTGCGAAGTGGTTTGACGTTTTTATTATAGCTTCCCCATATTAGATCAAGCCATGTTTAACAGCCGCGATAATTCACAAAACACACTGATGTGGAGAGCAAACAATATGAAATGTGTTAAACTGACATTTTGTTGATGTTACTGTAAAAGTACTTTTCGTTATGGCTGTTTCTGCAACTATCGTAAAGTTTAGCAGACCCAGTACACAGAGGAAACGTATTCAAATATTTTCAGCATCACATGCAGTGCACCGTCCATGTCACCTGATGTCTGATCATAAGGTGCATCGTAAAGGTTTTTAGCAGTCTAGAGCGCACAGACGAACTGGTTAAAGTTTAGACCTACTTAGGTATTCTAGTGAGACCTACTGAAGTGAAAACAAAGCAGAGCAGATGTGGTGTTCAGTATTAAGAAAGGTTAATAGGGTACAGTGGATGAGCAGTGAGTGATGTGCTGCAGGTTTTATGGCTCGGTCTACAGTGTCTTGTCAGACGGGCTTTAGGAAATGCAGGGCAGTCTGTGGTTAGTGGTCTTTTTTGACACAGCTTGATCCTCTGCCTTATCCAACTTGTATTGCACATCATGAAACATGAAACAAATGACCTTTTCTACCCTGCTTATGGCATTCCTGAGCACTATAGAGTGAAATCCAGGCTAATCAACCTCCAAATGTTTGCTCAATGTCATAGATCACATCTAAACACAACTAAATTCAATTAATCTCTAAAACAACTTGATTCCACTAGGCTACACCAATTACTTTATTTTTATTGGGTAGAAATCTTTTCTTGAGGTGTACAAGTTCATTCTAAAGGGGAAAAACAAATCTAATCTCATTTTAAATCTAAGATTATTCATTAAATTGTGAAGCACACTCCTAGTTCCTAATACAAGTGCTTCCAAAGAAGAGGTTAACCATTTTACATTTTAATGATAGGTCTCCCATTCAGATTCTGTTACAGTGTTTCCAGGTTGTACCAGTGTAATTCTTTCTTGGGGGGGATGGGGAAACAAATCCTTACTTACCTCTGAGCTTCTCCCACTCGTTGAGCACACATAAAACACCAATGCTGAGGGTTTGAGAAACACTCACAACTCAGGTATATCAATTAATTAATAAATAGCAAATAAATTTAAAACTTTATAACTGTTCACAACTTTATGATTTCATACAGTATATCGCATCTTAGGTCATGTGAAGTTTTTTTCTATTTTCTCTCTCTCAGTTACTTGTGACTAGAGTATGGCTCTCAGGTACTCATCACTATGAGTGTGATGCGCATGCATGCATGATTAAATAAAATGAAGTAGAAGAAACACATTTTTACAGTTTTTTTTAGTTTATATATATATATATATTCTCCATAAGTTGTGGAACAAAGGAAAAAGTATTTTAAAAAGTATTTTTAAAATGAAAATGATGAATTATTTTAAAATATATTCACAAATGAGAGTCTGTGTGGGTATTCTGTGCTTACTTAAATAAAAATATGTATGCATATCTATATATATCCTTTATTCGTTCATTTACAAAAAAATATATAATAATTAAATTTTAATAAAGCAATAAAATAATAATAATAAAAAATTTATTCTTTAAGAAAATAAAAACATGGACAACAACAATGAACATCATATCATGACCAGCACTTTGAACCAAAACTGCTTCCTAAAAAAGAAGAGACTCAAATCATGCCTTTCATAGCGCTCCTCCCATCAGATAGCACACTCTCAGCCATACATCATCTCCTAATTCTCTCGTCTGGGTTAAGGTTAGGCAGACAAGGTTTTGGCAGGTAGAAGTCCTCTGCGTTAGCCTCACTGCACTCCATCAACACCGCTCGCAGTCATTTGTTTTCCCACTCTCTGCTCTATCCAAGCTCTTCTAATGAAGTTGTCATTTTGTCCTGGGCAGACGCAGCCAGCATTCCCTTGCTTTGCTGAGGAAAGGGTGGGAGTAGAATTTAAAAAAAGAAGAGAAAGAAAAAAAAATTAAGTTCAGTTCCAAGGCATTCTACAATGCATTAGGTCATGAGAATTTAATCATACACTGCTCCAATGATGAAATAAGTCACCGAAAGGGCCAGGGTTGAGCTTCACCATTGGTCACTCAAAGGTCATCTCCATCTGCGGAGAGAGGAATGATAAATAACTGGGGCAAAACAGTATTATTGAGTTTCTTCCTCGTTCGTAACAGTACAGCAAATTAGCAGTCCTCAAAGACAGTCCAGGTTCCAGAATGAGTTTGCTCAGCTTCTGGGAATTCTGGCTGACAGATAGAAAAAGTGCACAGCGCTTGAGGAATGGACGTATCCAGTCGCCCGAGTTATTTTTGTTTGCCGAAATTCAGAAGTGGGCCTGTTACCCTGGAGGCAGCTCGTGTTTTCCATGTAGCTCAGTGTCTTGGCAGGGTCTAGATTCTTGGTTTCCCACTCTGTCCCCCCTTCACGCTGGCCCTCTCTCTGTCGCTCTCCTCAACCAAAGCATCCCCCAACCAGGAAAGAGAGCGCAGCCTTCCATGGAGACAGACTGACTGCGCAGGCGGCCCGGCAGATGTACGGAAGATAAGTTTGTGTTCGTAAGCCGGGCCATGACCCTCAGCAGCAGGACACTGACCAGATCCTGTCAGCGAGAGGGCAGAACGGAGCCCGGCACAGCCGCTTCACCCTCCCCCACAGCTGCGGCCCTCCTGCCACCCAGCCTATCACGGCCCAGCGGGGAGGGAGGAGGGAAGCCCCGTGGAGCCGTCGCTTTCCTCTACGGCAGCACCGTGAGGCTCCCTAACGCCTCCTCCGACCCCACAATCTCTATCAGGCTCTGCCGACACACAATGATGGCCCGCATCATTTCCCCTCTCCCTGCTGGACTAATGGATGGAGACGTGTGACAGCGACGCCGGAGCACTTTCGAAAACACTCCATCAGCAGTTTCTCATGGCTGGAGCTCGTAGAGTAACTGAAGAAAGCTTTTGCTTGCAGCTGAGAGTCGAGTGGCTGGAAAAGAAGAAAAATCGTAACATTATAAATGTTTCTTCAAAGTTGCAAACATACATCCAAAACAATAACCTGAGAAAGGGAGGGGCCACTTGAAAATTGAAAAAATGGCACATTTTTGTACAGACACAAACACGCAGACTGTATCATAACATTTAGGATCTAGTCTGTGGTTTTAGAGTCTTTGGATCCTCTTCCCAGCCTAGAAAGCTAAAGTCACACTGTCCCTGCTACACTAATGTGGCAGGCGTTCCCGATGACTTCCTGACCCTGTCTATAAGCTGAGACCAGTTGGGACACAGGACAAGATGAAAGCACTGGCACAACTTGAAATGCCAACAGGAAGTACTGAAAACACTGCTTTGAAGTAAACCTAATTGGGCTTTCAGCAGTTACTGTGCATCTGCTTTATAGAGATTATTTAAAGCACTGCCGCCTGATTAGTAACAATGCAGTGGAGCTCTACTGACCGGACTGTATCTTACCTTGCCTTTCAAAAGGGAGTTTACCTTAAAGTCAGAAAAAAGTGCATTCCAAGAAAACAGAGGAACTAAAATAGTAGCTTTATTAGAGGTGGCTGTATTTCATGCGCTCTTTTGACCACCTAGAATAAAATCCTATTCAACAAGTGATAACAAAGAAGGAGTCTAGTAATAGTTTATTTCTTAGTGTTATGTGAGCTGAACTGTGTTCTTCTGGGGGAGATTATTGATATGTCCCTAACGACTGCAGTGTATTTTGAATAACGTGGGAAATTAACAAGCTGAAATTAAATTGATGGAAAATAAGGAAATAGGTCCAAACAGAACAAATCACCATTTGGCAATGTGACAGCTTTGACAGTTTTTTTAAAATGTTGTACTTTGCACTCACAGTGCCGGGGTGTGGGTATTATTTTATACAGAGGTCCCACAAGACAAGTCCAACAACACTGAAAAACAAAGCAACACCAAAAGAAAACGTCTAAACTTTTCAGGGACAAAGAATATTACAGAACCTTAAGTGACTATAAGCTTTGTTGTGGCTTAATATTTAGAGAGTCCTTTTTCGGGTGTTTGTTTGTTCATTACTCACTGCTGCTGTGTGCATGTACTTGGTTGGGTGAAATGCAGAGCACAAATTCAGAGTATGGGACACCATATTTGGCCATATTTCACATCCTTGCCTTTACTTTCATTCCCATTAGAAACAGAACCCCCCCATGATATTTTTTTGACAAAGCGGATACATCAGCGTCGCATAAGCACATAGCTAAGATAATGCAACAGCGGCTTATGGACGATTCTGTAAATGTCGTGACCCAGTCAGAGCATGGGATTTATTTCACCATTATTTATATAGTGTTTTTAATAATGCAGACTGTGTCAAAGCAGTTTTAAAGTATTAAACAGGAAATTGTTGAAATAGTGTGTTCCGCACTCTCTTCTGGAGTTGCGACAAAGTTAGATTGTGCAGAGGACTCGTCTGGTTCCTGATGTCCCGATGGCTGTCAAGGTGATGAGGTCTTTGAAGGGGATCTGTCTCTGGGACTTATCTAGTTGTCCTGGTCTCTGCTGACATTCACGCTTAATCCCAATTGAATATATTTTGGAGAAACCTGAAAATATTTGTCAGCCCCATCCAACCTGACAGAGCTTGAGAGGTGAAAAAGCGTGGAGAAGCATGGCGGGTAATTCCCAGTTGAAGATGTGCAAAGCTCGTTGCATCATCCCCAAAAGGCTTGAGGCTGTAAAGGTGCTTCAACAAAGTATTGCGTTAAAAGGAATATTCATGCAAAGTAATTATTTGTGTTTTTTTCCTTTTAATAAGTTTGCCAAGTTGTCAAAAATCTTTTCTGTTGTTGTGAATTTAAAGCAGAGCTAACCTTGCCTTGTCATAACAAAGTATCAGACATTTTAAGAACAGAGTCTGCAAGGGAGCTCTTTGTAATATAATGTCCTATATTATGTTTTCTGTTTTTGTATGATTGGCTCTATTGTGAATCTTCTTTATTACAATTTCTGCACATTTTTACTTTATGCAATTACCTGAGCAGGCCTCCCACTCTTAAGTGTTGTTTAGTTCAGACTTATCCAGAGTCAAGAGATACTAATGGATGATTTACCCTTATTCCTTCGATTTTTCATGCTGGGGTCATTTAGCAAAAACATTTGTTTTAATTCGATAAAAACTTGGCTTGGTTAACCTTTAACTCAACTTATCAAAGCATGTTCCTGATACATGACGAATTCAAAAACATGATTTTATAAAGCCAATGTGATAATAAGAATTGTGGAGTCATTGAAGGAGCATGTTCAGATAATTCTAGCCAATAGCAACACAATAGATGCATGACAGCAGCTTACCTCACTACTAACAATTCTTACAGCATCCAAAATCCACACTTACTGTTGCCCCGGGAGGAGAGAGGTGGGAGGCTTTAAAAACCCAACCTGGGTCTGGACTCTTTCCTCCATCACGGCCTGTACACCACTTTTTCTTTTTTGCTTTTTTGTCTCCTCTGTGCTAATTACCATGAAAACTAGTGAATGTGGTTTGTTTAGATATGTGTAATACACATATTTTACACCCCTTTACTGCCACCTCCACATGGTCCTGTTAAAGCAGTGGTAATTCCCCGAGCATTTGACAAATGACACACAACCCGAAAGTGTCCCCAAGAGTAAACCTACCATTGTTTTACACCATCAACACATTCATCTATCCTGTTTCACCTTCCCAAAACAGCAAGCAAAGAAGCATTCGGAACAAGAACAAGCATTAATAGAAACTAAGAGATGGAAATTTCAGTGGGATTCTAATGCAAAAATGTGTGTAGGGTATAAGACAGAACCTGATTTTGCTGAGTGCGACATGTTCTTGGATCAATGTCTTTGTTGACCCTGGAACAACATTGTGACTAACCAGTCAGATTTGAAGAACCAGTTTATAGTTTTTGTGAAGTTTATGCTGCCAATCAGTGTTCGGTGCTTGTATATCAGTGTCAGTCACCTATCATCTCCTCTGATTACTCATTTGTAAGGTTAGGTTTAGGTGTAGAGATGTGGTCTTTTGAGTTAAAATGTTTCAAACACAAGATGTGCTAGGTATAAGATTGACAGTTTTGCCTTCATTGGAGGTATTGTTTCATTTCATATTGTTTATTGTTTTGATTAATTGTTATTAAATTATTAACTGTTATATATATATATATATATATATATATATATAGTTTAGAACATGACCTTGTTGTTATTTGCCATAAATTGCATTACTCAAAAGTAGCGCAGCCACTGCTGGGAAAATTTACTTCCATTGCATAAAAATAGTTTTTTTTTATTTTTGTTCATCTGTCAATTTTTTATTTTATGTAGAAAGTGAAAATATTTCAGAAAAGCAAGCATGCATGGAAACAAGAGGGAACAACAGGAAGCAGACCAGACTCAAACCTGTGTCTCACAAATGATTCTAACCACTAGGCCATGACTCCAAGGTCTTTTTTTTCAACCCAGATGCAATGAGGACCAGAATAAACAAATACAGAGCTCCTTTAGTGGACAATACTTTAGAAGAAACTGACAGTGCAAGGCTCTGTGAAGATACATGAATTTGTTCTTTCTACTTCAATGTGACACAACTGCTTTACTTTTATAATTATCACGGTGACAAATGGACGCCTTTAAAAGAGAACTTTCAGCATCTGAACCAACTCATGTTTCATCTCCAACTTTAATAATGAATTACAAAGCTCCTGTGAGGGTGTTCTGTTGAAGTTTGCGCTACATTAGCAGCACACCAGAAACTTGATTCCCAAATGTTATGGGAATTTTTCAACTTGTCTCTCTTGAATCTATCAACATGAACATTTTGAAACAAAATCTTTTGGAATAAAACTTGACTTTACAATACTAGAGGCTATTATGAAGAGAAAAATTAAAATCAAGATACATGCCTCTTTTCCCAAGCCTGTTCAGAGAAATGAAAAAAACATTCCTGGGTATTTCTCCCATAAGTTCACATTATGCATATATTCAACATGCCAAAATTGTAATGCTCATGCATAGCGAAGCAAAAAAAACACAAAATGACAAATCAAGTAGGTTTGATGTGGTTATTATAATAATATCAGATATCAGAAGTGAAATCATATTTAAGTCCAGGACTATACTAAACAGTTTTTAATAATACATAATAGTGCTGCAAACAATTAATTGCATCCAAAATAAAAAAAATGTTGTTTACATAATATATATATATATATATATATATATTTATTAAAAACATGCATGTATATATTTATATGTGTATAGCCATATTTATTTACAGTATGTTTATATATAATATAAAACAAGAATATAAGTATATACATTTTCTAAATATTTACAGTATGTAAAATAAAAAATCCTGTTCTAAAAAAATTGTGTCCATTCGGAAAGTATTTTCATAGTTTCACAGTAATATTACCCCATCCATAGCAAACTTTATGCTGACACCATTACAAAGCAACTCACTTAAAGTTACTGTTCTAGTTTTCCTTTTCCACCTACTATGGAGCCTTGCTGCTGATAGTGAGTCTGTCTAGCCTCCCACTGCATTCATTTCTTGGAAAAAGGCAAACATTCGATGGCAGGCTGAAAAAAAGGCCAGTATTGACACTAATATCCGCAGCTTAGAAGTGTTTAAATACAGCCTGAACGTATTTACCTCACACTTGCTGCGCTTTAATGTTTAATCCCTGATTCAGCATCAGACAACACAAGTAAATAGACTATTGTATGCGACACTACGTCACACGGAAAGGTGTGAGGGTGTGTGAGTCTGTGAATGTGACCTCTACTGTACACACACAGTCTTGATAGATGAAAGAGAGTAAGAGGGCAACTACAGGTAAAAGTTCAGCAACAGGTGACACGTGAGATGTCCATTTAGCTGCTGCCATGGGAAGGAAGGAAATGGAAATGAAACTAACCCTCAATCAGATGGTATTATTTCAACATGGTATGCTCCGAAGATGAAAATACTTTGATTTCACATTTAAATCAAAGAGAACTCTTGAAATACTGCTAAATAAACAAGAAAGCTGATTACATGGCAACACAAACTAAGTGATACACTAAGGAGTTGCCTAGGCATGATTTGTTTCCTGGATTTGTAGACACAGGTTTCAATCTGGTGCCATTAGGTATGAAATTCATCATCGTTTGGCATCAGCCTTTGACATATATTGATACAGGCATGGTAAAACTACCCAATAGATGCAGATAAACTGTCGTGTTCTTTCATGAGAATGTAGAGAAATAATTGGACCATAGAAATGTTCTGTGTATTAATTGTGCGAACGACTAAAAGTAGAAAAGCTATAATGCTAACTACATTTCTCAGTAGCGAGATCATCAGTTGTTTTCTTTTTCTTAAAACTTCATATTTTGTTGGACATTATTTTGTATGAATACACGCACTGGCTGTTTATAATCAGAATAAGCAATGATTCTTTTGAATAGGTTATTTTCTTCGATCAGCATTAACAGTAGTGAATGAGTATAGAAGTACAGACATTGTTAACAAAAAAACATCCCATTTATGCTTTATTAGTGAATAGTTTCAGGTCAAACCAACATGAATTATCAAGGTCAAAAGTTTGAGTTTGAGTTTATTAGAGCAATTTAAACATATATGACTCACTCGCACTGAATCATTTGAGCGATTCCTCCATAAGCGCTTTGCACGTTCACAACACTACTATTTCTCCCACATTGCCTTGTGTCAGGACAGTGAGTCACAATGTACATACATCGCCAGTTAGATGAAATAAGTGAAAAAATACATAGCATAAACTGTTTTGGTAAGTTTACTTTGGAAATGTAATAAGTAGTGTAAACATTTGAATTACTTTATTAAACTAATGTAACTGATTACATTTAATTACTTTTCAAAATTTCTAATGTTTTCAACTGTTTTCAAACATGAAACCAGGCAGGGTTAACTCAGCACTGATTACTGTCACTTTTAAATCCTTCATCAGCACTTGAATTAATATTATAATAATTTAATTTTAAAACACAGCCACCACATAATCAGGCTTACTTTGAGATCATTCTAAGGGTTAAATAACCATATAATATGAACATGTAGCTAATTAATATTACTAAGTACTTAAATGTATAATAACACTGTAAAAAGGACACAGAATAACATTTCGGTATTCACATTATCTGCTTTTAAGATATGATTGTATGAACTTGCGTCTCGACTGGACTTTCTTGTGTTATAAAGCTTTCCAGTTTTACTTTAGTCGTTGTTGCTATGGTTGCAGGTAATACTCACCAATAGGTCAGACAGAGCTTGACTTCTTTTGCATGTTAATACAGACATGCACTTTTTCAAGCTGTTTTGACAATGATAAAGATCCACAGGTAGTTTTTTTTTTTTATTTAATAAAAATAAGTTGCCCCTTCTGAAATCAAGCCATTCTCAAATGCATGTCGGTGTGAAGTCACATCGACAGAGGCCACTCCCACAATAGTTGATTGACAGCAGCGTGTCACACAGACTGAACTGGTGTCTTACCTCAGACCC
>JAUMHR010000043.1:2058462-2069003 GCA_032361145.1 Enteromius fasciolatus
AACAAAACCGGACAAGTGTAAAGGCATCTGGTTGTTGTAAATTTTACTCCTCCCAAATTGTTAAAATAATAAAATGTGTGAGCGTGTTTTAGGCTATAACATTACAATCAGATATGACAGTGCTAATACAACACACATCGCCACGAGTAGCTAAGCATCTCTTCAGCAAGCCGATGCGCAAACTGCAGTGAGCAAAAATAACAAACTACTTTCACCGAACTGAAAGTGACTGATCTACTGATTAGAACTGATCTTCATTAAAAGTGGAAATACAAACATATATTTCCAGTGCTTATGCCATGCACTTTCCTGTTGTGGTCTTTGATCTTGAAATGTGAACGCTGTTAAATTTCAATATAGCATGGGAATTGAAGATCAGATTTTACACATTTATGTGGCCAAGTGTAAACGGCAACATTGCAAAAAAATGTAAAAATGCGCAAACGCATAACACCCATGTTTTATATTTTGACGAGCGGTGGCTTTCTTTGAAGATTCATTTTATAAAGTCCCATTTCCTTTACATTTTCCTGAGCGAGCGCTTCACTGACTGCTAGTTTTTGCAGTCCCGTGAACATTAAAATGTGTCTTTTTTTTTTAATGGTGCCGTTTGGCTAAGGGTTGGGCCTCAAGCTGATGCATTACTTAAAGTGCATTACACCTGGCAAATAGTCAATTCCTGTAACGCCCATAAATACAGAGTGCATTTGAATGCCAATACATTAGATTGTGGACATATTAATTGAATTGTACTTTACAATAATAAAAGAGTCTTGCAAGCATTACACAATCTTAAGGATTTCACATCGTTCCCAGAGATTTTTTTTTTAGTAATCTAATGCAAGTTAGAAAGCTATTTTTATAATTCTCAAAGGTTTGCCCAACACTGCTGCAAGCTATAAAAGGTGGGAGAGGAGAAGCCTCAGGACAATTACCAACTAGAGATTTACATTATTTAACAGAGACATTACACTAAACGATGTGAAAACATTACTTTGAGAGATTAGATAGTGCCTTGAGCGCTGTAATTATCTCTGTGTGGGGGTGGGCGGACTGCAGAGGTAGCATTGTTACTGCAGGTAGTGAGACGCAGCAGTGGAGGACAAAGCCGTGAGATGACAGAGGACATTGCTGGCTAAAACCAGCTCTCAACACTGAATGATGGGACCTCCTAATTAAACATTTCTGTGGTTGTGCCTCAGGAAGCCTGAACGTGGCTCTTGAAAATTAATGAAAAACTCAAGAGGGAAGAACAAAACTTGAACCCCTGGGGAAATCCTGGCGTGTCCCAGAACCAAGATAAATCATATGCTCAATACGAGTTCGACAGTTGCAGACAGATAGCTAAGCTAGTGTCCTTTGAAATACCGTAACAGGTTTGATCCAAATTGCACTCTAGTACTCTATAGACTTTTCATAAACCTTCAAGCACTATTGGCTTCTCTCACACCTAACTGCGTATGTTACTAAGTATAGTGACAAGGAGAGGCAAGATCTACCATATGCAGCATGTTCCGGCACTATTTAAAAGAGAACTGAGAGCAGGATGGGGGCTGTTTAGATAGAGAGTTAGAGTAAGGGGTGGAGAGGTTGGGTGTTAGAAAAGCAGGGGAGGGGAAACGAGTGAGGGAAATAAAAGTGGAACCATGAGAGACCACTTTATTTGGCGCTACTAAAAATAACACAGCGAATAGCAGGCCGGCAAGCCAGTGCTGCACTAACACAGGCTAGCTACTTGCATAGCTGGACACACAATCGATAGGTGGAACGCTGGATGGGAGACTTCCCAGAGCTTGTAGGGGGACAGCTGCCTTAGTGCAAGGAGGAGGAGGGGGTTTGCACTGATTGACTAAATATGGTCACAGGGAGGTGAGCGAGATACCAAAGAAGAGCCGGTTCTAAAACGCTTCCCCTGCTAAAAAGTGCTAATGATTTAGCTTTTTGAGATGCAACAGCTGGCTCCTTTTCTGGTTAGTGGCTTTCTGTTGACTTTCAAGAACACCAATGGCAAGTCTCCGAAATCAGATGGGGGGATAAACGATCACCTCAGAGTTTACAGAGAAGGGAAAACAGGCTATTGATGCACTTTGGTTTTTAAATTAAAATGGCTACTTTAAATTTAAGTCCAAAATATAGCATCGCAGAAGGCAGCGGCTTGAGAGATAAAACTGTGATTAATTAGAAATAAACTAGCCAATTACTAAAGCACTACAGAGATTTTGAGCAGTCATGCACATCTTCACAGAATTCACAGAGAATGCACATGCTAGAGATGGGAGGGAGGAGGGGGTGAAAGTGCTGCAGTTTTTTCTGCCCGTTTTTAGAGCAGCAGCGACAGCTCCTCGTGTCAGCATGATGTCTATCCCTGCCTAAATGTAAGCCGTGAGTATGCTTTCTTCACCCGGCTCCACCCCTCTCCGCTTTACCACTCTTGTTCCTTCTCCACAACACTCGTTCACTATCCCCCCACCCACACCCCCCCTCTTCGTCAGAGAAGCTGAATCAGCGAGTCGGGCATGCAATGGCTGCAGCAGCTGGAGAACTCCGGAGGTCATTATGGCTCTTCACACACAGGAGAGAAGAAAGAGGGAGGAGCAGAGAGCGGAGGAAACTGAGCTGACAGGTAATATATGCTCCCTGTGCCTTCCTCCCTCCGGACGGGAGTTTGCCCCCCATGCCGGTTGGTCCGCACTGACGTCTCTGCTTTTTTCTTCTCCGTTCCGGATGCACTGGGGGTTAAGCGTGTGGCCGGTCAGCCGCGGTGTGGTCGCTTAGAGGGAGTGGAATTTACAGCTCTGCAGCAGCAGGATGAGAAAAACTACTCTGGGAACACCTTGTGAAATAATGTAAGTGCTTTCCCCTGCAAGCAAAGCGGCAGGGACGTGTGAAACAGCCGGACAGACAGGTGTAGGTGGAACGGGGGAAAGTTGCTGTCATCTGTACGGATTTGCTTGCTTGCTCGCTCGCTCGAATACAGTTTCCACCACCTCGCTCTCTCGCTCCTGTGCCCTACCTCACTCTTTCTGTCTCTTGCTTTTCCAGTGCTGGTCAGGCAGCAGGCTGCTGCAGCACAGCGCTCTCGGTTCATTTAGACATCTGAAAGATGCACTAAGAAACTCTGTGTCCCTGAAACGTGCAGCTTTTATCTGGGATCTTTCGCTCCGGGGCACTTTCAGACGGAATACAAATCTATCGGGATGGTTACACACTTTGCCAACACTCAATGTTCCAGTGGCCAACCGTAATTACCGGAGCCATGTTTGGTGTTTCAAGACAGCGGGGGGACAGGTGTATGCTAGCCACGAAGGGACATTGGTGTCACAGTGGAACGCAAGTTTCAGGCCAGGTGGGGGGTGAATCGGGTTGATGTAAAAACAGAAGTGCTGGCATATTAAATCTTCGGGGAGGGCTGTTCGGTGGCTGCTGGATATGTGTGTCAGTGAGTGAACCCACAACACCCAGGGTAGTAACCCACTTTCTTTCTGTCTCTCTGCATGCTTTCCAATCACTAGGCAGGGGCAGGGCTGTAGTGCTGCAGTGCCATCTCCCCCTCTCAACACACTCATCCCTAAATCTTTACTAACATTGTGGCGCCACAAGAGTCCGGCCATACCTCGCCATCATATCTAACCCCGTCAAGCACCACAAACTCATCCAGGATTTCCACCCCTGCCCAGAATAGCCCGTCTAAGTGTCCTTCTGTTATGTTTCCACCCCTGCACCTCTCCTTTTGGCCTGGTATTGGATAGGCTCCTGAGAGGAGGGGGATGAGACAGGGCGGTGTTGACTTGTGGAATGTGTGGAGCTAGAGCAAAGATTCATTAGAGAGCTACTGAACATTTCATGCTGCCATGCAAACAGTTATTGATCTGCAGCACACAGCATTCGAGTTCTAGAGGAGCTTCTAGAATAAACACAACCAGTGAACTCTGGGGGGGAAAAAAGGGAATATGGGGGGTTCGCAGAGGTAAAAAAAAAAGAATGGGTTAAAAAAAAAAGAAGGAAAAAAAGGAATGGGAAAGGAGAATCAGCACACTCGTTACAAATCACTATTGCTGAGTGGGCATTAGCTCTTGCATGTGACCTCTGGCCTGGTCTGTGTGGCTAAAGCCCAAATCCTGCTCACAATAGCTTCCTGTTCCACTTGGATCAACCTCATTTTTGGATCTCAGCAACCAGTCTGACATACAACTGAGAATGTGGTTAAACAACGGACAAGCAGATGGACAACGGGTGGAAAAGAGATGCACAACAAGTTTTACACTAGAAATGCGTCTTTTTTTATCCCTAAGGAGTCTTTTGAACTTTGATGGACAACAAGAAATCGAGGAAAAAAGGACAACACAGGAACAACTTCCTCTGTTTTTCAACAAAGTATTTTTTACAGATTTCAGAAAGAGACTAACTTTTTACCAAAAAAAGATAAAGCACTCTTCTTTTCCAGATTCCCTAAGGATACCCGCATTCTCGAGGACAGCCAAGGTCAACAGAAGATAAAAAACTGAGTGAACCCCAATATGTGTAACGCATACTGAAAAAACTGCGTTGGGATAAGGCAAAAGAAAAAAGAGTGACCTAAACAATCTGTGAAAGTCACCTTATGTTATAATGTTCTGCATTCTGCAGGATGGTTAACAAAAAAAAAACCCTGATCTACCGAAGTGATGCGTTTGGTTTAATTAAGGGCCGTGTTAACCAAACATCATATCAGAGAAGGTAAGGAAACTCAGCTGTGTCTGGGGCTGCCTACTAGGTGTACATACTTCTTTATGTGCCCATATGAACATATGACAGCTATGGAATGTAAAGAAGTATGTATTCTTGGTCAGGTGCTGATCCTCAGTTTATAAAATGTGCCATGATTCTCTGCACCACTGAATACGGGTACGGTGTGTTTTTTTTTTTTTAACTGGAGTGCAGAAACTTACTGCAGCAGTGGATTCTGAGAGAAGTTGCTGCTCTTTCTGTGACTTCACCAGCAGTCCACACCGCCTCTCTCTAATTTAGCAATTGCCATGTTAGTTCCTTCTGATGGATTGTCATGCAATAGTTCCTTTCCGCAGGTAAACTACCATTAAAATAACAGGTTGTAGTGCCCACTTTTTAGGTGACAGAATGAGTTCAGTCACTGCTACCTAAAAGATCCAATAACAGCCAGAGACATTGCCATAGGAACAGGAGCTCCTTTCATTATTGGAGAGTTTGCTGCATTCTAAGATTTGAATTGTGGCCAGCTGCAACTAAGATCCGGTTTCTGCAGGAGCGGCATGTGCCAGAACCATTAATACCTTAATCTTTTTAAACTTGCCTAGAGAGGGCAAGTTTGGGACATTTACATTTCTTTGTGTCCCTTAAAAATTTGATCTTGCTACAGGCAAGCTGCTGAGGTAACAGTTCCATATAGGCGGGCAGAGCTTGGTTATTAAAAAGGAAGCTTCTGTCACATTGTGGGACAGTACTGTTGTCCGTTTCACCCTGCCACCCGTTTCTGCCCCTTTTGTTCACGTTTGCTAGGCTTGCCAAATGCTTTGCTGGACCGCAGAGTAGTCAGATTAGAGCATGGAAAAGTGACAATGCAGGGTCTGCCTGTCAGCTGATTCCAATTGTCCTCTACAAAAGGTAAATGGGGGCCTTCAGAAGAGGACCTCTTTTTTATTTTTGGTCAACTGGTGTGCAGCAAGAATCATTGTGAAAGCAGTAGAATGAATGTAAGGGTAGAACAAATATTTGATACAGTGCTGAACTTTTAAGCAGATCAACAGGTGATGAAAACGGTCGTGTGAGGAATAAGGCAATAAAGGACAGTTATACTTTTAGGGAGTCTGAATGCTTACCATGGCACACTACGTCACATATATAAATATAATGATTTGTGGTGATGACTAAGGTCAGAGCATCGCTGCAATGCTTGCTCACTCATGCTACCGATCAAAAGAAATGTGTGCAAAGATACAGTAAGGGTTTTTGGTCATGACTGGAGCCTGGGAGAGCTTGTGGCCCATTTTTCTGAATGTCAGACACTCCCGTCTGTCCTCTATAGGGCTGTGCTCTTTCCATTTTTGTGCACCGCTTGCTGTATGGTTCGC
Organism: Enteromius fasciolatus; assembly: GCA_032361145.1. NCBI lineage: Eukaryota > Metazoa > Chordata > Actinopteri > Cypriniformes > Cyprinidae > Enteromius > Enteromius fasciolatus. The sequence continues at coordinate 2,064,549 of JAUMHR010000043.1, forward strand.
TCCTGTCAGTCGTGTGGCTGTGTTCCCTCTTTCTCGCCCTCAACCCTCAGACTGAGTGACACCCACAGCAGATGCTGACATTATCAAATGTTCAGCTGCTGTCCCTGGCTTTTGCCCTCTTATGGCCAGTGTATTTGGGGGCCGAACTTTGTCCAGAATGCCGCAAGCGAGTGTCTGTATAGAGCAGGGAGGGGGATCTGTGGTGTAAATAGCACTTTACTGACCCCTCTTTAAGGAGCGCCATATTGAGCAGCAATGACCCCTTGCTTACACTCTCAGCTGGCCACCTGCTTAGGAATTAAAGAGGCCTTAAGGTTCTATCTAAGCTGACGAACAGTCCACTGCGTCTTACAAAACAACACGTGCTTACTGTGTGTCACTGAATTGTTTTGTAGAGTTGTGGACTGTGACGGACATGTAGTTCAAATATCTTTATTAGTCATTTCAACATTAGCACACATGACCCTTATTGGATAAAGCGGGCAAATTAACCCATGCAATTTAGCTGAGTATGACTGAATCTTTTCAAAATTGAGAAAACAGCAGCACATGCTGACATCTGGATCACCCAAGCGACACTCTGCCCTCGGCAGGCTTAATCCATCAGCTACTGTAATTGCTACAAGACTTGCGGACACTTGACTCGAGTGTACCACGGTGGATTATTATCTTTTTCTTTTTTAACAAAGAGATGGAGCGCATTGAAACATTTCTTCTTTGATAGTTAGAGAGAATCTGACATCTAAAATGAGCCCTTGCAACATTTAATGTCACGTTTAAACAGGGTTAAAGAAGCTTTTTTATCCGTTTCATTAACAGCAAACCACAATGCTTTGCTAAAGCTGGTAAAATGGAACCAAATCACCTCTTCAATGGATTTGGTCCCCTTCAACCAGCTGTAGCTATGCTTTGATGACAACATGAATGGTCCTTTCTTGTTTTTTTTTTGCTTTCGCGAGAATTGGGGTTTATTCTTCATGAAGTTTTTTAAAATAAATGTTATTCCAAAGTATTGTGATTGCCTTTTCTACAAGCTGAAACAGAAAGAACTGGGTTAAAATATAAATGCATCAGCCACTATTTGAAAGTTCTGAAAAGAAGGTAATGTGACGCAATAGGGGTGGTTAAGTTGGGCTAAGACAGGTGACTGACATCCGCAACTGAATATCTGTGCACACATGGAAACGGAGCAAAAGTAAGTTGAGGGAGAGGGGAGGAGAGCAGTTGCAGCACAAGCTCACTGCGACACATGCGGGAACGGTAGCCTGCGTGCCTCTCTGTAACCCTTCTCTGTCTGCGTATAGGGGAGTGGAGATAAAAACCAGATGCTTCGAAGTGTGGGGGGTTGTACACACAAATCATACACAGAAAGAGTCCACCAATTATGGCCCCCTGGCACACTGACGCAGCGCAGGCATGCGGTGTGAACCTCCCTTTCCTCTGCATCAGAGCAGCATCCTTCCTTCAGTCACATGGATCGCAACGCTGCATCATAATTTCACCCATAATTACGCTGATCTGCCACCATGTCATGCTGAATCTCTGCTGCACTACCATCCATATAACGCATCAGTTTTTATACAGATATAGTAGGAAGATCACATCAGTGATTTTATTATTATTTTATTTTTCACATCAAGAATTCAGGGTAAAATATGTAGGGTATGGTTTGTGTTTTAACTGCTCATTGTTAGTTTATTTTCTTGTTTGTTTCTTTTTTACATATTCTATTTTTTATGATTGTCTTGTGTGTAACAAAATAAACGAGCTGTTAAACACTCAATGACATTCTTATTGTTTATTTTGGTTATGTTTTTTAAAACTCTTCTACCTTTATAGTTTTATAAATTTATAGTTTTCTGCATACCATGTAACGTATTAAAAGCAGTCCATTTTTCCCCACTAAGAAATAATATTACAATATTAAGCCTTAAAACAACTTGGTTTCTTTGCAAGAATTTTATTTTTAGGTCTGTGATCAGCTAAGAACTAAAAAGAAGGACAACATTAACCGAACAACAACAGTAAAATTAGAATACTAATGTTCATGGCTTAATATATTTTTATTTTGGTGGAAAACTGCAGGGAGACCTTAAAGTGTCTCCTTTGCTGACAACATTAATAAATGAGTGTCATTAAAAATTAGATGTTTGAAGCAAACTGCGTTTTCTAATGCATTTTATGAGTGGCCTAACTCACAGCAAATGCAGTAATGGAAACACGCAGCATGTTAAACTTCATATTCATAAACTTTTTTTTTTTTATGACTGGCTTATTTGAGAGTAAATAACATTTATCTAGCAGTTGTGTTATCCTTTGCATCTCAGCCAGGGTCAGAATGCCAAACACCAAATGAAAAATCAGTGCTGGTGAGTATTCATTATTCATTTTGGACTGGCTGGGATGCAAAGGGTATCCCCCCACACCAGCTGCTAAACGGTGCCACTACTTTATGCAGTGCCTTCAGAATGCATTGCATACAAATATTTGCAATTGCAGCATTTTGTTTGCTTAGTAATAAAGACCAATTCAAAATCGTTCCTACAGTCCCTCACCTCATGTACTTCTGAGGTTTGAAAATATGAAAGTGTTACAAAAATGGGACAAAATAAATATATTAATATATATTGCCGGACTTCAAAAAATAATGTTATTGACACAAAAACAATTTTACAAGTATAACAAAAATATTAAAGAAAGAATATTCACATTGAAATCCACTAATAAAAAAAACATTCAAATTATGTTAACTACCATAAATTGAAAAAAAGACCATCTAATACACAGCCCAGGTTTTTTTTTCTAAAAACAAATTTCCCGAGTGGCTTAAAAATCAAGCAGAAAACTACCAATTCACCTGACAATACAGCAGAGGCACAAACAGCCTATAATAATCTGTGCTGATCATTTGCTTTCATATTCAACGGTTTCTCTATAAACATAAAACACCTCATTGACCAATTATTTTCATTAGCACCAAGCTCTGTTCCTGTGACGTCGTTTCCACTAGCAGCACCGGATGGGACTGCTGGCTAAGGCTCGATCTAAGCAGCTGAAAAGCGACACACAGCAGTGCATCCGAAGGCCAGAGTCCATGTGGCGGTTAACAAACCGGTTGGCCCATTTGTACAGTAGTAGCAGGGGCTGTGCTGTGGCAGCCTCTGCAGGGCCTGTTTGTGGACTCTGTTATGAGTCATGGGCTATTAATCGTACTGTTTACAGTACTGGAGCACAACTGCCTTCCAGCAGCCATCCAGAAAGCCACTGAGAGGAACCAGTCCTGCTCTCAGCCTGGGACTGTCATAAACATACAGGAAGAAAAAAAAAACGTATAAAAAATTTCAACACGCTCAAGACGCAAATTTTCAATGTATAGCTAGATAAACATGGACAATGTTCAATAAAATCTTTCAAATAATAGACAGAAAAGGCCAGGATGCATAAGTCTTTTTCAGATTAACAACTTTCAAGGAGTTAAAAAAAAAAAAAAAAAAGTTCAATTGTATATGCATACCAAGAATGTTTTCTGCCAGTCCAACAGATTTGTTTGATTTGTCTGCCTGTTTAAAATAATTGTGTAAGGTTATAACTGTACTTACAACAGCCATCACTGAAGACCAGTTGAGAGACACATCAATGTGTTAATGACTTTAGGAAAACATGCAAGGATGAAAAAAGCATAAGGTTTGTCCTGCTGTAAAATGTTTAAATAGTGCTAGTGAAGTAACTACCTACTGGTTTTAAGATTAAAAAACTAATGCTGATTGCCACTTGGTTAACGGATAGTTAATCAATCAATTTCTTAAGACAGTTACTATGTTTATGTAACCGATCCCTGAGATGTGGATTTAACATATTTGAAAGTTTTTGATGACCTAACCACATGCTGAAAAACTAGACGACAAGGACACAAGCTTAGCACAAGCTTCATTCCTAGTTAATGTATACTCAAGTCTGCACAACAGGACTGGACTGAAAAGCTTCAGCAGAGTGCGGCGCAGAGACTGCAGCGGTGGGAGCTCATGCGAGAAATACAAGTAAATGGTGAGCTGGAGGAGAGCTATATATCTCTAGGACTTTCTGATGGTGAAGGGACAGGTTCTGCTCCCAAGCAAGGCTCTACTGTACAAGCGAGCCATAAATAACAACCTGGGGCAGTTATTCATCCGCATAGTCAATAAAAAGGATCCCCATGTTGCCATTGGGGGATTGATCATTTCACTGAGGCATTTGTAACTTATACAGCAATTTTCTATGGTACAAAGGTGAACCAATAATTAAAATCAATTCCCATTTTATTTGCAATGAATAATAAAAGGCTATATTTACAGTCAACGCACAAAATGGAAAATTCACCAAAAAAATTTTATGATTTACTCTAGGGCTGGGCGGTATACACCGCACGATATATTATGCGCATCTCATCAGTAAAGCCGGTTCTTTGATTAGCGCTAA
>JAUMHR010000043.1:2087713-2107941 GCA_032361145.1 Enteromius fasciolatus
ATCCACCAGATTTTTCTGGTCTGGGCTGTTTCGACGCTGAAGCAGCACTCACTTGGATGAACTGTTCTCATTATTGAGCATGAGAAAATATCGTCACCCCTTGTGCTCTCCCATTTCCTTCCTCCTAGGAAACGAAACAGTGTCAGAGTCAGAGGACTGAGCAGACGGGTCGGAGTGAGTTTACGCCAGCACACATCCCACATGCATCAGTCTTCCCTACAGATTCCAGTTCTCTTCTCCCATGAAGATCAGTACCCCTCATCAAGAGCGAGCAGTGATCGTAACCACATCATCTCAAAGGCCTGCCCGCAGCTGCCTCAATGAATGTTTCCTTCAAGGCCAGCTAGCCATGTTCATGAAGAACTTACCAAGTTGTGGTGTGCTCTCAATTCAGCCTGCATTCTGCCTTCGCTATCTTCACCTCCAATGAAAGTGCTAAACAAAGGGGTTATTGAAGCTTGTTCCCTTTAAAGAGGTCGTCACTGCTCATCTCTGGCGAGATGGATACTTAAATTTAGATCCAAATAGTGATACACATAGAGTAGCGATTCACGTTTGAGGGTGAACTTACCAATATACAGTCCTTCCATTCGGACTGTCTCTAGCAATGTGCACCTTCACAAAGTGCATGGCTGCAGCCCTCTCCCCCCTGGGACATAGTATGACAAGTATGGTGACCTTTCTTAGAATTTGTGCTCTGCAGCTGTGTCAGGGCTGTGGCCCCTTGGAAGGCTCCTTGGCGGTATCCGATAGTATTCAGCTGGGTAAAACTAGGCAATGGAAATGTTGTCTACGGGGGAATGGGAACTCTACCCTCAGATGGTTTAAATGAGTTTCTTTGTTCTGCCAATAAAGTTTACAAAGAAAGTTTGTAACCAGGCTGTTCTCTTTTAAGCATATGTTTCGGTGTCTCCCTATGGGATACGCCCCTTCCGCGTATTCCTCAGAAGCCCTTTTACATTACTCCAGCCCCAATTGGCTTTGACATTCAAAAACCTTTTCTCGCTTCACACCAGAAGCCTACCTTTCAAACTTTTTGGCAAACAACTGGCCACCACATCGTTTTTGGCACCTTCAATTTGCACTCCCGCCAATTGTAAGGATTGTTCGATTCCACGATGGCTGCAGCTACGCAGACTGCTCAAGCTAAGGAAGGAAAAGCTGTGCAACCTTGTTTATGTGGGAAAAAAATATCAGGCAAAGACACACACCAGGTCTGCTCTACAGGTATCCATCCCTGTAGAACTGCCACCCCACAGCAGCCTTATCCTGGGGTGAACAGCTCGACGCCTGCGTCCCCCTGCCCAGTGTGCTCAGCACAGACGAGAAGGACAACGCGCTTGACTTCGGAGAAGGACAATCTGACTTTCTTCTATCTGAAGAAGAGAAAGATTTCGAGGACTCCCCTTTCCTCCCACCCGTGCACCCAGCACAACCCCTCGCTGCGACGGGAACCACTGAAGTTGTGGACGGGGCACCATTCCTGCTTCTCAGTATTGATCTGCAGGATGTGTGCAAGCGTGCTGCAGAGAAACTAAACATAGACTGTTAAGTCTTGCTATGAGGGTATGAGGCTGCCAAGGGCGAAACGGGCGGCACGGCAGCCCGGTTCTCTGATAGCATTAAGTGAAAATGTCTCACCAGATCACCCTCCTTGTTGTGCAAATGAGAAAGAGGTATGCTTGTTTTGAATGGCGAAGTGACGTTGCGTTGCTCTATTTATACGAGTGGTGGGGAGGCCACTCCCAGACGCAACGTCACGTCTGCCAGCTAATTGGGGCTGGCATAATGTAATAGGGCTTCTGAGGAATACGTGGAAGGGGCGTATCCCATAGTGAGATACCTCACTTAATGCTATCAGAGAACCGTGGGTTACATAAGTAACCTATTGTTTTGGATCACCATTGACATAGTATTTTATTTTCTTGCTATGAAAGTCATTGGTGACCCAAAAATCTCTGTGAGTAAGTGCTGCTCTGCGCTGCTATTGACACAAACAACTGTCCCATTATTTATAAAATTTATTAAAGTTTACTATATTACTAAATTTACTAGTTGCGTTAATATTGTTAATTAAGTGCTTTTCTAAAACCTACTATGACTACTAGAGTATGGGGATTAAATGTTTTATACAACACTGCAGTCACAATATAGGATAGAGTGAGGAATCAGATGTCTGGGTCTCCAGCACAATTTATTACTGCTCTTTCTCAACATCATATTATTATATAGTTATTAAAAAATAGTTATTATTAAATAAATAACTGACATGCAGTAAAATGACAGTTGGTATTTACACCTGACTGTTAGAAGTATAAGGACTTTTATTTTGTCGTTCTCTAAGCCGGATGTTGTAGATGGTTATGTTGATGAGTCTTCGCAGTGTCAGCGAGGTTAGTTGAGCGGAAGAGGACACCAGTGGAGGGCATTACATGTAACTCCAGATCAATAAACCCCCGTTGTCTTCAAAAAATTGTCATCAGCTTATCGGAAATGTTTTCTCTTTCTACTTCCCTTCAGCCACAGGTATCAAATCACTGTCTATTTAATACAGCGGGTTGCGTGATTCAGCGTACGCAGGCTAGCTGGTTAGCTAGCATATATAACAAGCTGCTCTTAAGATTCGAGCGAAGTTTTCCAACACCGTGCAGCAAAGGCAATGTCATGTTTTTAGTCTAATCGTCGTTGTTGTTATAGTGCAGTTGATTGCAGTGTTATTGAGGGGTTGTGTGTACAAAATGTTGCGTTGATACCAATGTAAAAACATGCGTCGTCGCAGAAATTTTCTTTTTTTTCGTTCTCATGAACAAAATCCATCGCATCACAGTGTTTACAGCGTGCTTGGTTATTTAGTATGTTTACAAGCTTTAGTTTTGTAAATTAGGTTTTATGGGCCAATGTTTTAATAAGAATACAAAGCTTTCATTCATGTCTCCTAAAAATAGACTGACATTAAATAATATATGCGTGATTTTTAAGCAATTAAAAAAGTCCAGGGTTACTATTTTTATTATTGATTTTTTTTCCTTTCTACCTACATAACACAAATATGTGTAACGTATACGTTTCAGTATGGCTTACTGATCGAGTCGGTCAGTCAGTTTTCATTTCTCCTTTGGGTAAAGATTTCATTATGGGCGAAACTGATGGAAAGTTTAATGTGCCTTTTTTGAGAAATGTTTAAATAATAATAGACGTTGTATTTCAGATTTTGAGATAACACTACAATGTAAATTATATATTAATTAAAGTTGTTATAAATACTTAATTCTCAAGACACAAGAGAAGAAAACTTTGTTTTGCTGTTTATCTCCACAGGTAACAGTCCAGCTGAGTCACCTCATCAATGTCCTGCACTCTCTGAAGGGTTCAGTGAGCAGCAATACTTCAGTCAATCACAAACACAGAGAGAACGCATCAGAACAAGATCTAAACTGCACAGAGGTGATTACATTCATACACTAATAAATACTGTACATGTTCCTTTGTCCCCTCTAGTCATTTATTGCCATGGAAATGTGGTTATAAAATTGAGCAGTTGACATTAGCAGCATTTAAATGAATGATACTCTTCAGAATCCTAACTATGTTTTTTTTCCTTTAAAAAATGTTTCGTCTGTGGTGTTGTCTGGGAAGCCATCACTGACCCTGCGGGATTTAGGATTGACAGATCTTGGGGTCAGCCAGCTAGATGAGCTGGTTCAGAAGCTTCTGCCCTGTGTTGCTCAGCAGGAGTCACTCTCACAACTGAGGACTGTACCAAATATTTGGAGGACTTCCCATCTTTCCTCAGATTCGTTTTTTCACAACAAACATGGTAAGAGACAAACATTTTCCCTCACTTTTTCGAAACCTGAGACAATGGCATAAATCTTAAACTCTTTAATTTGTTTTTCATTTTGTCATTTGTTTTCAAATAAGCAAACTATATTATTTTGATGATTCCATCCTGCTGTAATGAAGTGCAACTGTCACTGACGTAGACTGAAGCTAGTTTCGTTAGCACTTTTTCAGCATTTTCCTATGCCACACAGAAAGTAAAATAAATGCATATCTGTGAATGAGACCACTTAAACTTACCTAATTAGGATTGTTTTGTTGTTACTAATAGACCTAAAATTTATTAAAGCTTTATTTCCATTGCATTCATGCACTCAACAGTTCACACAATAGTTTATTTATCCATCAATGACTGTGAATTTGTTTATCATATTGTCCAGCTTTTTCATGTTGTAAGGCTAAATTTACTACATGAATTAACGTTTCATTTCTGCTTTCCTATTCAGGGTTTTCAAGAATGGGCGGTGTTACGGCTGTGTTCTCTAAGCAGAACAAGTCACCTCTCCAAACACTATGTACAGATCTCAAATATTTACCATGTAAAGTGTTCAGTATTCTATTATTCAGTTCTCACAAAGTAAACATGCAACTTCATTTAATATGATCTATGTGTTTTTTTTATTTTTCAAATATTAATCTCTTTTCATTTTCAGTCATGGTCCCAAATCGTGGCTTTAAAACGCTGAAGTCCAGAACACGCCGTCTACAAGGATTTGACAGTTCGGCAGAGCCTGAGGGATTTACACCATCATTTATGAAGGTCACACGCACAGTAATACAGTGATTTCTTTTAAATGATTTTTACCCTAATGTAGTATTTATTAACTTAAATTGCCCCTATTATGCCATTTTAAAGGTGGCTAATACTGTTTTATGAGTCTCTTAAATCAGGTTTACATGTGTGCAAGGTCAAAAATAATGATTTCTAAATGATTCGTAAACGACTCGTGTGAAGCAATTTGAAGAATCAGTCTGTCTAAACCCCTCCTGTCTGTGAGCCCTCACTGCTGTGATTGGTCAGATGGCACAGTCCTTTATGATTGGTCTACCGCTACAGCGGTCCACAGAGCTTGTACCAAAATTAATGTGGAAAGTGCTTTTGTAAGTGAATCGGGCACACCTCTATGTAGTGAACTTCAGCATTGTATAATGCATAACACTGCGTTAAACATTGTTTATCTTTACTTAGGCCACATTTACACATAGCCGGGGATTTAGTGAAATGAATATTTCCTCCCCTCCGTTTTCAATAATAACATTGTGCACAATCATCAGTTATGGGAATAACGGCGTTTAAATAAACGGCGTTACTAAATACGTTATTTTTTTCAGTAACGAGTAATCAAACGAATGACTGTTTCCCCCATTACAACGCCGTTACTGTTACTGACAATACAATGTGGCGTTACTATAATTTATTATAATATTAGCATTTTTCAGTCCAACTCTAAGACGCACGGGTTCTTTAGAAAGATGAAGAGCAAGAGTCTTTCATAACATACAGACTTGACGCGCTACATGTAAGGTTTCTCTGGTAGTGGGCGGGACTAATGCGCTAATGACAATCTTATTGGCTGGCGCTCAGCTAATATTGTCCCTGTTTTGATTTCAGCAAATCAATTCGAACGAACGCATACTACATAATTAATATTCATGAACCCTGCAGCTCATTAATACTTAGTGCGTTTTTATTTTGTTATTATTAGTAGAATTCTAAGTAGTTTTGTTCTCTTATAATTCTTTGCCCCGGTTTTCATAGGAACATTAAATGATAAACAATCACCACCACCAGTTACTAACTCAGTTACTATTTGTGATAAGTAACTAGTAACTATAACTAATTACTTTTTTAAAGTAATGTGCCCAACACTGGGAATCATAATGGTAACCTGCAGAGGCACATTCAGCGTAAACATCCAATATGTTAATTCGACGAGCAATAAAAGATCAGCATCTACAGCAGATGAACAAACGACTCTGCTGCAGTCGTAGCTTCTGCAAAAGCCGAAGACAACACTGTACATAATCCGCTTACACGGCTGTTTACCTCATTTAACAAAAAAATATTTTATTAGCACATTTTTAACGAATTTTACTCGAACTGGTTTACTTTCGGTTTTAAGACACATTATGTACAAATATCACGAACATTCAAGTTGGTTTAATCATTTGGAAATATAATTTCAAGCATGTTCTTGAAAGACAAACGCACGCACGCGCACACACATATACATATATATATATATATATATATAAATAAATGTTTTTAGAAAAAAAATAATGTTATTAACCGGTATTTATTTCTAGAAAACCGTTTTCAGAACGTATTGTTTAATGCGGAACGCAAGAACAGAAATGCACAAAACAATATTTTAACTAGATAAGACTCATTTCCTGCTTGTGCATTTTTGTGCAAGTGCATTGTTCAGTAGCCTACAGAAAACCGTATATAAATGATCCATTTAAATTGGCACACTATAAATGTCTTTGAGTTAAAAAGAAGGATTATATAGCCATTTTAATGTTATTTTATGTTTTTGTCCATCAGGGTTTCCTTACACGAGACAAAGGAGCAGATGTTGAAACGCTGGACAAGCTCCTTAAAAACAAAAACATTCCTGATGGTCAGCATGATGCCTTTAAGACTGGTTTTGCAGAGGGATTCCTAAAAGCACAGGCACTAACACAGAGAACCCAAGGCATGTTGTCTTAGAGCTCTTAGTAGACCAAAATTTTGTGTACTTGCTCTGTTTGTATTAAAAAAACACCATCATATTGCCATCTCAATAGAATCATTAAGGAGGACAAGACTGATATTATTTGTGCTTTTACTGGTGGGCTTATATGGACTCTCAAAAACACCTTTCTTATCAGGTAAATATTAAGAATCTTTGGCATGTATGATTTTTTTTTTACTAAATTCAGTAAAGCTGTGTTTCATGTCTACCAGTGTGAATATAACATTTTAATCATTAGTAAAAGTGTTGGTTTGGATTGATAACCATTAATGCTCTCTTGGCTGGCTTGCCCCTTTTGTGGCTTTAAGAAAGCTTTGTGTGTGTGAACTATAATGTAACCGTTCCGGACAGTGCGATTCCGAACCACATCAGGCCTGGACTCAGCAGTGGACCCTGTCCAGATGAAGAATGTTACCTTTGAGCATGTGAAGGGTGTGGAGGAGGCCAAGAATGAGCTGCAGGAAGTGGTGGAATTCCTGCGAAACCCACAGAAGTTCACCGTTTTGGGAGGAAAGCTGCCTAAAGGCAAGAACACACTTTTGTCTCGAAGCCAGATTCATTCAAATTAATAGTTACATTACATTGTAAAAGACACCATAACAGCAGTCCATTTTAACCTCCATATTTTTCTTTCCATAGGAATCTTGTTGGTTGGGCCTCCGGGTACAGGAAAGACCCTGTTGGCCCGTGCTGTGGCAGGTGAGGCAGATGTGCCGTTCTACTATGCATCTGGCTCAGAGTTCGATGAGATGTTTGTTGGTGTTGGTGCCAGTCGAATCAGAAACCTTTTCAGTGAGTATATAATTTGCACAGTGCCAAATCGTAATTTAAGATCGATCGTTTGTAGACGAGGACACACCTAATTCTGAGTTCTGTGAAAGTCAAAAGTGCTGTAAATAGTTATTGAATGATTGCATGCATGTATTGATGCAGTTTTCCTTATTTTGTTCTTTAGGAGAAGCTAAAACAAATGCTCCTTGTGTTATCTTCATTGATGAGCTGGATAGTGTTGGAGGAAAGAGGATCGAGTCCCCCATGCACCCCTATTCTAGACAGACAATCAATCAGCTTCTAGCAGAGATGGATGGGTGAGCCATGCTACCCAGTGTCTTGAGTGAAAGATTTGAGATTGTTTCACTAACTTTTGGTTTTTAACATACAGGTTTAAGCCAAATGAAGGTGTGATCATAATTGGAGCAACAAACTTCCCTGAGGCTTTGGATAAGTATGTACATTTATTTTCGAACATCTAAAGACAGAAATATGCCAAAAGATAATAAAGTGTATGTGTTAGTGTAAGTCTTTTGTTAATACAAAGTTGGTGATTGGTCAGAAAATCTGAATATTGTCTTGTTCTCCAGTGCTCTGATTCGACCAGGCCGTTTTGATATGCAGGTCACTGTCCCCAGACCTGATGTGAAGGGCCGCACCGAAATCCTCAAGTGGTACCTTAAAAAAATTAAAGTAGACAGTGGTAAGTGGTCTGTGAAAGACTCATTTCTTAAAGGGGTCATAAAATGTCCTTTCTCTTTGGGGTGTTGCAAGCTGTTAGCGCACAGATACGATTCCTAAAGTTGCAAAGACTAAAGTCTAAAAAACAGATATTCTTTATAATAAAGTTATGAGTTGTCCACACCCCATAAATGGCTCAACTTTTCTACATGTCTTTTGTGGGTTTATTTTCATAATACTGCCCAAATGTATGTACAAGGAAAGAAGGCGAAGGCGTATTCTTGCTGTAGTGTTGACGCCCACCATGTCATGGAGATGTTGTGCATTACACCAAATAATGTTATTTTTAGCAACATCATATGACCCTTTTAATGTGGTGAGGTAAAAAAGTAATAGTACAGGAAGTAAAGGATTTGTTGTTAAGCATGATTGTATTTTCTGAACATTAGCTGTGAAGGCAGAGGTCATTGCCAGAGGAACAGTGGGGTTCTCTGGAGCCGAGCTGGAGAATCTAGTTAATCAGGCTGCGTTAAAGGCAGCTGTCGATGGCAAAGACATGGTGACCATGAAAGAGCTGGAGTTTGCTAAAGACAAAATACTTATGGGTAGGTACCTCTAACTCACGCTGCATGAATTTCAGATTTTTTTGTAGAAACCCCAAAATCAAATATAAAGTTTTACTGATAAAATTTGTGCTGCTGATCTTTGGATTCAGTTCAGGGTGTCATGTTGTGCATAGTGTGTCTTAGTATTAAAGCTGTTTGGCAATAAAACACCTTTTGATAGTTCAGCCGAACAGATTTTACATAATGCTATTCTGCTGTCAGTTTTGGTCCTGATGAAGTCTGTCTATGCTGAAGTGTTTACCTCATGCATCTTGTTAATATTGTGCGCATGAAATAATCGATGAACGTAAAACTGCACCCTACAATCCTTTTAATCCTTCAAGTCCTTTTTGGCAGAAACGGAAAATTTCATTCTTCTGTCGTTTTGGTTGAATATTTTGATTTGCAAATATTTTGGTGCATTCCCTGTTTTCCATTGCCTTTTTTTCTTTCTGCAGGGCCGGAACGCAGGAGTGCCGAGATTGACAAGAAGAATAAAGAGATCACAGCGTACCATGAGTCAGGTCATGCTATTATTGCATTCTACACCAAAGATGCCATGCCCATAAATAAAGCCACTATTATGCCCAGAGGCCCCACTTTGGGTCATGTGAGTATATTTTAATTTATTGTGAGACTCTGCTTTGAAAGGACTCATCTCTTCACTTTTGGTTGAAACTGTAAAGTCAGGGTTAGAATATGTTAGAATAGTAACTAGTCTACATGTTTACTTTTCAAGTGTGAGACAGTACGCCTTGATTTAGTGCCAGTGTTTTTGTTCTCCTCTCTATAGGTGTCCATGCTTCCAGAGAATGACCGCTGGAGTGAAACTCGTTCTCAACTTCTGGCCCAGATGGACGTCAGCATGGGTGGCCGAGTGGCTGAGGAGCTCATTTTTGGCAGTGAGAATATCACCACCGGTATGTATGTATGTTATACTGTTTGCTCTGGCATTCATTAATATGTCATTCAAAACGTTTGTGTATTATGCATGATGAAAGACTATATGAGACTCTGGATCACAAAGGTCACATTTTGTAACATATTTTTATTAAAAAATCTAACTTGCCTTTAAAATTCATAGAAATTCATATTACTAATCAAAAATTAACTTTAAATATATTTACAGTAGAAAATGTTCTAAATTTCTTAATGGAACACCATTTTTACTTGATATCCTAATGTTTTTTTTAGCGTAAAAGAAAAATCTATAATTTTGACAGTTTATTTTTGGCTATTTCTACAAATATACCCCAGTGACTTACGTTTTGTGGTCCAGTGACACATATAAAGTATATATATTATAGAGTGACCTTGTTGTAAGAGTGTTTATTGTACATTACATTTTTGCAAATATGTGAGAAGACAATCCACGAATAGTAAATAGAAATAAGTGATCAGCATCACTGTTGTTTAATGTTTTGTTGTTTTCTCATAGGAGCATCAAGTGATTTTGACAGTGCTACAAAAATAGCCAAAATGATGGTGACCAGATTTGGCATGAGTGAAAAGGTTTGTCATGTTTAGCAGATTATTTCTGCTTACTGAATATAAATATGCATATATACATGGATGTTATTGTGAGATTTCCTTTTGAGATGCCAAATGTCATTTTTCTAAGTAAAAATACTAAGCAGGAAATAGATCTTAGGAAATAACATCAAATTTATTCCATAAGTTAAATCTTTTTTTTCTCGTGCTAAAACTAAAAGAAATTAAGTTGACTGTTTCCCATTTGATGCTTGAGTTTCCATTCAGTAGAAAGCAAAGCATAAAGCATTTTTAATAGCTTTTTATCATTTAAAAAAATTATTGTTTTAAGAGCTATTGATGCTTTATTTGACTCTTTTTGTGTCGTTTCTTTTTTGTTAATAGTTGGGTGTCATGACATATGCTGACCTTACCAAGCAGAGCCCAGAAACTCAGGCAGCCATTGAACATGAAATCAGGATTCTTCTGAGGGTAAACTTCGATCCTTAAATCAACATTGCTTTTACACACCCAACAACCTGCTGTTAACATTTCTTGATGTAATTTGACTCTCGTATTCGTTTGAATTCTCCTAGGATTCCTACGAGCGTGCTAAAGCACTCCTGAAGTCTCGTTCTAAGGAACACAAAAATCTTGCAGAAGCTTTATTGCGATATGAGACGTTGGATGCCAAAGAAATCCAGCTGGTCTTAGAGGGAAAGACATTAGGCACCAGATGAGAGCTCACCAGAACCTTCAGTCAACAGGAAAAGGACAGTGGAACCCTAAATACATGAATGTACATAAGCAACCAAGAGCTTGGTAGGCTAACACTCCCCATTGGTAAAGATTTTTATTTTTCCTGAGCCAGATCTCTTAAAAAAAAAAAAAATGTGTTACATCCTTGGGTCAGTGTGAGAATTTAACTAATTTAGTATCTATTTCAGTCTTTTTCTGTCCCATTGATCGTAGCTGCTGCTTAATTTGTAGTGGAGCAGATGCTATCATTAATAAATCATTAAACTGTAAGCAACAGTTCAGTTTACTATAAAGTTAGGAACAAATGTGCTGTTCTCTATTTCTGACACGGTTGTCTGAGCCAGGCTGTGCATATGTTGACTGGTGGCCTTTGAGAAATGGAAGGGAATGTATTTTCCTCTGAGGGAGTGGAAAGTTTCAAAGCACTTTGGTGCCGGGACATTTATATTATTTTTGTGATGCATATCATATTGTCTGCTTGTGAACAATGCTGCTTCAAAATACCTTAATAGTTACAATAAGTTAATACATCAGAACCCAAGAATGCTACTAGATAAACTTTCTGATGAGAAATTACAAATGGCCCAGTAAATTCAGTAAACTGTTCCATGTTGTAGGTTGCATCAGTTTGATCATGCATGGCAATCATAAAACAAAAGGGAGACATTAAAATGTGGTATTCATTTAAATTTGATATTAGATCTGCATTTCTCGGGTTCCACTGGTTATTACACTGTTTATTCAGCTTTATTCTACATATTATTTATTCATGTACAGTAGCTCTACATCTATGGGTTTACCTTGCCTCCATGTATGTTTGCCTTTTACCCAAGCTCATTTTAGTTGTGTGTATATACAGTATATATTTATAATTAATAAAACAAAAAAAAAACAAGGACATTGTATCATTGTATATAAGTGTATTTGATTTTAGTCTGAGTTCTGTTTGATTTGTAATTCAAAATTATTCTTCTTTTGAAGCTGTTGCGCATTAAATAATAAATGGGAGCTGAGCTGAATAAAGGAAACATAACTCTGCATAATTGTTATTTTAAAGTACTCTGTGAGAACCTCTGCATTGCAAGAACATTACAAGTATACAACCAATTAAGTCTAATAACGCTAACGCTAAATGCTTCATTTTACGAAGAAAGCGTGGTGCCAAACAGTGGTTCCCAACCACGTTCCTGGAGGACCCCTAAAAATGCATGTTTTTCATGTATCCTTAATCAAACATACCCCATTCAGCTCATTAGTAGAGACTCCAAGCGCTGAAAAAGGTGTGTTAGACAAAGTAGAGATGCAAAATGTGCTTGTTAGGGGGCCTTCAGGAACGTATAGGATATTGTTAAGGAGTGGAGTTTTGATATGTGGTGTGTGGTTGCTGATATGAAGCTGATCAGTAAGTTTTTAAATGCATCTATTTGATCAAAAATACAGAAAGAGAGATTAAAGTGATAAACAGATTATTTCAAATATTGGATTTCTGTTTTAATATACTTTATAACTTTATTTTTTCTGTGATCAAAGCTTAATTACTCCAGTCTTTAGTGTCACATGATTTTAATAAGTCAATTAATTATGATTGTTGGAAAAAGTTGTGCTGCTGCTTTCATTTTTTTTATTTATTTTTTTCTAATACTTTTTTCCTGGATTTATTTATGAATAAAAAGAATTTAAAATATATATTTGAACAATATATGTCTTTACTATTTTTTTTTTTACTACATTTTGAATAAATGCTGTTCTTTTTAATTGTATATTCATAAAATAATATTAAAAAAAACAGCAGCACAATTCACCAGAATTAAAAATAATCAGTATATTATAAAGATTTCTGAAGGTTCATGTGGCATTGAATAACTTTTTAAAGTATTAAACAAAAACTTATTTTAAAATGGAATATTTCACAATTTAGTTTTTTTTTTTCCTGTGTTTTTCATCAAATAAATACAGCCTTAATGAGCAGAAGAAATTACTGATCCCAAACTTTTAAACGGTAGTGTATAATCACATCAAATATGGTAAACAGACATTCAGAACAAGAAATTGTCTATTTACTTACTTTTTATTTAATAAAATTTTCATTTTACAAGCATGTTGGAGAGAAAAAGCATGTTTGACTTGAATTCAGTGCTACCGTAATTTGTGGCAAAATCCAAAGAAAGTTAGAAATACCGGAATAAAAGCAATGCCATGAAGCAGCCCAAAACTAATGACTAGGAACACAATGGTGAAGAACGTTCTGAATATGTAGCTGCTGGAAGCTGAAAGCACCACCACACCCACAATTGTAGACAGAGCCCCCTGAAGTATGGGGTAGCCCAGGTGTGTCATTGCCTCCACAACTCTTTCATTCACATCGGTCTTTGTACTGGACACAAACGTGTAGGAGATATGAGCAGAGAAGTCCACAGAAAAGCCGATGCTAATGACCAGGTTTATCATGGAGATTGAATCGAGACTTACGTTTAGCAATGCCATAAACCCGGTGACTCCCAAAATGACTGAAGCGATGGCAAAAGCAACCCACAAGGCACAAAGAGGATTTGGAATCAGCACAAGGGAGATGAGCAGCATTACTAAGGTTGCCACAATGATGGTCTGAAGAGTGGTATGTCCTATTACTGTATATTGATCGTGGTATATAAACGCTGGATGGTAGACCAACAGCGGACATGGGCAGCTCTCTGCCGTCTTCCGGAGTGAGTTCAATATACTCTTCTCGGTTGAATTCTGAGCAACTGTCTGAAGAAACAGACGTGAAGCAGCTATGTTGTTATCGGTTATGTTGACATCCTGTTTGAGAATTGGTTGGCGGTCCAGGAACTCATAAAGATGTGTTTTAAATTGATCTTCTGTGCTGATGTTCTTACTGTATTCATCAGCATACTTTTCAAAGGAATGAAGCCAAGATGTCAACAAGTTCTTGACAAAATTCAATTCCTGAAACTGTACAATACATAACTCAAGTTGATGCCGTTTGCTCTCTTCCCAATATGGAAATGTGCCATTGATAGCTAACATTACATTTGGACCATAATACTCAAAGTTTGTTTTTTCAGCTTCATAGTATTGGATGATGTATGATTTATCAAGTGCTAGGTTCCTGAGATCAATGCCTTCCTTGAGCTGCAAGCAACCATAAACGCTAACAGCAATGTATGTTAAGTAAATCGAGATTACTAAAGCTTTACTCCAAGCTGTTGTCACAAACGGTCCATAATGCTTCCTGAAGAACTGTGTCATTGGGTGTTCTTCCTCAGTTCCTGTGTTATGGTCGTAAGATCCTCCCACACAGCAGAGAGTATACACTTTAGACCGTCCTGGTGGGACCTCGTCCGGGACCTTCATGCAAGTTAACCAGTGTCTATTTGCCCCCTCTCTTCTGCCATTCAGAGCCAAACAAGCTCCAAAGAAAGTGATGTTGTAGAAGTAGCAGAACAAGACAGCCGTGCCTGCGTACAGACAGAAAGACTGAACAGAGCCGAAGGGATTGCCGTAACTGAGGTAAAAGGCTAGCACGTCAGTCAGGGTGGTGATAGTAATGGAAACGGCTGCTTCTCTGTAGGTATCAGCCATGCGTTTTGGCACTGTGTCTTGAATGTTGGTCCGTTGCCAGCTGGAGATCATGATAAACATGTCATCAATACCGATTCCTAGAAAAACAGTTTCACATCTTGAATATTAAATATTAAATGTAGTGCTCTTTGTACATTTGCATTAATGCATTTTGGCCAGTTTATCCAATGCAACCTACAGTATGCGAGGCAAGATGTGTCACCTCCTTAATCTGGCATCTTTTTTCAATCACGTGGCTATTTGTTAAGAATCCATCATATATAATATGTCCATATCTCAAAATATATAGCATGCACATATGTTTAGCTGTACATGTGTAAAAGCATGTAAATTGTTAAATTAAGCATTTTATTTCTGGTAGCGAGAGTTAAAGTGTATCAGTGGGTTTTCTAGTGAGCTTCATTTCAAAATGTTGAAAATAATTTCAGTATATTAGAATATTCAAGATATACTTTAGAATGGGATTGTGTATTACTAAACAGTTGTTTAGGTAATTTAGGTTATTCAGTTTAGAGACCACATCCGTGGTGTTTTATTTTTGTTTTTTAAATATGATAACCTGATAATTGCAACACAATCTCATGACCAATTCGTAGAAATTTGTACGAGGTAGCAAATTCATACGATCTCACAGGTGCGATTTGTCTATACCCCAGTGACAGGTAGGTTAAGGGGCATACATTTCATACAGATTGGCAACTCGTAAAAATACATATGATTTAGCAAAAAAATCGACTGAATTCGTACAAGTGAGCCACTTCGTAGAATTGCCATAAGACTGGGCTGGGAAATCAGATTTGCTGATCCTCTACCAACTGTAGGGTTGAATAAGTTCAAAACAGTAAAGATGGTAAACATTATCTAAGATACAGTATCTTACCAAGAATAAGGAATGGTGAAGATGCCACAGTAATAACAAATGGCACCTTTATGAGTAACAGCAACCCAAAGCTGGACAGCACTGCTTGTGCAGTGGAGAAAACTCCAAGAGAAGCCACCCATGCTTTATTCCTCACGTTGTCAAACCTGTCAAATTAAATAATGTAGAACTATTTACAAGTAATATCAGATTTGCAGTCTAAATGTGTTTTTATTTCATGATCTGTATTACACAAACCTTAGGCAAGATATTATTGAAAATGAGATGGCAAGAAAATAAGTAATAGCAAAAAGTTCAGTGACAGATTGGGTGCTTTTCTCAAACTCCTGTTGTCTTGACATGGATGTGAAATAAGACACCTGAGAAAAAAAGAATTATAATTTAGGCACATACTTAAAATTGATTCGACTAAGAATTACAGTCTCAACACAAAATATTTCCTAAAATGCTTTTTTAGGATTAGTTTTAGTACTGTATATGATGCAATGTCTTAAGAAGTGTCTACCTAAAGCCACCGTTATTGTGTCATTGTGACTGAGCTCATGTCATTAGATTAAACCAAATTATTCTTTCATGTAGCATTCTTAGTAGTCTAGTTCTTGAATTTACTACATAGGCCTATATGTTTAGGCTACATGACATTTATAAGAAGATACAAAACTGGGAAAAACTATTTTTAACACAACCAACCATGCACGACCAAGATGGTGAGCGTGATTTAACAAAAGTACAAGATGTTCCTGGATCAACATTCTAATCAACCAATCAGAATTGAGGAATAATTGTCCTGGACATATCTGTTTTAGACTTATGATCAGGGTTAAGCGCTTCTACACCCTTGTTAATCAGCTATCATTTCTCACTGATTTTAGGCATACATTTTGGGTTGGGGTAGGTTAAGGGGTAGGGATTGGGATAAGTCTATATTTTTGGACAGTAATCGACTAAAGATGTTGATCCAGGATCATGTCTTATTTGGCAAAATCACGGCGACCCTAAAAAGATACTTACTTCGGTTTCAGAGGTTGTTACGTTAGAGAGCAAGTCTAAAAATTCCTGAAGCCAGGCATCTTCCAGTGTATTATTGTTCTCTTGTAAATAATAGAAAAGTCTCATTGCTTTGGCACCTCGAACAACTCCATTGTCATCCACCTCCACCTTACTAATGATATTTCCCATGTGGATACAGTTGAACTCGGAAGGACAGTACTCAGGAAACGTTATGTTGACAAAACCAATGTTGCTGGCATTGTAATCCAAAAAATCAAGCATTACGTTAGAGTTGCATGTTCCGTTCACAGTCGCGCAAATGTCAGAAAACGCGAACTGCTGTGCGTCGCGCGCTGCGGTGATTCTTCGGACTTCTCCATCTATGCGGATGATCTCCTTTAGAGCCGCAATGCTGAGTATGTTTGTCTGACAGGAGAAGAGCAAAGACGCAAAAACCCCGTCAGTGTTCAATCGAATAATTGAAAATTGTGAGTCAATTAGTGGAAAAGTTTCTTGGAAGAATCGCCTCTCCACTTTAGCGCGGCCGTTTCTCGGTGTGAACTGCTCCACTATGTCGTTGGATTTCAGGTCGTTCAAAAAGTAAAATCCTCCTCCGAGACCTGCGGACACCGCCAGGGGTAAAGTGACAAACCACCACGGGTGAAGCCCTACGAACTTACCGAGACTTTCGAAACAATGCCGCATGGGCTTTTCAACGCAGTCTGTGATGCAGGACACCATGACTCCTGCAGAGATGTGCACTGATCTGTACACCTGGAGACGAGGAGATGCGCGGATTATATATGCTTCATTTGAATATGGGTGGGACATGCATAATTGTGCATTATACTAAAGTACTTATTTACATTTTTGGGAAATATCTAACATATGCACAATATCCAACTGACCAAACTATATATGGAAACAACATAACATTATAAAGTTTTATAACCCCATGAACCCATAAAATCACATCTGGGATTACATGAAAAGGCAAAAGCACCTGGAGTATTATAAATGCATTTTAGGCTAGCCTACACAAATCTAATATCATTCTTAAAATGATTAGAGAAATTGTCACCAATGCAAACCAATAGTGGCATATTAATTGGAATAAAAACTAATATTGGACATACAGATGGATGTGGTATGCTACTATATATTACATTTTTTGTTGTAAAATGCAAATTTATGGAAATTATGTCAAAAAGAATATAAAAACAGGCTGTTTCTCTTCAGAGCTCGCACAATAGCCTGTATATGCTGTCACAAAAGTGCTCTGTAGACTTTGTCTTATATCGTGGTGACTATTTCCTTTAGAATTTCCCCAAAAAACCTATAATCAAATGGTTGAGCTTCTTCTTTAAAGACACAATTTTCTGAATCAATGATCCGGGTACCTCCTGTAAATGTGGAGCAATTAGCCCCCATGCAGTGAAACAATGGACCTCTGAAGTAGCATACAATGGGAGAACTATTTAGAAAACTGGCAAAGATTCTGGGATCTTCTGAGAGAAATATGAGAGGGATCTTGACGAATAGTATTCTTTAAAACGTTTTCTTTGTGTTAGTTTGTGTAATTAGCAATACAAACTTCACATGGACATCTTTTTTAATTGTTGCCAAATGTAAAATCCATTCAACTGGGTGTTTCAATAACAGTTTGGGCATGTACAGAAATTAATAAAAGATAGACTTATTTTTGTCTGTGTTTATTAGGAAAAGTTGTAAAGATTGATTAAAAAAAGATCACTGGTAAAGAAAAACCAGCATCTATCCATCTATCTATCTATTTTATTTGTATTTTTTTCTGTTCGTGTTGCCTGTTTGTTGTAGAATTAGTTAAAAGTTCAATTCTTTAGCCTATATTGACATTTGTTAAAAATATATAGTTCAAATAAATACTGTTGTCTAAAGTGGACTATGGAAATAAAGTGCAACGATGACACGTTTTAACAGGGCACATCACAACCTATTTAATGGACATTTTATCTCACCTTGTGGGTTATGCAATACTTTCTTGGTATGAAGCATGCATAGTCAGTGTGACCCCATGTTGTCCGACAATGTTGAGGTAGGAGAATTTGGCCTGTATTTTGTTAATCAATTTCTTACCATGCATAGTTATTCCTCTTTTAATCTCTTTTACCATTTATGAAATCATTAAAAGTAGCCCCAATATCCCCGGTCAAGTTTTATTTCAACAGTAGGCAATCGCTTGGGTTTCTTACGCAATGTCTAACATGATACTCGTGACGTCACGTTCAGTCGGAAGTTCCAGCGCAGCAGCAGTGAACGCAGAGCTGAACCAGCTTTAGTGTAAACAGCCAGAACATGGACGACGACGTGTTAACGACTTTGAAAATTTTAATAATCGGTGAGAGTGGTGTCGGTAAATCAAGGTGAGGTCCGAAACCGCTATTTTCTTTTTCGTTTAGTCTTTTTCGCCCAGTAGGATGAGTTGATAGTTAGCGTTAGCTTCGTCTGAACGAGCAACAAGCTCAGCTAAACTAATGTTAACTGTGCCCAGACTTTGCCAGTTCTATCCAGCTATTAAACTTAACTTTTAAATATTCCTTTGGCCTCAAGAACAAAAGGAAACGCGCTATATTGTGCCCCTCATGATATTTTTATTAGCCGTCAGACGTGTTGACGATTGTTAGCTTCATAATTGTAAAGCCATGGACATAAATTTCGACTTTTTAAATTATTCTGGTAATGAATACTTTGTCTACTGTTACTGTTGTCGCATCCCTTTAAATATTTAATAAGAGCAGCAGCTGTTTGTGTAGCAGTCGTGCTATCTGCTCATTGTGTGGTGTGGCAGTTAACGTACCTATAATTATACAGGCCTTCGGTTTGTGTAGAGGGGTCAAATACTTAACATAACAACAGATTTAAACATGTACTTTACGCATGTCTACTCATGATGCTAAAGTGATTTAGCTAAATTAGTGCTTATGCAAGCCCTTCCTCATCCACTCAGGCAAGTGAAAGTGTTCTTCATAACTGAATGTGTCATGTTTGCAGAAAAGAAATTGTAATTATATGAATAAACAACAATATGGATTTATGTATAACAATTATTTATCTTGTGAATGCTGATTTTCTTATATTTCTCTGTTATGTCTCCAGTTTGCTCCTGCGCTTCACAGATGACACGTTCGACCCAGAGTTAGCTGCGACCATTGGTGAGTCATGTAGTTGTGAATAGTAGTAATCAGACATTGTTAACAAGCCTGTAATCAGTTACTGCTCAAAACTAATGAGCTTATACGCTAAATATTTCTGGGCGTTGAAGTCTTGTGGTAAAAATATTCAGTTTTTCCTCCTTAACAAATATGCCTTGTGTGTTTTTAAAGTATGCTCCATTTCTCTGTTTTTGATTTGGTTATTCAGGTGTGGACTTTAAAGTGAAAACCATTGCAATAGATGGCAACAGAGCAAAGCTGGCCATATGGGTAAGTGCTGTAGGACAGGTAAATTTTTTATAAATGCTCAACCACACTCAATACGGGCATGTAGTGGCTTAAATGGCTGAATAATTATTATCATGTCCACTACTCTTACAGTTGTCTTGTTCCACTAGATGTCACTATCGGACTTTGTAGAATTAAGTGACGTAGTCTGTTTAGAAAGCTGCTGAAATCCTCATGAACTTGTGTTTTAGGACACGGCCGGTCAGGAGAGGTTCAGAACTCTAACACCAAGCTACTACAGAGGAGCCCAGGGAGTCATTTTGGGTTAGAGTTTTTGCATATTTAATTTAATGATTATTACACGGTTCTTTGGAATATTTGATGCTGATTGGCCAGTCGGGAACTCTGCAAACAGATATTTTGTATAATGACCATTACATTTTATTATTCTCCCAGACAGTTTCATGTCTCTCAGATCATTCTGAGGTGTAAC
>JAUMHR010000043.1:2122443-2135192 GCA_032361145.1 Enteromius fasciolatus
AACGGTAAAACACATCTGTATTACTCTAGGGATGTTGGAAAATGAGCCTATTTCCAAAAAAAGTGGAGTGTTCCTTTTAGAAAGTAACGACACTCAAGACTTGTTTCAATTTGAATTTAACAACTAAAAAGGCAAAAACAAGCCTGATATTGCTATTTTTCAGTCAATAAAAAAAAGCTTTATACTGTTTTTGTCAAAACTGAATTCACTACTTTGTGGAGATGCCTTTGTGTGACTCATAGTGGCCAAAAGACTTGTAAATGTTCCCTCGTCTCTTTTAAAATTCGATCACAAGCTTTCTCACAGCTATCAGTAGCTGAGCATATGAACTACAGAATGGAATTATTATGTGAAAATGTTGACCTTTTTGTTTTATGATATTTTTGTGGAAAACAAGCGACTTTTCATCTAAGGTGTGTCTCGAGGTCACAGGCACGCTTCAGTGAAACAATGACATTGGCTGATTCGTTTTAACCACAACATGCAAAATCAATGAAGAAAATATTTACAGCTAATCATGTTTGGGATGGCAACGACGACATCACAATGGAACAAGTCTAGAAGCTACAAAAATTTAACAGCTGCCAGCTGTTTTCTTCATATCCTGACAGGCTCTCTTTTTACAATGGGTTTGAGTGAACAGTTCTGTTGTTACTTTATACATTTACTGTGGCAAGTAAGGAGCTAGCTTAGTTAACTAATAACTACCAAGACTCATTATTGAGTTTACTACCAAATTACTAAACTGTATTTTTAAAATACACAAAAGGAAATGTCAGACAGGACTGTCATGCAATATGTAAAAAAGGCATTTTTTGTGAATAATAATTCATTATAATTTTTTATAAATGATTAATCATCAGTTTCAGTCTGTTTCTCATACAAAGCTGTTATTTATTTCTTTATTTTTAAATCAATGGTGGCCTCTGATCAATGCATGGAAAAGCACAGCTTGGTTATTCTCCAACATATACTCTCAACATTAATGTCCATGTCATGCGTTTGCAAAAATTACAAATGGACAAAGAGACAAAAAGAACTAGTTTTTTTTAACAGGCCAAACTTGGTTAATGACAAGCCACATAAAACATAAATTGAATGTCGCAAATGTTACACAAATGTGTGTTCTCTGTAGTAGCTGTGGATAAAATTGTTATAGATTGCATTGTTGAATCGCTTAATTTCATCACAAACACCTGCATGTTTTTATGGACTCATACTTCATAAGAAATGGAAAAACAAAAGCAGAGCATTCCTTAATTTTCCAAAAATGAGACCATTCCAAAAGGGCACAGGAGCAAAATAAACAGAGAAGTAGAACATTTTGAAATGTTGAGGTGGAATTATGTTAATGATGAATTAGACTCAACTCCTTTGGCAACACTTAAGCATTTTCTTTCATGAGGCATCAGCAGGTGTTCCTATAACCTACGAGTCCAGGATCGTTCCACTCACTAATCAAGCCATATGCAACCACAGCTTTACATTCAATTCAATTATTCATTCTAAAGGGATTCACAAAGTCTTTCGTTATGTTTGTCTCCATTTTTTCTGCACTAGTTATTCAGAACAAACTACACTGTTCAAAACCTGTGAGATGTTTTTGTTTTAGCAGAACACAAAAAGTACCATGTAAGTACTGTGAAAGTTCTGTAGCTTATTTAAAGTCCTCTCCATCCATAAAATAGCTTTGTCTAGAAAAGAGCCCCATCGAGCATGAGATGTATTGCCTAATTTTATGATGCATAAAAACATGAATATGCTGTCTAAAATCTTGTTTTGAAAATCATACAGGCTTACAAAGATGAACACCATTTTGAAGACCTCTGATGAAATGCACATAATGTTTTTTTAAGTTTTCTTGGCAACGTCCTCTTTAATTAATTACATTTTTGCATCTTGAAAGTTTAGGACAGCTCTTACCTGTATGGTAGGTGAAGTTTGTCTCAGCGTCTGATGACGGCGAGAGAAAATCATCCTCATACTCGTTGGAGCTAAACGATCCAGAATGGTTCCTCTTTCGAGAGTCCATAACTTTTTCAGAGGCCATTACATGCCGAAGGGAATCATTTAGATAGCGGTTTAGCAAGCTGTTCTTGTATTTTGGTGGAGACACATAATCATCACAAACCGAGGGGTCTGTGCTTCGCCCCACCCCTTTGCCTCTGCTGTCCTGAATAACGCTCTTGTGCGTCGGTCTGTTATAGTCTGATTGGCTGGCCTGAATCTGTAAAGGATTCTCCCCATCTGTGGAACATCATTTTCACAGTTTTAGTTTTGGCCCAGTTAATGCATTTTGAAGACCAGAATACAGTATAATGTCTACGTAACAGGTAGATGCTCTAAATCCGTACCGTCTGATGTTGTGTCATCACTGCTAATGCTGAGTCTCTCAGCATTGCCTTGTACGTATTTGTTGTACAGCTTTATGCGTAGGGCCCAGCTCAAGTCAGGCTGTCGAACTGTGTTTTTGAGCCTACGTCTCGCATTTGCAAACCAGTTGGAGACCTGAAAAAAACAAGCACATCATTGTTAAATCTATTTGTTTTGATTCAAACTAGCTGACCACTATATCACTCCTTAGAGTCAGGCTGTTGTGGCAGAATTTTGTCTGCAGTTTGAAGACTTGACACTGGCACTATTGAAGGGGGTCACAAACTTGTTATCTGTTACATTAATGATGCATTCATAGGTCAGTCATCATCTAAAGTGCATTAAAAGACTCAACAACGAATCTCAATCTTTGACAAGGCCGAAGACCTTTGTTGGATGCCCGTGGTCTTCGGGCCGTCAGACGACACTGCATCACTCATCGGCATGATTCTGTCACTGACATTACTAAATGGGCCTAGAAATACTTCCAGAAACCACTGTCTGTAAACACAATCTGCCATCCCATCTGAAGATGCCAACTAAAGCCCTATCATGCAAAATGAAGCCATGCGTGCACATAATCCAGAAGCCCTGTCGTGTCCTGTGGGTCAAGGCTCATTTAAAATGGACTGTGTCAAAGTGAAAAAGTTTCACTTTGATGGTCAGACGAGTCGAAATTTGACATTCTTGTTGGAAATCACAGACATTGTGTCTTCCGGGATGAAGAGGAGGAGACATTCCAGCGTGTTATCAGTGTTCAGTTCAACAGCCAGCATCTCTGATGGTATGGGGGTAATAGGTACGGTATGGGCAGCTTGCATGTTCTAGAAGGCGCTATGAATGCTGAAAGGTATATAAATGCAACATACGCTCCACTCTAGATGACTTTGTGTATTTCAGCAGGACACTGCAAAACCCATTTTACGTACATATTTTACGAGGTGGCTAATTCATTCAAATTCGTACGAATTCATTTGATTTCTTCTAAATCGTACGCATTTTACGAGTTGCCAATTCTTATAAATTTGTACAAATGACCTAAACCTAACCCTGCCCTTAAACCTACCCGTCACAGGGTTTTAGAACCAAATCGTACAAAATCATGCAAGTGAGGTCATACAAATTAGTACGAATTAGCATGAATTTAGGACCTTGTACGAATACGGATGTATGGTTGTGATGCTGTGTTGGCAAAACCACATACTGCAGCTTTTACAACAGCATGGCTTCACAGTAGAAGAGTCTGGGTCCTGCATACAGTAAAGTTGAAACATTTATTATGTATCTATGTTTCATTGTGAATAAAATATTGGCTCATGTGATTTGTACATTTTTTAGTTTTCATTTTATCCAAATGTAAAAACTGTCCCAACATTTCTGGAATTAGAGTCTGGCAGTGGTGACAGTTTTTGGTCAGGATTTATCATTTTTTCACGTGGAAAAAAGTAATTGTGCAATTAAATAATGATTAAATGAATGAAAGGACGTATAAAAGTTTAAATTCTGAATCCGTGTTTATGTCTTGTTTTGGTTTTGTTTTTGTCGCATAAACCTGCCTTCCCTGACCTGCTACACATTGCAATTTCTAAAAAAAAAAAAAAAAAAAGATCATGAGGAAGGATCTTGTCAAAATGATCTGGATTTCTGCTTAAGTGAATTCTAAATGATATCAGATTTTCCATCTATGTCATGATATTAAATACAGACTTATTTAACAAATAACACATGCAGCAGTTTGCAGCGCCATAAATTTATTGGACCAAACATTTAAACATTTAAAATCACCAATGGAAAAAGTATGTGACCCTGAAGGATTCTACAGTCACATATTTCAATGCATTTAAACTGACCTGCTCTGCAGTATCAAAAACACATTAGTGCCCCGCTCTTCAGAAGATTCTGTTTATGTGTAATATAACTCGATCAAAAGAGATTTCAGTAGACCTTAGAAAGAGACCTGTTGAAGTTCATAAGACTGGAAGGGTTGCATAAGAATTTCCAGACTTAGCCCTCCATCTATTATAATCAGGACGATAGTTTACAAATGAAAGAAATTCGACCTGATTGTTACTTATATGAGCGGCTTCAGCAGACTACCAACACAAAAGATGAGACTACACTAAACCATCTTCAAAAATGTAAGGCTATTTTTGTCTAGTTCTGCACAGCTATATGTCTAAACACTCCAACGCCAAAAACTCATCCCAGTTGTGAAAAATTATGCCGTGAAAATGATAGTGTGGTGGCTGTTTTGATGCCTCTGGGCCTTCAGCACATCTGTCTGTTATCTAAAACTTGAAAGAGGACGATTCATGCAACACAACAAAGACCCAAAACACAAAAGCGAACAACAATAGGGAAGAATTTGGTATTTTTATAGCAGCCAAGTCAGTTAAAATTCTGCAGAGCGATCTAAACAAACCCTTCAAGTATATGATACTACTGACTGTTGAAACCATACGGAAATGCATCAGAACCCGTATTTGCCTTTAAATATCTTGATGACCCATCGTTACACCAGAATTGTACAAAATTAAGCACATTTTAAGGGCCTCCTTAAAATGCATCAGCAAAGTGCACAATTATCAGAAAGAAATAAGGTTAACAGGAAAATGTTTTGTAAATGCAGCAATGACAACAGCAGTGCAATTTTATGTCAATTTCATCCCGGTTCTCCCTCAAAACCATCATAGATTGAACATCTCCAGCGTTTGTTTTGACCTCACCTGAACCAGGGTCATGTGGGAACCTAGAGCCAGCAGTATCTTCTCAGTCTTGGTGGGGTAAGGGTTGTCCCTGTGCTTATAGAGCCACTGCTTCAGTGGTCGAGCCATATCCTGTAGGGCCTGACGTTTGTGTCGCACCTTCCCTCCACTGATCAAGTAAAACAACACAGAGAGGTAATTTTATATTCCAGATGTTAATGTCTACGTTGCATATAAATAATTATAAACTAAAGCACAATTGTTAGTTTCAAAAAACAACATCTGTCCTGATATTTCATTGCATGATTTAATGGAACATATGTCATTTGTCATCTTTACTGCAAGATGTACAAATCCTTTTCCCCCTCAGCTGCTTTGCTGATTTTATAATGATTCTTTGTAATCCTTTGTGCAAAACTAGCTGACAAAAATGACGTTTAATGGCAGATGAGTTTTGGCAAACCATCAACAAAGCATCCTTTCCACTCACCGCACTATAATAACACAAATTATTGCATCCTCAGTGTATCAAAACATTTTACATGAGTGGTAACAGAGACCAACGATGCTGTAAACAAAGTGCAGCTCAAATGAATGAACCATTAAAAAGAAAACGGTTGATGTGGATATATACCAAGACAATCAGCAGATGTCACTGTGGACCAAGTAAGTGTAACATCCCTAATGTATCTTTACCTTATACGTAATGGATCTCCTGGTCAAAATATAGCCTATAACCCAATTACTTTAGCCAATATGGGTTTGAGTTTCACATCTCTGTCTTTTAGACATATTAGTATCTTTAAATAAGAGTAAAAAATATCTGTCATCCAGTGTTTGTGTATTTATAGGCTACGTTGTTCTGCTTTCTTAAAAATTAAGAGAAAGGAGAAGCGACCATTTACAGCAAACCACCACTTGCTGCCAGTATTCAGTTCATACTTGAGATAGGCTATTAAAAGCTTAAATCAACAAATATTTATTCACAAATATTCAACGAATATTTACTTATGTGGGGTGGTAGAATAGCCTATAAAAAAGGCGGCGTCCATTTAAAGTAGCTAATATTAACTAATAGTGAATCACATTCAGTCACAATTGCATTGTGTCACATACATACCCATTTCTCCTGTGTTTGAGAGCTTCGGTGCCACCCATCACTTTGTGGCTGGTCAGTAAATCTGAATGTTGTCCATCAATCACCTCTAAATAGCTTCTGCTGGTTCTCTCCACGTTCTGTCCGCTCTCCTCAAAGCGCAGCTGATCAAACTTACTGAAGACTGCCGTGTTCATCGCTGCATTCATTCACTGCCATGTGCCAAATGACAATGTAGCTCCAAAGACTGTCCAGGAAATTTCCTTATACTGGTATAATACCCCTGTGAACGAATGGGTTGTTATTTGAAATGATTCTCCAGATAAAAAATAAATAAATAAATAAATAAATAATAATAATAATAGTCATATATATGTTGGCTACAGGCTAATAATTGACCAAAATGCGTTATACAATGTATTCAGTAAAAAAACAAAACAAAACAAAACAAAAACATGACCAATGCGCAAAGCAGGCTATTAAATAGCTTATTTAAATACTGAGTTAAAAAGTAAACTTAAATAGCAATATTAAGCAGCAAATTGCCTAAAAATGTAAAAGTACTTACAAAGTTATCCTGTTAGTTTCTAGACTACAGCAAATGTAATTTCAGTGTCTTCCATCCCATCTGCTCATATTCAGCAGCACTGCGCTCAGCGACTGCAGCTCTCCGCTATATCAGCTCAACACTAGAGGGTTTGGAGCCCAGGAACATGAATACAGCGCGCATCTCGTCTTTCCCAATGAGTCTGGCGGGCTCGCGTCCATTCAGCTACTGTGCGTCTGGCTGCTAGCGGGACTGGATCGTCTCCAGCGGAGTTCTCAAATGTAACCTGCTTATTTCACGGATAATATTTTATAGGTGCGTTGGTGAAGCTCGGCTCAGCTCAGCTCAGCACCGGCAATTTACTAGGACCGTCTGGTTTAAAGCACAAACAGGCGCTTTTTAACCTATGTGTCTTTACTAAAAAATGAATGAAATAAAATTAATGAGCAAATTCACGAAACTCACCCATAACTATTTCCCATTTAAAAAAAAAAAAGATAAATAAATAATAGCATAAGATCAGTCTTATTTAGTTCCGCATATTTCGTGCATGGTTATCAGATAAACACATGCTGGGCTTGAGATATTGATTTGAGTTTAAATGTATTTATTTATTCACTCTCAGGAAAGAAAGGACACATTATTAGCTTATGTTAACCATAAACAATTATTCCATGGTTCTAAATCTTACAAAAATGTAACATTTTAATTGGTAGATTTGCAAACAAATTTAAATTTGTATTATTATTACGATTATTTTTCTATATAAAATATAGAAAATATATAATATTTTTATATTTATTCTATATAAAAACACTTTATTCTGATAATCTGGCTAGTAGCTTTGCAGAATGTCATATCTTCTAACACTTTACTGAGTCCACAACATAAAACAATCAAAACCTTGCAAGTATACGTCAGCTTGTTCTACTTATCCTAAACCTAACAGTCTGAGAGTTAGTAGACATGTACTAGTTGACATGTATTTGCAAAGTTAGTTAGTAGAATGTCTAAAGTGGACTATGAAAATAAAGTGTAACCAAAATACTTTATTCTGAGCTCAATTTGAGGTGATGCTAAAGGCTAATGTATCAAACCGGTGCTGAACTGTCGTAGCTCCAGGTTTAGTTTAATTATGATGATTTGCAACGATTTGATACATTAGCCTTTAGTGGCACCTCAAATTGAGCTCAGAATAAAAACACTTTTACGACAAAATACATATTTTTAAATTACATATAATTATGGTTATTGAGAAATCTTTATTTCCCACCCACACCAGAGCACAGATGTTCTCACATAGGGGTGTTTTAGTTCAAGCTTTTGTAATCACAAAGAGCATCCCCATATGACACCTTAAAGCAGACAGCACATTCCTCTCCAGTAGCCCAGGCATATAACACAGCAACACACACCATAAATTCCTTTCCCTCAGAGATAGCCTCGCTACCACATTTGTTGATACTAGCTACACGCAGCCCCTTTTTTCACCTAGGAAAACACAGAAAAGAAGGGACATGGTAAGGTCGAGTTGTTCACTTAAGTTGCACAATACTGCAAAACTTTCCACATAAAAGACAGGTTAATTCCCACTCGGATGTTTCAGGTTCTCTCCAATCCAGATTTCCAGGAAAATTAACTTTTATATGTGCGCTTCCTGATTCTTTTCTCTAATAAGTGTGTTTGTTGACTTAATACTGAGTAATGTTGTGTAACGTAATGAGAATATATGGTTATGAAGCTGTAAAATTCATTGCAAAAACAGCTGCAGTTTCTTCACAGGCCTCAGTGAAAAAAGCGTCGGGCAACTTGAGATTACTGCAATATAGCACCAATTAGAGCAAATCCGAAACCACGAACACCACAGCCACAGATGCTCTGCAGCACACAATAAAACAGGCACAGTCCAGAGAGATGTACGCTAACGTCTGTAAATGACGGTTTTATATTCCTATATGGAATGATCTGAATAGAAACAGTGTCAGCGAATGTATCACATGTACCGCAAGCCTTTTGAGGCATTCAGTTAACGGTCACAGCGCCCTCTTGATCTGTTGTTTTGATTTCTAGACTTTGGTCACAGATACAGGATTGCATGTACTGGAAAAAATATG
Organism: Enteromius fasciolatus; assembly: GCA_032361145.1. Lineage (NCBI taxonomy): Eukaryota > Metazoa > Chordata > Actinopteri > Cypriniformes > Cyprinidae > Enteromius > Enteromius fasciolatus. The sequence continues at coordinate 2,131,279 of JAUMHR010000043.1, forward strand.
ACGACTGCGGTACATGGCGCAGTCCCATGAAATGCGTGCATAGTTGCTGTTAAAGGCCTGAGTTTATAATCCTAGAAGGAAAAAGCAGCTATTATGCTTGCAGTTTGGTCTGGTATATCTAGCAATATAATTGACCATGCATCTATTTCTTTGATTGGGCAGCTGTTGTTTTAGGACGGTGACGGTGGAGCTGAAAGATCACAGTGTCCATGTGCAGCAGCTTCTCGGACAGATATCACTGACAGTCTGTAGAGAAGAGCATTACTGCAGCGTTACTCTGTCTCAGGCTCTATAACCAACTCCACATGTCTTATCTAAATAAGCACTACGCCAAGACAGATCACATTTCCGTCTGGTGCTAGCCAGACGTACGGATTACCTTGTCACTGGCTTCGCCATAAAAATCGGAATTAAATTGGTACTGGCACATGAAACTGTGGTACCAGTCATGTTAAAGAAGTACTGTACTGTGGTGTATTAAGTGATTCTTCACCCCTTTTTCATGACCGTGATCATATAGTTATTGTACATTACTTTTTGCCGTACAGGAAGTCTCATTACCACACAAGAAATTGTGAAGTAATTGATATCCCTACAATATTAGACCTTTGCCATTCCACTAATATAAATCTTTTGAAGAGTCCCCCCAACTACGACTTACGCCAATTGAAATGTTAATTCATACCACAATCACAGGGTGAGCACAGTTAGTCAGACAAAAAACAGCCCGAATGCCAAGGTACAGTCATGGCAATGACTGGAAAAAATTAAACAGAAGGCAGAATGTGGAACGTAAATTCATATTAATAACAGGATCATTTTTGGTGGGTGCAGACACTATTAAGTATAAAACACTGGATTTACAATCAATATGAAATCACAGTAGACCCCTGGACGTTATTTCAAAAGAAAACATTTACTGTCTTCACAGTCTATCTGCAAAATATATTAAAATAACTTACTCTATCTCTAAAATTGACTTTCATGTGATGACTATATAGGCCATATGAGCTATTTGTTTATACTGTGATCCCTAAAAATGTATATTTTTAACTGTAATATACCGTTATATACATAATATAATACAGCCTTGAAATAGTCTTGTAGATGCAGGTGTCCCAAATGCATAATTCTGTGGGTTCGTATGATGATGAAACATACATTTCTGCGAAACTGAAAAAACGTACCTATACATACGAATCAATGCAGTTTCCGGTTGAAATGAACACTAGAGGCACTAAAACTCCCACAACTTTTATTCCTTTTCAAATAGAAGTATGAATTACTGGTTAATAAAGGCTAATTTTCACACAATCAGTTGCAGAAAGTTATGCTACAACATTTCACTTTGAAACTAACGTGCAGTAAGGTACATAATTACAGGGTTGCAGAAATGTATGTATTTCCAATGACCTGGGTTGCGATGAAATGATAATAATGAAATATATTAAATTGGCAAAAAAGGGGACTGTGTGATGATTGCAGTGCAAATTAGTGTGATTATCAATCAAAGTCTGTGAATATCGTTTGATGAAATGCATATTTCGGTGAAAGACAGCACAATATAAGCAGCTTATGATTCAGCGTTTTCAGTAGGCCTGTCTCAAAGTGCATTTGGGAATGTAGAGTAAGCTAGGTTTGCTTTATTTTCACATAATTGCCAATATTTTTAAGCATTTCCCCAGTATTTAAAAAAAAAAAAAAAATCTCAAGTTGTTTAAAAAGAGAAGAAATTAAGATAAAAATATTAGTACTGGAACTCACATAAAATACTACAGTAAAATGCTATTTTTAATATATGTTTTTATTTTACAGTATAATATACAACAGTCTTTGTTTGTATGGTTGGGTTGGCAATAATTAAATAACTAAAGAGAGTTTAAATCATTGTCATTGTTTGGGAACCTCAGGGCTAAGGTAATAAACAGAAAATTATTTAAGATGCTCTCTAGGATGAACTTCATGTTTTGCATCATTTTGGTTTGGAATGTTCACTTTTAAGGTTTGAACAATAAAAATGAACCCTATGGAAGCAAATGCTATTTCATCACGACTTTAAGACAAAGAGAAACACTAGAACTACAAGAAGTCAGATTAGTTTATTGAGGTGTGTATTACAGGTACAATATTAATGTGCTGCCTGAAATAAAAGCTGTAAAACCACTTTATTTAAACCAGACTGTAAAAAATGCATTGCTTTTTGCAAGCCGCCTGATGTAATGGCATTTCCATATGCGTCCAGCCACCTTAACATTGTCTGCTCATAATTCCTTAAACATTCTCTAATCAACATATCTCTGTGTCTAACAAAATGTTAAATCCCAGTAGAGTCTATTCGCATCATGTGTTTTCTTTGCTAATAAATCTACCAAGGTGGAATTATATCCACAGAGTACAGTAAATTGAGTATGATGACATACCAATGTTAGCGTCTTCTCACACTCGCTGTTTTGCCCATTAGCTAGCTGGGGAGTAATCCAATAGAGAGATGCACCTGGTAGTTTAATATTCTTATTATATTCGACGAAAACGACTTTTTTGGTAATCCAATTTCTGTGCATGGGAGTTTGTTGGTGTTTTATAATGTTACACAACCTTCACATAATGCACCCAAGGTGACGCTGAACAGTGTACTCTGGATCTTCAAGATTCAAAAGGCTCAGAAGTGATACATTTAGGGAATTCACTTACATGTGAAGCTCCACGGGGTGCATCCTCTTGCAAAGTTATGTCGAAAATTGTTCTTTTAGCTCATTTGAGAGCACCTATAAAATGTATTGAGGGCAAGGGCAATAACTGGGACAGGTATAATTGTGTCTGCTCTTCTGCAGGTGGCTCTCTTTAAGGGCTCACCCTATTTTAGCACCTTACATGACCACTAAGGTTTTGGACACTGCACATAATAAAAAGGCTCTGACTTCAACAAGACGACAGCACACAAGAGCTGCGAAGCAATAGCTCTTATTAAAACATAATCAAACATGTCTTTATAAAGACATAAACGGGATCACAATTCCTTTTTGTGACCTGACTCCACCACCTGTGCTGCATGCATTCTGAATTTTGATGCTTTTAGGTATATAAAGTCAGCAGTTTGGTTAATGCATTATGTATGTATATATATATATATATATATATATATATATATATTTCATGTGTCATGTGGTGCAACCATGGTGAAACATGCAAGAGAGAGAGAGAAAATTAATAGAGATTACATTCACAGACGCTCAAGACTGTGGTTTTATCAGACTTTTTTATTTTTTATAAAAAGTTAAGGTCTGTTCAGGTTGTAAAAGTTCCATATAGTGCAACAATGTAATGCTATTTATAAATATAATAATTAATGAAAAAAAAAGAAAAGTAAAAAAAAAAAAAAAAAAAAAAATAATGTAAATTTAATAATATATTCAATGAAAACTTTCTTTCTCTAAGATGAGTATTTATCTAAGATTTATTCACTTGAGGGATACTCCACATGACATGAATGTAAACGTTTATAGTTTTTTATGCTGACACACTTGTTTGTAATTGACCCAGTGCCCAGTGTATCTTCAGTGCTATAGCATTATTGTTTTTATAGATAGTTTATAGATAGTTTTTGTTACAGTTGGTTTCTTCAGAAGTTATTCAGCTTGAAGACCTGTACACACCGGGACGAATATCGCACATGAATATTGTCAGCTTTGTCCTGTAGCTTCAGCAGCTCCAGACATGTGAATCTCATTGGTCGGCCATCTTTTAACTCGGCACGTCAAACAAAAAAAAAAAAAAACTAGAACAAAGCATGTTTTTAAATGATGCTTTCATGGTCGCGTTTTTACGTTTCGTTGTGCACAGGGCCGGCTCTAACCAATTTGGCGCCCTAGGCAAGATTTCGGGTGACGCCTCGTTGCATCGTAGTTGATTCTACT
>JAUMHR010000043.1:2135292-2146444 GCA_032361145.1 Enteromius fasciolatus
AATCGAAATGTTCCACAGCCATTATTCAGTCACACAATCCTTCAGAAATTTGTATATGCTAAATTGGTACTTTGTTGATTATTACTACGAATTTAAACAGTTGTTCTGCCTAATATTTTTGGAAACTGAGATATTGTTCAGCATTCTTTAATGAATAGAAAGTTCAAAAGAACTGTTTAACTTAGTTTTAATGTAGCTATGTCTTTACTGACACCTCTGGTCAATGTAAGAAACATCTTAAGTAAAATCTTACTCCAAACCTTTTAACAGTGCACTTAAAAAATGGCTGTGGTTTTAACAGTAAAAAAACTGTGAAAATGCTATAGGAAAAAAATGTTAAATGGTTAACTGTAAATTCCTAATATTTACAGGGAAAAACGTAAACTGACATTGCGCCAGAATTCCCTGCATTGCATTTTAAATTTTTATTTGAATTTGATGTTTTTTCTTTAATATAGTTTCTTCTTAGTTTTTTCTTATCAGTGATGTTTATTAGGGTTGTGTGTCACATGTAATGTTGTTAAATGAATGTTTATTGCATATTTTTATTGCATAATTGCATTATTATTGAGTCTCACAATGATGGTGTTTATTGTTGGTGGTGTGTGTGAATGACAATAAGCACCTTCTATATATGTTTATATTTTAAAGCTACATGTGATGGTCTTTGGTACATCATGTGACTTTGTCATCATCACCTGCGTTTGGTGCTTATCAGTGTATTTCAAAGCAACAAAACAGATTTCAGTATTTTAATAGCTTGGTATATTAACATTATATCAGTTAATGAAATTACGGTATTTAACTGTAAATTTAACTTAAAACCGTAAAACCTAAAGCTTTGTTACTGTATTTTTATGGTCACATTCCAGCAACCTCAGCTGCCAGTTTTTTACCATAAATTTTACAGCTATTTTTTTTACAGTGTAGTATAAATTAGCCTATATCACAAAACAATAGCATATAATGTAAATAAAATCTGACTTGTAGAAGTCTATAATAAGTAATAAAAAGACAAATCAAGAACAAAACTCGCTGCTTTTCCACTACTAGGCCGAACGGTTCTGTCAGGCATGGTTCCAGTTGTACCTGGTACGGTGCGACACGACTACAAACCGTTCTTGGCTCAAAATTCTCTTCTCGGTTTACACAACCCACAGTGGAAAACAAAAACAATAACCGTACCGGGCAGCTCAGATCGGCGCGGAAGGTAACCGTTCTACAAAGAAAACCGTACAGCTCAATAGTGGAAAGTTTTTCTCAGAATGTAGACACCTTTCACCCTCAGATGTACTTGTTTGATCGACTACCAGACTGTTCTGTCTTGACGCGTATTCCCAAAAGTTCCATAAAGCCAACATGCCAGTTTAAAAACACGCTTTATAGTTTGCGGAAACTGGCTTCAGACGGACTGTGGTGAGCGTGTCATCTTATGTTGAGACTACATGAAGTTATTTGGTAAACCTTTCAGTAATGTCACTTTCATGTCATTAACTCAAAGACACCCAAATAACAAAATCTATGCAGGCTGATGTATTCTCATCACTTGGTGTGATTTATAGGCACCAACTGTCCAGACAAAAGACACATTTTATGACATTGATTGTTTTTCTTTTTATGAGCGAAATTTTGTCTAAAGGAGTGTCAGACTGTGCTGCCCTTGAGTCTGTCTAATTAAACATTGGGAACATGATGACAGGCTCTGAGTCTGAGTGACAACGTCTGTGTATGGCTCTGACAACAGAAGGATTTAGTTTCAGACTCTAGACTTGGAGTGAAACTTTGCAATAGTATGATTATGAATGTTTTCTTACCTTTCCTGAAGCTGTCTTGAGGGAATCAATCCAGCCCTGAGGTTGGCGTCACTGTGCCGTCTGGCCTGCCACCAGGTGTCATCTTCTTGGCTTACAATCTGTAACACATCTCCTCTCCAGAATTCCAACCCGGCGTCTTTACATGGAATAGCCGGATCTGCTTGAGGATTATAGTCAAAAAGTGCCCTTACAAAGATCTGCAAAAATCCACAAATATATTGATGTCACCAAGTTTTGTTTAATTATCTTAAGTGTAAGAAAATCTTGAGGCAAAAAAAAAACAAAACAGCTCTGTACACTTTGATTTTAATATATGAGACCTTGTTATCTATGGTCTCTGGCTCTTCTTTGGTGCCTGGGATGACTTTAAAGGTCACTGCTCCTTCTGACTTGGCCTGGAGGATGTGATAATAACATACAGTCCCAAAGACAAGCTTACAAGGTTCAGATTCAATAACACTTATGAATAAAGACAGAATGCAGATTTGTTATCCTCCAGAAAACCCTCAGCAACAAAGATACCAAATTCTTACAAACATACACACACAGCTTAGACTAACATCAATTTCTATTGTTGATATTGCTGGTTTCTAGTCTAGACAGAAATGTCATGTTAAATAAAAGGTCTGCTGATTAAGCTAGTAAAGCATCTTGTGAGGACAACAACACACTATCATCCTATGCTGGGAACCAGCTTCCAAAATGCAACACATGCTGGTACATCTGCGATGCATACTAGTATGGGAATTATCTCATTTGGGTTCTTGTCCTCCATTGGAACACCATTGACTTCCTGGAGCTTGTCACCTTCATGAATTAGACCTGTAGTATTAACCAATGAACCAATGAGAGGAAATTTGTATCAGAATTAATTGTGTTAAACAATGCGGAGTGAATTTAACCAAGAGCTTAACCAGTTATAAGCTATAAGCATTGGTATAGCACTGTGCCATGCATATTTAAAGTAAATTCTTTTGTTTCATATTGTGATGTACATCCAAGAAAAAAAATGGGGGAAAAATCATCAGATGGTGGCAGATCTGAATGTAAGCTAAGCAGACTAAATGATTGGAAAGTCATGACAGTTATGACATTTTGATTAAAAATTATGAGCTATGAGTAAAAATGAAACATATGTATGGATGAATCATTCACAGTAAGATCAATAAAATGGTGAATTTCCATGTCATGTCAACTTTAAAGGAATAGTTTGCCCCAAAACTAAAATTCTGTAATCATTTACTCTCAAATAGTTCCAAACCTGTATGAATTTCTTGGTTCTGCCGAACACAAAGGAAGATATTTTGAAGAAAGTTTGTAACCAGGCTGTTTTGGGTCACCGTTGACCCATAGTATTTTTTTCCTACTAAGTCAATGGTGACCCAACAGTATGGTACAGGTTTGGAACAACTAAAGGGTGAGTAAATGATGACAGAATTTTAGTTTTTGGGCGAACTATTCCTTTAAGTGTTCTATATATACTGATTTTGGTTCTAATTAGGTTTTAATATTGATACATTAAAAATGCTTCTCACCACTTCGATCAGCAGCTCCTCCTCTCATGACCCGAGCCACCACTATAGCTCCAGTGGACTCATCTCTCTTGATGGTGGCTCCCTGGATCATAGAAATGTCTACTGAAGTTCTGCAAGCTATCATTTAGAATTTCGAATATCAAAGCTCAAGTTCATATGTCTTGAGGGACCAATTGCAAGCAAATATTCCCAGTTTGCCTTGTAAATCAATATGTGAGTGTCAGGTTAAATCCAAGTAGAAATTGGTATAGAAATATCTTTAGAAAGGGTGAATATCACAATAGGAATCTTAAGCATGCTATGCAGCGAGACCTGAGCATTAAATTTTGTTTGAAACTATGGTGAAAAAGTCAAACTTAATGAGGGAAACCCTATTCACAAAATACAAAAAAGATTTTGTTTAAAATCCCACAGATTGTTGACATTATATGTCAAACATCTGATCCATTTTCTTCTTGTATGTGAAGGAAAATTCAGCAGCCAGTGAAATTAATCTTTCAGGTTCATTGGATCTAAACACACATCACATTTGACCTTGATGAATTAGACACATGTCTGTGTTTTGCTACAATTCTATATCCATTATCATCTCACATCACTTGAACAGAAAAATCATTTCTGTTTTAATCATGTACCAAAATGTTCATTTCATACACATCATCTCCCAAGACAATCAGTACACTAGCCATGGCCACATTATCACAGCTACAATAATATTGTTTAGGTTAAACCCTCCAAAACATATTAACAACTTGCAGAGGTCCTAAAATAAACTCTAGTCCAAACTATGGTGAAATTTTAGTCCTTAAAAGACCTCTCAGATAACTGGTTTCAGGAGGCCGAACTTTTAACAGGCCTGTACAGCAGCAGACAAGGAGGTACATGATGCAACAAGGGACACTGATATAGGAGTAAGGTGGCCCTGTATAGTTCATCAATCACAGAAGACGCCAAAATGGCCTGTAGTCCTTAATCACAAGACTAAGGCCCCTATAAGTAAGACAAAACGTTCTCCTTAGCAGTGGCGTTGCGAGGGGGGTGGGGTTATTGTCGAAATGACGGTGGTTCCATTAATCAATGTTATGTGGCTAAAATGTAAACTTTTGCCTCTCGCGATAAGTCATAGAAACGAATTTTGGTGAGATTTAACGGATTGCGGATATATTTACACAAAGGAGGCGTATGCATCTATCCTTACAGAAACAGCACAGAGAGATACTTCAGAAATGTGCGCAGCAAAGCTGGAATAAACACAACCATCAACCAAGTGACCGCTATCCGTGTCAGAGCCTAATGGCACCGCAGATGTGTCTACGCATTAATGGCAAGGAAAGCCCCTTATACTCAAGTATGAAAACATATTAAGTGTTTCTTGGAGGTTATAATACATTTAAGAATGATCATATGACTTTTTACGTATGCCATGTGACCTGCAAATGCGAAAAACCTGTTTCCATTGCAGTTTTGCGAAATACTCCTTTTTCGTATTGCCTGAAAAACCACCTCATGAGAGCATAAAAACTTTTTTGCGATATAAGGGAGTTTTTGCGAAATTGATGCTTTTCCGTTAAGCGTATTTTCAATGCGTAATTTGAAGTGTAATGGAAACACGGCTATTGTGCGTCAGAATGAGAAGGATAAAACACAATAAAAAGATAGACCTTATTTGAGAGAGTATGAAATGAAGTCATGCAGAGCGCTGCACAGCGTTTCCTATTTGTATTAAAATCATCCCATCTAAGTAACACAAATGTAAGTGCAGATGGTTTTGCTCAGAGAAGGAAAATATGATTCTGGAGGTAGAGTAAAACTGATGCAGGTTGCACATTGATACTCTTTATATTCCAAATCTTACCCCTTAATATGCGTGCCTTATTAGTCTTACACTGATTATAATCAAAAACACTTAAGTGAAGTAATAAGTTTAGTTGATTTGGTTGATTTCAATTGATTCCTAATCAGTTCCAGTACCCTGATCTTACTATAAACATGAAGTATGACTTATAGTTTAATCAAGTCTCAGTCTAGCCCAGTGCACATAGCAAGGAATTTTTTATTTGTTTAATTTTTTAGATATGATGACGGCCCATAATGATTTAACTAAGCTGCTACTACCAACATGGATTATTTCCTATGATTTTACTCATGTTATTGAGAGGGACCCACCAGTGGCTCCTGGTTTTTAACCAAGCAAACAATCTTGATTGAATCTTCCTCTTTCTCGATGTAATCGGGCAGTGAGGGCAGAGGTGGCAACCGAGGGTCAAACTCTTTCTGAGACACAATGTCATGCACTGAGAGAAGAGCCTGAAGAGGGTAATATAAACATAGAGGAATTAGGAATTCAATTCCAGCCACATTTTTAAGGTATAAATTATGATGAAATATGAGCCTATATAATTGACTTCAAATTTTTGGAATAGATAATAAAAACCCCAATCTTTCAACAGTAGCATATATATATATATATATAAGTAAGGCTGCATGATTATATTTTATTACAATTATTACAATTTACATAGAATGACGTTTATACCATTATTTAAATGCCATATTTGGCATGCAGCAGTGGAAAAACAATTAAGATTACCTTTAAAAAGAAATAAAGCCCCATCTTAAGCACACAGAATAACATAAGTATTAATAAGTAAGACTTTAAAATTTAAAAATGATTTAAATTTGATTACATATTTATGGCATTCATAATTGTGATAAGAAAATCAATGAATTGTGCAACCATATATAAAAGGTCAAATATTTTCAGCAAATCAAAAGGTAAATCAACCATCAGCACTGCTGAATGCTGTCTTTACACTTGGCTTGATAAAGAATCTTTCCACATTGAATATCACCTTACTGAGGTAACCCAGTGTTGCTTTATAAAATGTGAGAGCCAAACAAACGATCCAAAAAGCAACATATCATTAGACCAATCACAAATAAAGCTGTCAAAGCCCTCATAAGGGAAACTTCTGAACTCCATAAACTTAATGTGTGGGTCTGGATTTTTACAGGCCTAAAGATGTTTTTCTTTTCTTTTCATATCCAGTTCATGCTTGGAGTCAAAGAGTAATGTACATTTACCATATTTTATCAACCATATATTGTGTCTATCGTGATATTTTCAGCAAATACCATTTCACAAGTTCTCGCTTCCTTATGATAACAATTTAGACGTATTTGGCGTGCTGTCCAGAGGGCTAGCCTGAATTTGTTTGTCAACAGCACGTACGTACTTGGCCATGGCGGCCAGCCCAACATAAAAGCAGGGATTATTTTATTTGCTTCTGTTTTCACTCACTTTTTTTGTAAATGTCTCTAAATCTTGACCTAAATATACATTCTCTTCTCACCTGTACATGAGGTTTAGAGAGCAGGTATAACAACTCTGTTGTCTCTGGGCTGGTGACTACACAGAGCAGCTCCTTTGCCAACTGGAAAGAAAAGTGAGAAGCATTAAACATTAAATAATGTCTATATGATATGGTATAACAGGCAACAGTCTCTGACCAGCCCATTTGGCTTAGTTTGTGCTCCAGGTATCATGAACTGATCTGGTGCCAGTTTGCTTTGGCAATGCTCAGGGGTCTGGTTCAGTCTATCCCAACCCACTTGAAAATATTATGCGAATGTTTGCATAGCAGGTCAAAAAGCCACAGTACCAGGAGCCCTGAAGAAATAGCTGTTTCTGTTGTGGTTCAGCCAAGCAACAACTAACTTGACTGAATGTGGTCGTGAGTGACACCGGACCTGACATTAAACATACATTAAATCTCCAAAACTGAAATTTTACACTGAGCTGCGACGTAAGGAAAATGCTTTTAACGGCTTAATGCTCCAAAATGTCCTCCTCGTTTTCAGTCTGAGAGAAGATGGAAAGTGATATCACTTGAAAACTACTCGTTGCCTTAATGAAATGCAGCATGCACAGTCAAAAGCTGGAGATAATCTTTCTTTTAAGAGTCTCTGCAGAATTGAGTTGATAAAGACAAAGCTGATTGCTTTTGCAAGGTGTGCAAGGAAAAAGAAAAACTTTAGTTTTATAATAGAAATGTGAATCCTGTTAAAGGGAGATAACTGTAACGAGAAAAGATGTAATCCAGTTTTTGTTCACAAAAAGCAAAACATCAATTAACACCTTTTTAGTCAGTAGTTTTGCACACCAATTGTATAATTAAATATATTTTAAAAGTAATTTATTCTTGTGTCATCTTCAGTCAACTACATCAGTCTTCAGTGTCACATGACTTCTAATTTATGAACTTGATCCTCAAAATAAATAAATAAATAAATAATGATTAACATTACTATTAGCAATATTGAAAACATTTTTTTCCTGCTTAAAAGTATATAAAAGAAATGTTTCTTCTTTAGCACCAAATCCAGATATCAGGACACCTGAAATTTACACCAACAGTGACTTTCTAAATACATAGGAACCATTGATTATGAACCATGCTTTTTACATTTAGGCACAGTGGGGTATACTGAAGCATCAAGATTCCCCCTTCACTGAATCTAAGAGGCCTAACCCAACTCCTAAAAAAAAGTCCCATGCTATTGTCCTGGTTTACATCAACAACATCCACTGCGTACAGTAGGGGCCACAAAAGCTGTTTTCCATTCAAAGTTATCATCTGGTTGAGGCTGTATGTGCTGCAAAGGTCAAGCTTCATGAAGATGATTGTTGTTCACAAAACAATTCTAGAGTAGCCCGGATGAGGGCAAGAGGGAACCTGTATTTCACTGTAAGCTTGTCAAGAGACTGGTAATCAATACAGATACTTTTTGCCACAAATAAGAAACTAGAAGCAGCAGGGGATGCTGATGGATGAATGTTGGAACTGACTTCAAGCACAGCCCCTTGGATGGAGGATCTGATGGAAAGCAGTAAAAGAAACACTGAGCACCTCATTTCAGGACATGTCCAGTAGACCAGGATACTACTGTGTATAGGTGAATGCTTAACAAGCCGTGTGCACACCAATTTGATGACCACTGTTGACATTTCCAGAACCAGGAGAGTGATGTCTTCTACTTGCAAGCAGCCCACCTGCAGCCTTACTGGACCCACACAGTGACAGATGATGCCACAGCCCAGGTTTCCCTATTTTTGAGGAGATGTGGTACGAAGATTCACAAAGGTTATTCTGGAGGTGGAGGGAGCGGCAGAGTCACCGGCTGACCCTGAGTCTATGAGTGCAGACACAGATAGAGAGGGATTGGAGACAGTAAGAGTGATGGCTATAAGCTTGGCGTGGAGATTGCGATATGTCAACAAACTCACTAAGGGTTGTGGGGGCTTGACAGGACATGTAGATTCCACATGTCTACCTACTCCATAATACAGTACAGACAGATGCAATAAGGGTATACCAGCATTGATGCTCCACCAAATAGTGTCGATCTGCTTCAGTTTGAGGCCTGGTTCTGAAGAGTCAAATGAGGCTGGCTGGGAATGAAGATAAAAGGAGCAGGTAAGATCATTGAGGCAATTTTTTATTAAGTGAGCCACGTCACTGTCACCAACAGGATGTCCTCATAGTAAGGATATGAAGTTCTGAAGAGACTAATTGGCAGGACAAGCTTGACTGGAGAACTCTTCATTCAAATGAATCGAAAGAATGGTTCCTGCAAGGTTTTTGGTGAGTTGTGGTCTGGCCTTCTGTCACAGAACACCAAACATGGTAGACAGCTAATAATTGAAAGATAGAGATATTGAAGATAGAGCAAAGAATACTAATAATGATGTCTTTTACATACAGGAGTACTTATGGAAATGTAGGAAATTGTTGGAGATAGCATTTGAAATAATTATTTTTTAACTAATTTCCAGTTTGTCATGCCGGTGGTGCAGAAATTATACACTGCAGTTTTAACGAGCCTAGGGAAAATTGGGTCATACTGGGCATTGACACACAAAAATGCCATTTTGGCCTTGTATATAAATAGGTACGGCCAGATATAAATATATATATACAATAATAAAAAATGAAATAAATAAATGAGTGTCTGTGAAGCTGCACATGTATTTATGTGACACTGGGGTGTTCACAAATAATCCCTTCCAGTGCACTTCAAACCAACAACACTAAACAGACTAAAGGTCCTGCAACTGAATCCCGTCCCAGCTCCGCTGGATTGTCTGAGGACTCTGGTCTGGAGACAGAAACCACTAGATGCCCCAGAGGAGAACTTACGTCCTGAGCCAGGCCCTGTGTGCTTTCCAACAGTGGAGCAGGCCGCTGTGCTCTGTACCTCTGCAGCCTGTCATAGACCTGTGAAGAGAGGAGAAGTGGCATTAGACTGCTGTCTGATGCCCAGAGGGTTACTGTTCACCCTGTTGACCCTTGGCCCTGAAATTCATCTAGTAGCAAAATGTTAGTCTGCATTATGCGAGTAATATATCACACAGTCTGATAAGCAATAGTAACCAAAGTGTAATATATCAGTCAAATCTATAATAACATAAATAAATAAATAAATAGGAATTTTGTGTTTATTGTTTATCTGTCTGTCCATCTATTTGCTGGACTGTATGGTTTAGGCAATGCTAAAGCTATTAGAGTATCAGCCAAGAAAGATGTAATCATATTTATTGCCCTCACACAGCTAACAGAGCTCATAAAGACGAACATGTTTCATAACAGATGTATTAAGTAAAACAATTTCCATTTTTTAAAAAGATGATGTCACTCACTAAAACCAGATACATTTTGGCTTGTGGGTTTGGGGCCACATTTTCTATTAACAACAAAACTACACGTAAGGCATCTTAACACATGCACTTGCTATCCATGTTTCTTGCTGTTTCTTCATGCGAATCAATGTGCCAAATATCACACCTTAAATATAGGGAGATGACAAATACACGTTTCAATAAATCTATGAAATACTTATTTCCATAATAAGGGAATTGCCATTTTATGAACCCCATGATATACTGTGCAAAAACAAAATGTTACGATGCTCCATATTCTGACTGCAAATTTATTTCATATTCTTGTGGTACATTTCTTGTAAAGTTTCTGCTTGTTTGTAATGGTAGTATAATTGCTTATTTTCCAACACAAGTAAGAGCTCTGATTTCCTTTACAGTCATATGGCAAAATAAGCAAAAACTGTCTCTTTGTGCATACTTATAATCCTTTAGTTGCATGTTTGTGTTCGCTGCTGAGATGGACACACAGATTGTTGTGTGGTGAGAATTGGTATATCAATTTAAGACATTTTAGACTCATGCTGAAATGTCTTGCACATTAAGTAAATTCATTGCTTGCCTCTGGGGATATGCTTGTTGATGTAACAAACACTTCTTTTTAATGGTCCCTCAACATGTGTGTGTGGAGGATAGTTTCAAGCAGCAGTTTACATGCTATAATTCATCTAAAACTATTTTAGAATTATTCTATAATTATAGCACTTTTATGACCTCATTTTCAATTAAAACTATATACATTTCACTAAATTCAATAACATAGTTTGCGTTTTGTTACTTTCGATAAGAATCATAATATTATCTTTAAAAACCTCCATTATATCAGGTAATTTTGACACTTTTTAATGTGATGTCATACTATACAGGTGACTTCCTCTTTAATTACAGTACGAAATAAGCACAGCCACATATATCCCATATACTTTACCTGTTACTATAACAAGTAACATATTTTCTAGATGGATCAATTAGGAACCCTAACCATGCATATGCATTATGATTATGATTTGTTTACGTGAATCATTGATTTTGGCATGTCGATCCATTTAAAACACTATATAGAATTTAGCTGGGCTGCGTTCTCC
>JAUMHR010000043.1:2216333-2235512 GCA_032361145.1 Enteromius fasciolatus
ATCAGCATCTTGATGTGGCACACCTGTGAGGTGGGATGGATTATCTCAGCAAAGCAGAAGTGCTCACTATCACACATGTAGACTGATTTGTGAACAATGTTTGAGAGAAATGGTAATATTGTGTATCTGGAATGAATTTTAGTCCATCTCATGAAAAATCGGAGCAGAAACAAAGGTGTTGCATTTATATTTTTGTTGAATGTATATATACAGTATATATAGTAACACTTTGTTTTGATAGTCCATACATTAACACATTACCACATCATTTGTTATTTTGCATTTGAGACAAACAAAATGTCCACAAAAGTTTGAGCCCACCAAAGCAGTCTGTTCATCTCTAACAAGCAGGTTGATGTACAAATTGCTAGTTTCACTTCTAATGTGTGTCATTCTCATGAGTTTTTGTTGGCCATGGGTGTAGAACGTTAACGTCTAATTTGACTAACTCTAGGATCGCTGCTTGCCTAGGTATGCCATATAGAACTATAACTTAAAAGGCATCCCGGAACAAAAATATACTGTATCTTCCTTAATGTGTTTGTTCAACTGACCACAGACACAGCTTGCAAATATTTCGAAGACCATCAACCCACTGGTTTGTTTGCAAGGTGGATGATGACAGCGAGGGCAGGCAGAAGGCCCACGTGAGGTCAAACAAGATGATTTAATATTTTCATATTCAACCTCAATGCGATTTTGTTCTTTCCTCTTACTCTGTAAAACTCATTTGCTGTGAAAAGCAATCCTGTGCCAATTGTGAGTTGGCCAAAAACATTTCATGCATTATCAGAATGGCAGGAATTTCAGTCCAGAATTGCATTCCACATCAAGGAAGCCAGTTGCGGCCAGTGTAGTGATAACATACTTACTTTGATTTTGAGAGATGCACCCGCAGCGGCCGTACCATCTGTTTGTGGCTGGCAGACGCAGGCCTTTAGTCGCTCATGAATGGGCACCAGACAGATTCTTCATTTTCACTACAGTAGTATGGCTTTTCCTTCTGGGGGTGCTTGGGCCAGAGCAGAGACTGGATCTGTGTTTTGGAAAGGGTGCGAGTGGCGGGAGCCACAACCTGAAATCAATACAGCATTACCCCATCATCCTCATACTTAAATCCCAGTGATGGAAACAGCAGATGCCTGCCGGAATAATGGGCCACTTCATGGCCTAGACAGTCCATGAAGACTTTAAATACAGTACATGTCCGCCTACAAACAAGAACTGAATCTGTTCATGTACCTACTTAACCAGCCAAGTCTGCAGTCTTTTATGTTGGGCGCAAGATAAAGAAAAAATGTTTGGACAGGGATCAGAAGTGTACTGACCGAAGTGTGATGAAAATGTATATTTGTACTGGTGATTTAGATAGGCTTGTATTTATATTGAATGAATTATTCAGTGAATGTTGACTGCTGCTTTATTGCTTTGTCAGTGTTGATTAATGAGTGATAAACTGCTGGTGTGTGTGTTTTGTACAGGGCCTAGTGGGGTTGGTGTGACCGAGTTAAAGAGAAGACTTCTAATCTCTGACCCAGAACACTTCAGTGTATCTGTTCCATGTGAGTTCATATAACATTTGTGCTATAAATCAACCAAATAGTAAACCACTTTAGAGCTGCTTAAATTTCTGTTAACATCTTGTTACCTCGAAACTGTTACCATCCAAACTAAATGATAAGAGGGAGATCGTGAGAGGGATCAAACAGACTCTCATAATGTTAATAATATGGTGGGAATCAAAGCAAAATAATAACTTTATTATTACTAAGACCCCCTAAATTTGACGCTGAACAAAACGAACTGTGATTGGTTGTTTGACATGTCAGTCAAACTGGCTATGTGAGACTAATTTACCATAGACCCGTCCTGAGTGAGCTGTCATCAGTTCACCATTGTGTCTGGTCCAGGGCAAGACAGCAATCTCCCAGATTAAACAATTGAGAATTGTTGTTGGAGGGAATGCGCCTTCCCCAATCTACATAAATGCATCTATGGTCAAGTGAATAATATTTTATCAAGCTACATCTACAGAAGTGAGTATAGGTTTTTTTTTATTAATCTTTGCAAATCCCTGCCATTTCTTATAATGGGCTGGTTCAGTTTAGCTGCTGAAGTTTACAGTCTGCTTATCACCCCACAGAAGAGAGGGGCAGGGCCAGCAGAACTCATTAGCATTTAAAGCGACATACACTAAAAAAAACAGCTTGCTGAAAACAGAGCTGATTTTGACAGGGTAAAATGGATGTTTACGCTACTACTGAGAAATTTTAACCAAAGTTTGTTATAGACTTTTCATTAAGACCTTAAAAAAATCAACTTGTGGGCATCCGATGACTCCTTTAATACATCTCTTGCAAACTATCCAATCATAGTCAATAATGTTGGGCACTGCTGTTTGAACTGAGTGATCTGATGCTGAATAAAAAGTAAAATGTCACCAATCATAAAACAAGAAACAATATATTTCTCAAGGTCATGTGACAGTCTTGGTTGCTAACTGTCACTCTTGAGTACTTGTGTTTTCAATAACTACCTTTAAACTATTTAAGAGACAATGTCTTTTTTATAATGTCTTTTATATATCGGATAATATATAGTCTAGATGATTCATAATTTGTTGTGTTGAAATAAAAATAAATGAATAAACAAATAAATGTACACTAAAATACAATTACCACTAAAAATGATAAAAACACCTTATGTAACAAAAACCTTTCCAGTACAGGTAATCTTATGAGTGTTTGATGGGTGAATCATTTATTCACATAAAAACTAATTTGAATTCTGAATAGTACATGAACTACTGAATGGTAACAACATTCGTTTGTTATTCTCTAACTCTGTTCCATGCAAGACAACTGACTAACAAGAATCAAGAATAACCATATTTCTTAAAAGTAAAACTATTGCCTTGACTCCACACTCGTGTAAATGTTCATGATTCATGTGTAGGCAGACCATCAAATCTTTCCACATCGAGGCCTAAAGCTGTGTTGGACTGCCAGAGTGGAGAAGAGAACAGAACCAGCTTTTCACTGCCACTCTGAGAGTCCAAGAGTGATGTGGACAGGGGGCGATAGAGCGATGAAAGAACAGGATAATCACAGCCACTAACAGCTAGACAGACGATGCAGTGATGGAGTGAGTGGTGTGACTTTTTCTCTTTATTCTGGAAAAAGGCCACGTTTCTGCTTTAGGCTGACGTTTGTCTTGCCTGTTTCTTCCCTTTGGAAGCTCAAACTAACAGCGTCCCATTTTTCTGACTGCGTTCCAAGCTTCCGAACTGTAGCAAAACAGGGTTAGGGTCTAACTCTTTCTGACATGTGCATTTATTTGATTTATGACATTTGAGTAGTGAGTGTTAAAATCAATCAGTAAGATACGGTGGCTGTGATTTAGCATCAACGTAAGCCGCAGCTTATAATAACCACAACTAATAATCAGCTGTGATCACACTGTTTCCAACTCAGTAGAATAAAGTGTTTGCAACTGCATCTCGGGCTGCCTTTAAATGTCCATATTAACTTATCAAAGCTGAACACACACGCCGATATGGGCTTGTATCTGCAGTTTAATGACTGCTAACAGTGTTTTGTTGATGGGTTTAGATCAGTTTTTGCAATATTAGCCATATATGCATGCTCCATAAACAGAAGATTTTCGTGTAATTTGCATGATGAGATGAAGTGGACACACTCACATGCAGACACAAATCACACTAGCACGACATCTTGCCCCCCACTGGCAGTAAAAGTTAGTTTATTTTGGAATATGCAGAGAACGTGTGGACAATTAGAGTTAGTGTGTGTGGCGAGCTCCTCAGGCCTTGTTAAACTCACCTCTGAGCATATTTTCTGTGTGACTCAGTCTAGTTAAATAAGGGTCCTACTAGCTAACCCTCGCTCAGTTTTGGACACGTTACCAGAGACAACTCTCCTTCCACTTGTGAAAAAGAAGTGTTCTTTATTGTATCTCTTGTATTTGTTGTATACATTTGATAAGATTACATAGAACCCTGGGGCTACAGTAAAACCTACAAAGTAGCCTAGAATTTACTGAATTAGTATTTTACTTTAATTAGAGTTTATTAGAACAATTCAATTCTATTTTGTAGTTGCCCTAATTAAAAGCTATTAAAAGGCACTGTAATTCTTAAATTCAGAGTTAACTGGTGTTAGTGAGATCTTCATTTGTGACCCTGAATCACAAAAACAGTCATAAGAGTCAATTCTTTGAAACTGAGATGAAGCTGTTTGTTAGGATGGGACAGCATTTGGCTACGACTATTTGAAAATCTGAAATCTGAGAGTGCAAAATAATCTAAATATTGAGAAAATCACCTTTAAAGTTATCCAAATGAAGTTCTTCACAATATTACTAATCAAAAATGAAGTTTCAGTGTATTTATGGTAGGAAATCTACAAATGGAATGGAAATCTTCATGGAACACAGTTTTTATATTTTGCATAAAATAAAATTCAGTAATTTTGACCCAGTTATTTGATGTAGTTATTGCTACAAATATACCCTTGTGACTTATGACTGGTTTTGATATCCAGGCTCACATTTTATATTTGGGAAAAAGAAATATGATTGAATTTATTTATTCAATCATGAATAAAAATTACGTTGTTAATAGCAGTCTTATTTGTTTGTGTTATGGTAAACAGATCAATAATAATATCTGACAAGTAGGTTTTAAGGCACCTATTAAAAGATTTTGTAAAAAATACTCTGGGATCTGTAAGTCAACGTCAATAGAAAATAAGGATTTGATTTGATTTGGGTGTTTTTTTTTCCACAGATACCACTCGGGAGCGGACAAAGCATGAGAGAGAAGGGGTGGAGTACCACTTTGTCTCCAAACACACTTTTGAAAAAGATATCCTTAACCACAAGTAAGCTAAACACCCCTAAATAGTACCCAGCCCATGCTATAGCTTATACAAGCTAGTTTTGGGTTGTATTTGCTAAACTTCTTTTGTTTGGTGAGCAATTATGTAAGTTGACAGTCGTGGTTAAAAGTTTCTTAATACAGATTTGCATATTTTAAAATCAAGATTAAATAGTGGATTTATAAGAAGCCGACTGCTTTATTCCTTTCTTTAAAGATGCTTGTGGAATTTAAATCCCACATTTAATCCTTGTTGATGCTGAAAACGCAGATCACATCCATTGACAGGAAATACTCTCTTTCTCCAATTTTTACTCAAAAGCGAAAGGAAATCTCAAAAGCATGTGTCCGTGAACAGTGTCACATTATATTAAACTAGAGGGATATTTTAAGAGCCCTCTGTGGTTTGAAATGACTTTTTGTCTTGTTAGTCGGACATAGGGAAAGAAGTCGATGCAAGTGAGACAGGAATGACAGAGAGCAGACAGCCTAACTTTCCAGAGAGCCGCACTGCAGAGAGGAAAAGCGGACTGCTTTTTGCATCACTCCACCGAATTATCATCATCTCTGATTACCATACAAAAGCCTTGAAGCCAAATGCTAAAGATGTTACTACCAGAACTGAGCAGTAGTAGCCTATCTCTACTTCAGTAAAACAACATCAACTAGGCAAATTCTGGTTTGAAACAGTAGTTCTACTTCTGCATCTGTATTTTAGCGCATAACCCAAAGGTTAACTAAATATTCGATGAGTATTCAAATCAATTCAGCAATGGACAATCAGACACAATATAGATCATATATATATATATAGAGAGAGAGAGAGAGAGAGAGACAGAGAGAGAGAGAGATCACGCATGTTTTGACCATTTTGAATCCAATTATAACAAAGTAGGCTAGTCAGTGACGGAAATGCCTTTACAGACACAGAAACATCTCTAGTTATTTCATGGATAGATCTATAACCCGGCGATATGAATATGTATGCATGTGTGTGTGATCTATATGTAAATAGAGTATGTGCATATATATTGATGTATATAGCATAAATGTATATGTGTGTAAACATGTACACATGCACCTGGTATTTATCACGTTATGGGGACCAATTCTCCCCAAAAAGATAGGAATACAAGTCAATTTTGAGGAAACAGGCTTATAAAACATACAGAATTAAGTTTTTTGAAAATCTAATAATGCACATAGTTTCCTGTAAGGGGTAGATGTAGGGTCAGTGTAGGACAACACCACAAACAGTCTGTACAGTATAAACACCATTACGCCTATGGAGAGTCCGTAAAAGATGGAAACACAAAATGTGTGTTTGTTAAAAGATGTGTGTGTCTTTGTTTGTGTGTGTGTGTGCGTAGCGTATGCATAGCAAGAAATATTCTGAAAGCTGTTAAATTTAGGTGAAAATCATCAAAAATGCTGGCGGTGAGTGGTGACTGACGTCTTTCATTTGTGTAACAAACAAAATTACTATATTCCCCATATTTCATGCTCTTTCAAATGTGTCATCTAGATTCTTGGACTATGGAGAGTATAAAGGGAACTACTATGGTATGAGTCTGGATTCAGTGCGCAAGGTTGTAGCGGAGAGCAAGGTGTGCCTACTGGCTGTGAAGCCACATGTGAGTAACGTGTTAAAGATTAAAAGATCCATATTATTATGGAATTTCATATGATTAAAGAACCACACATGCACTATAGGATACAAATACCAGAATTGGAGCCTTTCTCCAGAAGCATGAGCAAAAGAGGAAAGAGTGAAACAGGGATAAACAGAGTGAGCGAGAGCCAGGGAGACCTATATTACATGTCATATTTGTTGACTTTGGATCACAGACTCAAGGGCAGGAATTATGTCATTCTGGATGGGGAGATTCTGTCAGCTCCACTCCAGTTGGTACATTTCCTGTGGACTGATTATTTTTTCATCAGCTTGTAACATTTATAAACACATTCTCACTGTATTAACGAGCATGCTATGGCCACACATTTGAATTTATACATGGCTGATGCTGCAGGCCTTGTGTAGAATTTTGGAAATGGTTTAGTGTAGTCATAGAAAATGGTTTGAAATGAAACAGTTGCAGTATGAACACATTCATACTAGACAATGACTGAATAAGTTACTTCTGAAAAAATCCTGTATGTTTCCACAAAACCAATCATAATGATCTTTTTTTTTTTTTTAAATTGAGGTTTATACTTCATCTGAATGCTAAATAATTAAGATTTCGATTGATGTATGGTTTGTTAGGATCAGACAATATATGGCAGATATATAACTATTTAAAAATCTAAAATCTGATGGTGCAAAAAAAAACTAAATATTGAGAAAATCACCTTTAAAGCTGTCCAAATGAAGTCTATAGCATTGCATATTATTGCAAGTTTTTATATATTTACAGTAGGAAATTTACAAAATATCTTCATGGAACGGAATCTTTACTTCATATCCTATTGATTTTTGGCATAAAAAAATATCTGTCAATTTTGACCCATACAGTGGCTATTTGCTACAAATATACCCATGTGACATATGACTGGTTTTGTGGTCCAGGAACACATATGTTGCCATTTTGCTCACTGTATGTCATTCTTTCACAATTTTTTCTCCATTCTCTAACAGGTCATAACAACCTTGTACACCTCTGAGTTTAAACCCTATGTTGTATTTGTGAAGCCTCCGTCAATTGAGAGCTTGAGACTGAGCCGAAGAAAAGCAAAAGTTTTGTCAAGTCAGACTGAGCAAACTCCTACCAAAATATTGACGGTAAGAGATACAATTACTGTAATTTCCTACCAACTCTGTTTATTTGTACTCATTTTACTAGTCTTTGAGTATACTCTTAATGTATATATTTTATATGTATTTAATTGTGTGAAAAAGTGTGTATCAAATATGACACTTTTGGATTTAGAGTGCTCTGTTTTGGCCTTATATGAGCCAATATGGTACTCAAAAAAAGAGTAAATAAATAACGTATTGATTCATTGATTGATTGTCTAAAACTTCAACAAATTGTCCTGTTTTTCAAAATAGATTTCACCCCTTCTCCTAACCTTGACTCAGAAGCAGAAACTGCATATTTTATTTATTTAAAAAAAAACGTGCAGTGTATTAAAATTTTACTTTGTAAGTACCTTGTTATAAATGCTTCAAATAACGTGGGACCGAAAAATATAGGGAAACACCCCACATTCTTAATTCATGACCTTCCTGATGTTACAGCAGTTGAGTACATAGGTGCAATAGGCCTGACCTGACCTGTCATCTTGACCCAACTCTCAGCTTCTTTGGCATTTGGTGCACCTTTAATGCACCAAGGGTCCATTTTAAAAATCGCTCCAGGGTGGGCTGCAGGTGTGCCCCATGAGCACACACAGGTTCATCTTCTTACACTTCCAAACGTCTGAAAGTTGTTGAGTCTTGGGGAAGAAGGTCTTCTGGTAACCCCACTGAGACACATCTGTGTCATGCTGTTCGCTTGAGCACCTAAGTCTGCCCTGGGGTCTTATAAAAGACTTAGGTCATCTCTCTCACACCTGGAGGTTGTTTTACAAACTACCAAGCTCTTGGGTGCAAATCTGTTGCTCATCTTTCCATATTAACCCAGGACAAGTCCTATATGACTGCACTGAGCACTGACCTTAACAAGACACACTTGGACATCTCTTGTTTTCATGATTTAGTGGACTGACTCATCTTTACGGTCTTCTTTACTTTTCTTTCTCCAATCCAAGTCAGTTCAGGCTGACGTATAATGTCACATCATTTTTTATAATTCATAAACCGCAAAGTGAAATACCTTTTGAGGTAAGGCATGACATTTATAGGCAAGATGTATTATTTCGGACCATCTGCAGCTGTGGGTAAAATGTCTTTTCAATGTTAAAAATAGAGGACAATATCAAGAAGAGGAAGAACATTTCACTGTTGACCTGAATGAATTTAATATGAATTAGTACACATTTAATATGAAGTACAATGAACTGTATTCATGCTTATAAATATTTTTCTAAAAGGTTCATATGTAAAGAATGTAAATTAAAGCTTAAACTTAAGCAATTCATTGTATATTGGGTTACATACTGTTAAAAATTTTATATAAGAGTATTTTCTGAGTAAACAGCCCTTTACTCTACAGTAGTAACACGTTTTACAGATTAATTTATAAAAGCATTTTAGGTTTTTTTATGTTTTTTAGCATAACATTTTTAGCGTTTTACCATTAAAACTGATGATTTTTAAAATCCATTCATTTGATTCCCTTCCCATGTGTTTAATATTTGTGCATGGGAAACACTCAAATAGGCTACTACAACTCAGGAGGAGAGATACAAACAGTAAAACATTCCAGTGCTGTTATACTAATGGTATACTAATCACTGAGATTCCAGCTTGTAAACACAGTCACAACCTCATAAAACTCATAATTTACAATTTGTAAATAAGTCATAATGTTTGAAAAGCTCTGATTTCCCAACATAATTGCAGTAATTCCAATAAGAGGTGAATGCACTCTGAATTTGGAATGTCGCTCAGCCAACCAAATTTGGGAATGGATAACTGTTGTATATTGAACATTGCAGTAATATTATTCTAATGCATTGCCCTTTTATACATTTTTACAGGAGGACGACTTTCAGGATATGATTACCAGTGCCCAAGCCATGGAGAATAAATATGGCCACTTGTTTGAGAAAGTAATCATCAATGATGACCTGGCCATGGCCTTCACTGAGCTGAGAGAAGAGCTTGCAAAGATAGAAACAGACACACACTGGATCCCAAATACATGGGCTCATGTCTGAAAAAGCAGTTCATGTTCACTGAACCACTTAGACACATGATAACTTTTGACTATGTTTTGGAGATTTTCTGCATATAAAAAAGGCACCATATTATTGTAATTATACGCTTATAAGCAGTGTGTGCTGGCCAGTCATGAATCAACTCCATTCATAACCGCCAAACTCATGACACTGCTCTGAAGTTGAAATAGTTTTGTTTATGTTGTGAAACAAGTAATTGTAAAGCATTTTTATCTACCCCTAATTCCTACATAATGATATACATTATGCCGTATTACTAGATTATTTCTATACACATATTGCTTTGTGCACTGTTGTGGCTCACGTTTTGACATTAATCACTTACAGACATGGATTTTCCATTGAAAAGATGTGTTCTCAATTTGGTTCAAGTGAGGTGGAGCACTAGTTTCTTTTTTTCATAAATTGTGACTAAAAGATTGAACTCTGGATTAGGCCTCTGAAACACGTCCAGGTAGCACTACGCACCGAGTAGTTCCAATCCAAGTATAGATTTGTTCCTGACATTGAACTACAGGCTTTACAGTGATTTAAATGCTTTAGCGATCTTGAAGAACATTAACATTTGCAGGTATACGAGGTGAACCATGAGTCGACCTCTCAAAGGGATCAATCCAAACCACCTTAGCTGTTTTTTTAAGGTTTAAATCTAGCAAAGAGAAATTCCCATGGCAGTTCCTCCCAAATATTGCATTTAGAAAGGTGAGCTGGCATGGAAGTTAGGGAAGGTGCACTTAGTTGTTCTTCTGGAAGCCTGAAGAGGAAGTGGATTATTTTTACCAGCCCTTAGTATATTAAAGTGGAATTAAAGAGTAACGGGAGAGTTCCTGGGGTTACATTGCATGGTTGCAGAACTCCACACATACCTGTCTGTACCTTTAGATGCAGTATGTAAGGGTTTTTGATCGAAATTTTGACAGATTGTGATCCAGATATTTGAAGATGTTGAAGATTTCATGGATTTTAGCCTTTCTGCTTTCCACCAGTTGTGGTTCTACCAGAAAGACTCTGGAGTTTAAATTTAGACTTATTTATTTACAAAACCAATATGTGAATAAAGTCTTTTAATAAAGTTGAATCTGTAGATTCCAGCTAGTAGTATCTAGTAACAGGAAAAGACACATCCTCCCACTTTCAGTAAACATCTCACAGACATTTGACAAACTAAAGTGGAATAATGACACACGGTTAAATGTGGTTTGCCACTGGAAGGACGATCAGCTGTCATGTATTAGGTCTTTTACATTACGCACATTTCAGTTTGTTGCTCTTGCAGCATCTGCAGTCCTCATGCCTCCCTGCAGCATGACTATGGCATGTTCACACATATGAGCAGAGTCCCTGGGCATCTTCTGGTGTTTTCAGAATTAGTTCAAAGGTGTCTTTAATGCCATAATGTAACTGTGACCTCAGTTGCCTGCCATCTGTATGCTGTTAGTGTCTAAATGATCGTTCCACAGGCATATATGCAATGTTAGTTTATGCTTCATTGAACAAGCATGTCAAACATTGTTTAAATAATTTGTTTTTTTTAAATATTACATATACATTATTACATATGATTAGGATCACATATGTATGATACATTAGTATTCTTAATCATCCTAGTCTTTTAAAATTGTTGAAATTATTATTATTTTTTAGCTTTTGTTGTGGTGTAATATGGTGAATCCTCTGTGTGTATATATATATATATTTTTTTTTTTTTAACATTTTTTATGTATGTTAAAACTGTTTTAAAAGATTGGTAGATGGTTAAGAGTAATCAAATGTCATAAATTATAGTAATCATAAATATTGTCATTATTGCCTTTACTGTTTGTTGCAAGAAAGAAAAAACATCTATCTATTTACTTTATTTATCTAGTTTTATTTTTTAGCAATCCACCTGCTGACCTATCAAATTCAAGGAACTCTTTTGTAATAACAAAATTACTTCTAGCTTTTAAAGCTAAGAGTATTGTCGTTTTCCACTCAAAATTTCCATGTATCTGCGGTGGTTGTGAAATTAGTTTATTAGTCAGTCATGGCTCATCCAAATGTCAATCAGTTTTTTTTTTTTTATGTAACTGATTTATAATGACTAGAAAGAGGCCAGTGTAGAAAGAAAAATCTGGATAAAGAGATGGATACTGTATTTGTCTGGTTTTGTGTGGAGGAGTTGGATGGGTAGACAGCCCAGGCTTTGTGGCTTTACAAGAGGTCAGGTTCCTTCATGCGCTCACGTCATTGCTATTAAAGGGCTATCTGAACAGCGAGGCCCGAGTGTGTTAAAACGACCAGGATACTTCATGCGCGCACATGCACACAATGAAAATGCCAACAAAAATATGGCAAGCCCAAGAGCTGCGGACGAGGGTTTAAAATAACTGATTGAGTTAAATATGCTAACATAATTCACGTCGAACAAGAGATTTGTGCTTTCCTGATAATCAACAAAGTAAGAACAATGTTAATGAACATGCAAAAAAAACAAAACAAAGCACACTTTATCCTCAATGTCAAAACTCTCCCAAAACTATAGCCAGACATTGGCCATCATTAAATACAGACCTGTCTCTCAGCAACAAAACGACCATTTGTGGTCAGCAGTGAAATCAAGTCAACTACTTCATGTTTACAAAATCTAATCATGCAGAGATTAAGTTATTTGGGGCCTGTTTCAAAGATTTCTTTAGCTCACTAACCCAGGATGGGTGCCGAAATGCAGAAAGTTAAAGAAGACAGTCTTTAACTGAACAGTCTCCAGAGGGCCACACCTTTCTCTGGACTTGCAGCACAGAGGTTGTACACCTTATTGCCAAACCTCAGATTCATGTAAATCTTCAGAAAAAAAAGGTACAAAAGCTGTCACTGGGCTGTACGCTTTCTGTTTTGGTCAGCTGGTTCATCCAGTTCGCTAAAAAGAAACTGTTTAAAAGAAAAGTTTGGTTTTGCAAACAATACATCAAGAAGGACCATCTGCCTGAGGCTATGGGTTACAGATAATAATGCTATAATTAGGCAATGGTTTATCTTCAGTAGCCATGGGTATTAATTAGATGCCTATGCATTTTTTTATTATTATAATTTTTAAAGTGAAGGTAGCTGTGAACTGTGAATCACCAAGGACCATAGTTTCAGCTGATTTTTTAGCCGAAAAATGTCATTAATTTCTTAACCTTATGTTGTTTTAGACCCGTAAGACCTTTGTTCATCTTCATGACACAAATTAAGATATTTTTTATTAAATCAGAGAGCTATCAGACCCTTTAAAGACAGCAATACAACCGAAATGATCAGTTTATCAGAAATTACCCGTATGGGTCGTTTCTACAATAGCTGTGAAATATGACCCTTCAGAATGTATTTAGGGTTGGTGCATTATAAGATGAGATGTGATCATGCGATCGTGGGTTTGACCCCAGAGAACACATTTTCACAAAACCCTATGAATCATGATTTTGCACAATTTTTGTAAAGGGTAGGTCGAGGGGTGGGTTTGTGTGGTCATTTGTACAAATGAAACCTAGTAAAATATGTTTTAATCACCGTGAGATCAGTGTAACGAAAGACGCAATATGACACTGTCGTTATTTTTCATTCGTAATAAGGTACTTGCTGAAATGACTTATAGAGTTGTTTTTGTTGGAGGACAGGCTGGAAATTAAGCCAGATCTAAAAACATTGGTAAAACAAGGTGTGACATCAGTAGATCAACTTCGTTGTTTAAGCCTATAGTGGAAGGCACACGCTTATGTTGTGTTACTCTCTAAAACGGTGCAAGATGTAAGTCGGGGGAGAAGAATGGTACAGTTAAATGATGTTATTGTTGTTTTTTTTGCACAAAAAAAGTATTCTCTTAGGGTTGCGAAACTTGAGCCACTGAAGTCACATGGACTGCTTTACCGATGTTTTTACAAAGCTTCTGGATCTGAGATCATTTCAGTTGTGTTGCTGTCTATGGAGGATCGCATGGCTCTTTGATATCATCAGAAATATCTTCAGTTCAGTTTCAGTTCTCAGATCTCAAGGTTGCCTCAACACTTGGAACACAACAGTCAAAGTAATGCTGACAACAGCGCAATCATGTTTTTTATTTATACCCAAGTGCATGCTGGGAACACCGACACCCTGCAAAATCAACATCCTATTTTTTTTTGTCTAACTCTAGGAAACTATATTATTTAAAAATAGGTTTGGAGGGAAAAAATTGAAAGATAAATATAGGTTCTGTAAGCTCTGTGACAAAACGTGCACAATTTGAATGTTTTTATAATACCAATAAATCAATAAAATAATAGAAAGCTGAATTGTTTAGTTCAACAGTCCACAGATCCAATTCCAAAGACAGGCTCCAGAAACAGGCTGCTTTTGTATTAGCAAAATGTTTTATTTAGTCTTTCATAAAGTTGTCCCACTGTACCGCATCTGTGTTGGCTCAATGCAAAAAGACTTTGCGATTTTGCATGCTAGAGCTAGAAGTCATTTAGCAGTCCATTCTCTCTTTCCAAGTATGGATTAGTTAAAAACCAGCACTCCTCCCTGACCTTAGAAATGTTTGAATATATGTTTATCAAGGCTGATAAGAGCATCTGCACACATTACATTGCTCTAATGCTCTACACAGGTGTAGTGTCTAGGTTTTCAGTAAGTTGCTCACCCCTTTTTTCCAGTGGCATGATTATGTTGGCTCGGAAAGTGAAGAATTCCCCACAAACTTGTACTGTTTAACCTAGCACGCATAGACTTCTGTCTCTTGCCGCCAAATGGCGAACTAAAGCATGTAATCATTCTGACAGCTGGACAGTTTCAATTAAGCGTTATTTATGGAGACTTGAGGAATACAAGACACACACTGGAGAAGCAGAGGGATTCTAAACATATTGAAAGCCAATCACAACAGATCGAGACAGAACGAGCCATCCTTACAGCTGACTGGAGCACATGAGATTGATTAGTTAATGAACCATCGTACACTGGGTGACTCTGACCTCACCATCATGGTAAGCAATTCTATGATCAATATGGATGAAACAGACCACCTCTTAGAACGAAATATCCCCGGGATGGAAATATGCCACACATGCTTCAATTTTATGAGAACTTCACTTAAACTTGAATCACCAAACTGTGCTTGGGTCACAACCATAACCGTCAAACCACCATCATGTGTGATTCATTGTGTCCATCCATTTAAAAACACAAATGCTCATTTTGGTATTTTGCCCCCTGCTAGTAAATGAAAGACCGTGCGGTTGTATTGTTGGGCTCCACCTTCAAGAGCACGCGACCCTGAAACCCGCATGAGTACATGTACCCACTGGGAAGGTTGTCTGTCTCACTGACAGCTCTCATTTTCAAAGTAAAATCTTCCTGAGGCGAAGTTTTGCCTTTAAAAGAACTCCAGACTGATGAAAAAACACAGAATGCTCTTCGCTTTATTCAATTACTCACCTTTCCAGACGATGGCTGGATCTGCTTCAAAACACCTAGGCTGTGTCCAAATACTTGCATGGGGGGCTGGCCGCTGTATCATTTGCACTGAAAGGTCACAATGCAAAGTGCTCAAGGTTGTCCAATTCGTTTTTTCTCATATTTTTGAGCTCCTCAAGGAACAGCATAGTGTCTGAGTTTACACTTTCCATCAGATGTAGTATTTCTTCTCCTACTGTACCGACATTGTTCTCATTATACATTATGCTTCTTGCACACACTGTGTAGCAGGGAATACTTACCTCTTGACCCTCCTGTTATTTCACAATGCAATACTAAAACTCTTTTTACAGCTGTATATGAAAACCAAAGCTCTTGTTTTTCCATAAGATGTGATTTACAGCGATGTCCGATCACTTCTTGTTAGTGTAGAACGTTCGGGTAGCATGTGAACAGAGCTGAGGGCCTGTGGGTTTAATGGACTATGACCAAAGAGCACATAAAGAGCCAAAGTATCCTCCTGTTTACCTCTAACCAAATTATTCACTTGGCCACTCAGGTTGGATCTGGGATTACAAAAATGCTATTACCTTACAACATGCAAAAAAACACAAAACATAAAACAAAAAGTTATATAAAGTACATCTGCAGATACGTGTCATTGTCGATGCGTCTTTGTTAAATGTCATGTGGTGTGACTTCCCAAAAACTATTTAAAGTACTCAAAATGTATTAAAAATTATTCAAATATTTAGATTTAATGTTCTTGAGAAAAATTGAAACTAACATGAACGTATAAAGACGCTGACAAGAAAGAAATCCCAAAATGGGATTGAAAATGTTTTAAAAGAAAACAATAAGACCACTTTGATCTTTTTCCCATTGTGCGTGCAACCAAAACACTCCCAGGAGTCACTTCTCCATATTTGACATGGCAGAAACATGAATGTAATGAATGTTTTTGTAAAATATCCACAAAAAGCTCTATTTACTGCAATTGTAACCAGCCTCTACTTAAGGTCATCCATTCATATGGATTTAGTTTGGCATAAAAGGGTAATGGGCAGAACCTATTTTCCAATAAAAATACTCCTTCATGTGGCTGTTGTAATACGGTGGCCAAGCAAGACAAGACTCCAAAAGCAGGACGCTTCCTCTCTGGAGTGTTAGAACATGCTTGTAATATTTCCTGAAGATACAAATAGACATTGTAAGCAGGTATGCGAGCAGAGGTGTTGCTACTTTGTGGCCTTGGCAGAATCAAACAGTTGTAGCCAAAAACATCAGCTCAGAAAAGAACATGAGACCACATCCGTCTCAAACAGCTACGTTATGTTGCGTCAGGCGATTACTTTTTACAGTGCACAGTATTCCACACAAAATCAGCAGGTCCTCTGAGAAGGCGCGATTCGGACCATGACTTCAGCGCCGTTGATTGTAGGAACTCCCATCGAGGTGATTTACGGATGTTTATTTTCCTACACAATGAGAGGCTGTGAGAGAGGCAGAAGCCATCTGGAGTGGTCCTCGGATGGGTATTAATTCAATCTGCCCTGTTAACGAAATGTTATGGCTTTAACTCATGCATCAGAGGCTCAGCCATGCATGTTCCAGAGTTCTGGCTGAGAGGCAAAGTCATCTGTGCAATGAAGACTTATATGGAGGTGAATGTATCTGCATCTTTTTTTTTCTTTTTTTTTACACCTTGTACGTCTTCTTTATGCTTTCAGAAACATCTCAAGGGAAGTGGCACAACATGTCGAAGATTTCACACCATTTGTCTCAAACTATTTATATGTGCAGCTATGGTTCATAGCATTGGTTATATTAGGGAACATCAGCCTAAGCAAAAAGTCATACATAATTTCTGCATTTCATCATGTTATTGGCTCAGCCATTTATAGACTTCAAGTTAAAAGTCTGTTATATATATATATATATAAACTTGGAAAGTTGATCAGACTTGACCTTTATATACCTACTGTAAAGCCGGAAGAGTGGCATTTTGGAAGAATACGTTGGATTGCTAGTCATTTCAACTAGAAAAATAACTTACAAGATTCCTACGCATGCAGCCAAATTTTATGTTATTCCACAGTGATGGGAGATTCATTTTCCATTGCAAAATATCCTAATTTGTGTGTCTGGTCTTTCTTTTTGGATGGCCTTTTTAGAGGATTATGCATTTGGTTGTTTGTCTTGGTTCGTTTTAGAATATCGGGAGTGTTCTTAAGTCTTTCTAAACCTGAAAAATGAAGATGATATTTAACCCATTCAAGCCCGTGGGCAATTAAATTAGCTGAAGGCTCTACCAGACTTTTTACGGTTTGTAAAAAGCTTCCTATGAGAGTTTCTATGTTGTTTTGCATTCCAAAATCTACGTTTTGTGGAAAAATATGGACATTAATGGGTTAAATGTTCTGTACGTCTATTAATATAACTGAACAAGCTCTAATTTCTCACTGATATGTCAATAATTTAACCAACAGAAAAAAAGGTTGTCTGTAGTATGATGTTTACCACATGGCCCTCTACCATGCAATGAGGTGCCAGCTGCCTCACACATGGGCCAAAAGCAGTTTGACACCGTAAGTCACTGTAGCATTGGAGAATTATGCCGTCATCATCCTCATCATCTTCACAATGAACTCATTATCATCCCAACACCTCATTATGCTTCATTTGGGCTCAACCATACTCTAACAGGGAGTCATAAATAAAGATGATTACAATAATGAGAGCCATAATTGCAGGTGCAGTTTCCTCCGTGTCATTAGCAAAGCTCCATGTTCAACACTGACCCATGATGAGTCTAATGAGAAACGTGAAATAACAAAAGTTTTTAGAGGCTCACCTCTCCCCTGGATCATATAGTCAATTGGCTGTGAAAGGCATAAAATTGCCCATTGCTTGTCGACGGAAACCAGCATGATGCTAAGTAAGAAGAGGTTAATGTGCTACAAGGGGATTTCATCTTGAAGCTGAGACCTGGAGTTACGAGCGAGCAAAAAAAAAACATAAAATTGTCAGCGTCCAAGAAAACCTGGAACGGGGGTAGGGAGCCGGCGGCTGTCAGAGTAGATTGCAGACCCTGGTAACAGAGACGTATGAAGCTTTGTTTGCAAAAGCAATGCGGTGCGTTTGAAAAGCCCAGGAACGGAGGGAAGTCTTGACACATCCGCACGGCTCTCTTCTTGCCGAATTATCAATGACTGCTTAACTAGCAAACATGACCCGACTCATTAGGGATATAGCCTATGAGGTGAAAGAACCATGTGGTGCATGGTACACTTACAACTCTGTGGAAAATCATGTGGCAGGCACATAGTATTTGGACCAGAGGAGTGGGTTCGGATGAACATATGGGAGCTATTTGTTGGGTTAATGATGCATTAGTATGAAAATGTGATTGATGGCAAAGTCATAATTATATGATATAGTAACTACAGTGTTCAAACACTCAGGGGCTTCTGGGAGTGTACGTGGCACAGACCAACACATTTAACAAAGCAATTCATCAAGGGAAAGGCATGCTGGGCATTGCCTCTTCAGCCAGCTTTATTTTTACTAAAGAAGGCTGAGGAACTGGATGTTTAATTACTTGATAGACAGAATTGGAGAGCAGCTTGTTTGTACAAAACCTGTATTACAAAAAAAATGCAATCAAAACCTGTATTCTCAACTCTTCCCTCTTGTTTCAGAAATAAGGCCTGTTTACACCGGGACGAATTAACACCTTGTGACTAAACAAGGGGCGCCAATGTGAGTGTGCACACCCAGGGCCGGCCCGTGGCATAGGCAGTATAGGCAAATGCTAAGGGCGCTGTACATCCGGGGGGCGCCAGAAATGGAGGAAGAAAAAAAGTGTCACTTTCACATAAAACTAGTTGGTATTATGACTTCAGAAAGGAATATGCCCACATTAATTTAACTGCATTGCAAAGCCAGTAGTAGTTGCATTAATAACAATAATAATATAGCCTACTTGCCTAAGACGCCCCTCCACCCTCTTCTGAATAATC
>JAUMHR010000043.1:2388130-2398629 GCA_032361145.1 Enteromius fasciolatus
TACGAATAATTTAGAAATGGGGTAAAATTAAATCTATTTTTGGAGAAAACTAAAGTGTTTTTTGACCTTGCATACATTAAGAGACTCATAAAACAATATTAGCCACCTTTAAAATGGCATAATAGGGGCACTTTAAAAAGTTACCATCATGAATCAGAGTTGGATGTCATGAATAGCTGTCTCGTTTCTGATACTTAAAATAGTATAACCCAAAATGTAAAATTTTTAACATTTAAGATTGGTTATTAGTCTTATCTCCATGTAACCAGTATTTAACCGTTTACTTGAATTGATTAAAAAAAAAAAAAAACAACCTGTACTAATAATTATAATAAAAAAAAAACTCTTTCGTGTATCTTTAACTACATCCATTCTTTTTTGTTTTTCACAATTCAATGCTGATATGGCTACAGACAATCGAATTGAAAAAAAAATATAGGCGCACATGTTGAAGGGGATAAAAGACGACCAAACATAAAAAGCAGACTGAAATGTACAACAAAAGATGGTACAAATATTATCATTAAATCAAATCTTCTACTCTGTCTATCCTTGTCAACCCCCTTTACTCGCAAATTAAAGAACAGAGGCTGTATTAGTGCCAGGTCACTATTCTCATCTGTCTCTTTCGGTGTGTTTCTAGGCTTTGTTTGACTCTCACTCGGTCTCTGAGCAGATGGCTAAAGCATCAACAGCAATGTCATTAAATCCCACTTCACCCACATACACCCCTCCTCCACCCAATGCTAGGGGATATTCTTCTTCTCCCGGGCCATAACCACACACATCAACATGACACACGGAGCAGCGTTCACCCCTACACTGTCTTCACACACAAAAAAAAGTACCATGTTTTACTCTCAATCAACAGACTTGGTTTAAGACTGATCTGGAGTAGCATGTCGCCATACAGAAAAAAACAATCTTAATTACATGATTCAATTCACAATTATTAAACAAAAGGTCTATTTGTTTAATGCCATATGAACTCCTA
Source organism: Enteromius fasciolatus (assembly GCA_032361145.1). Classification (NCBI taxonomy): domain Eukaryota; kingdom Metazoa; phylum Chordata; class Actinopteri; order Cypriniformes; family Cyprinidae; genus Enteromius; species Enteromius fasciolatus. The sequence continues at coordinate 2,389,125 of JAUMHR010000043.1, forward strand.
ATCCAACACCAAGAGAGTAGCTACTGTAACAAAGGGAAACGATGAAAAAACAGAGCAATGGTGAAAGAGAGAAAGTTGGTTTATGTTACGGTTCATCACCATGGCGCTTCTAAAGTATTCTCTCAGATCAAGCTTTAAGGCAGGGCTATATGATATCCCATATGACCCCTCACACAGGTATGGAAAATGGATTTAAAGCCTATAGCCTGACCTGCATACTAAACAGGGACTGTTATAACTATGTGAAGACTAATATAACATCCACACTCATATGCAGCCTAGAAATCTGATTTCCAGAGGCTGCGAGTTACAGTGGAGATTCATTTTCTGTACGTGCAAAAGTCATCTTGTGTATTAAAATACAAACATGTAAAGATGGTCACTGGCCAAATTATTGGAAGATAATGATCACGTTACCTGTGCCTCAGTATCCTCAAAAACGAGTGTTTTATTAACCTGTTGTAATTTAAACCCTGTGGATGTTGTATATCTAGTATACATGCTACTACAAAACAAGTGCAGAGACTGAAAAATGACTCTTGCATATAAAGGGGACTTATCCTCTCTGCCTTTGGGGAGGGGTTGGTGGAATGCAGTACAATATATGTGGGGAGATTTATAATGATGAAAAAAAAACAAAAAAACAATTGTTCTCCAATCAAATTTCATGCAGCTTCACATTTCTCCGGCAAATCCACTTTTCTTAATTCATACCTCTGACAGCATGCAAATGTAGGCCTAATCCTGATACAACCCTGCTCTATATGCATTTCTTTTTTTCTTTTTAAGAATTAAAATTAAGGATCTTACATCCTGCCAAACCAGCAGCATGAATTATATTCCACTGTTAATCCCCATCAAGATTTAAAAAAAAATGGCTTAAGACAGGAGAAGTGTAACCGTGGGTGTCAGTAAACAGTAAATTTGCTCATAGCACAAGAAACAGATGGATGCAGTTAGCTTATGTATATCAAGGAGCAGCTCTCATGTGGGTCTAGTTATGAATCTGTCTAACAAGAGTTGGAAATTAAATGTCATTGTATCATCTTGTATCAGGCACTTCTTTGTGCATCACGGTTCTGCCATTTGGAAAATACTGCCAGTATTTTGAGACCTACTACAATACTACTGTAGCAACAAAATCACATACCCACAAAAAGTGTTCACCAAAATGTAATTATTTAATCAAGACCACATAAGATATAGTCTTCAACTAAAGTCATGATTCCAACCACATACAAACCCCTGCACAATCAAGAAACACTCATACTTACAACCAGATCTTTTGGTCTTTCGGTGGTACTTCCTAATTACACTGTTAGGTGTAACATTTTAGTTTTTACATAGTCCTAACATGGGCTACAACTCCTACTTCCCAGAAAGCTTTACAGTTACCTTTAGTCACAGACAGGGGCACATGGGGTGAGAATCCAGGATAAATACACACATCGTGAGTGTGTGTGCAGGCTGACTAATCTCTGCTTTTGTGGCATCTTTCTAGGAAGCCCCGTGCAGCCATGTGAGCCAGACTGGCATCAAAGCAGTGTGTGTATGTGTGTGTGTATTTGACAGGTGTGGTTTAAGAGGGGATGCGAGGCGAGAGGATTACTGATCTCTAGTGAAGAGTGGAGGGGACAGGGTGACCCAGGTGTATCCCGAGGTCATCACACAAATCCACTGAGGCTGGAGTGATGGCACCCAGCTGTACAATGTTTAAGGGCAAGAGACAGTAAGAATGACTGACCTATATGAGGTGATCTTTACAGATCAGAAAGACGTTCCTACTTGCAAATTAACTTTCTAGGAAAAAAAAAAAAGAAAAACACAATGCAGTGTGATTTTATAATTTTATTTAAAAGTAATTGTTTATTATATTGTAAATATTTAGTCACAGTCCGGAGCCCTGCAATATCTATTGCTCCTGACCTAAAAAAAAAAATTGTCTGCCCTAACATTAGTGACTAACCGGAATGAAAAACCTCCAAAAGAATGCCTCATGTCTACAGGGAAACATACTGACTACTGACTGACTGACTGAGGTCGTTCTTACAAACTCACTCTCAAAGTTAAGAGCTGAAATATTTTTAATTCAGCTGAAAGATATTTAAGGGAATCATGTCAATCTCTTTTATAACTAAACAATTCTTGAACACAAATTGTAAAGCTGTAGACATACTGGACCTGGATGTTTGACCATAGATTTGTGCAGTTGTTAATGATGACTGCTGCAGTTCAGAAAACTGCCACCAGAGGCAGCAAATCACCAAAACAAGAATAAAACGAGAAAAAAGAAGCCCTGAGCTGTGAAAAGTTTTACAGGACGTCAAGGTAATGGAATGACTTTTTTACATATCCATGTGTGTAACTACGTAATATTTCTCAGTTTACAAATCAGTATTCATGGATAGAAGGATTCATTCATAGCAAGGTTTTAAAACATGTGATTTGGTGTACTTTGCTATATGGGGAAGTTAAATACATAGCAATATATGGGCAGTTAAAATATGGCCAATTCCATCAGAAAATATTATTCTCTGCCGTTGCACGCAGAATAAACATAATATACTCACACCTGTGAAACACACTGATATCACATCGAAGCATGTTTCTCTTAAAGTTGGGTTTCAACCAGGCACCTCTGATCATTCTAAAAATAGAAGCTCACTAAAACTGAGCATTAGAGCCTGTTGCTATAAAATCTAATTTCAAGCAAAACAAGATCGTTGAGTACATGAACAATATGCATATTTTTGACTAAGTTAACAGGCAAAAGCAGCACTGTAACAATGCGTGAGTGTTAAACACACAAGGATGAACTCATGGGCTCTGTGTTTACTCAACTGAGTTAAACCAGGTCCTTGGAGACACACCAAGCCAGGTGAGCAGACAGTCAGCTGACAGGAAGTGAGGGTGATAGAGACATAAAAGTAGAGAGACACAAAGTGAAGGAAAAAATACACAAGATTTAAGATGAAAGTGACTGTTTTTTTAACTTAGTGGTTTTTTGGTGCATAACCTCACAGGAGCACAGCTTTTATGAATGGATTTTTGACCGTGTGGGTGGTTATTATTGGCATGCCACTCTATATACGAAGTGACTGTGTAAGTGAGGGTGTGTGCGTGTGTGTGCTCTTCTGAAAACAGAGGTGTTCTCTGTAAGAGGCCTGTCCTATTGCATCATCTCCTGCTCTGTATTACATGAAACGCAGTAGATAAACTTATTCTGTAACCTGCTCCCTCCTTCTGACGTGATGCTGAACTACACATTGTAGAGAAGCGTGAGCTATTAAACATCTATTAAACAGCCCAGTTTTTGAATCTTCTGGCCGGTGTCCTCAATCCCAGTCTGCCAAGCACCACATTAGGAGCACTACAGGAAGCCTCGTCACCACTGACATACGTCCTTGAGGTGCAGGCACTGTAAGGTGATGCTGGTCCATTTGAAGAAGTGGACAGAGAAACGGAGAGGGGTGACACACAGGAAATGACAGATAGAGGGGTTAAAATAACATAGTGCTCTAAGCTCCTTCCTCGTACCTCTACGAAGAGCCCCAGAGTTGTTGGTCTTGGCTCTCCAGTCTCTCCAGGCATTCGCGACACCACTCCACAAGAAGCACGCTCGCTGCTATTTCGGCACACACAGACATGCACTTCCTATGAGGTAAAAATAGCCACACTTCCCCTGATGGGAGCTAAACCCCCAACCTCTGCAAGCCTCCCTTCTGTTCTGACAAATGCTCACACACATATTCTTATCAACAGTCAGAGCTGGTGTGAACTTAACTGATTGAGTTTACCACCTTGTTAAGAAAGGTACTCTGAGACCACCAAATCAGAGTTTAACAAAAACATTTTCTGAATACACAATTCCAGTAGCAAGCCGAGACATAAACTGCACAACATATGAATATAGTCACTAACGCACACACAAAGGCATTTTTAATTAAGCAGGTGTATATCAGAACTGCTCCACATCCAGATGAAAATCTAAAAGTGTTGGTAATGAACTCTTTATAACCCTGTTCTAATTATAGAGCCGATTGACTAAGATGGGAGCCGTGCAGAGTAGATAAGCGTACAGTAATTACATTTAGCCTGAGATCATTTCCTCCTAGCACATAGTACGCTGAATGTTGAATGTGCACACACAGATGTTTTTACTGACTGCAAACTTTTGTATCGTGCCAGGCACTCAAACATATGCGCTAAGCTTAATTCAGCCCAAAACAGCACTGTGCGGTCTTTGTGGTGTTTTAAGAAAAAATAACTCATCAGTCAGATATCTGGGAGTGACGTGTTTGCCGCCCAATTATGACCTCCTACAATTGACCACAGTGTTTTTGTACGACCCACATTCACCATTATGGCCTAAAATAACAAAGCAAGCACAGACTTTCATCATGGAATTTAAGCGTAGTACATCCAAATCAGGTAAAAGAGACTGATCTCAAGCAGCTACATGAGGAGGCAGGTCTAGGCTGCGTACCACACAGAGGGTGCTTGATTCTGTATAACACGGACCACAGAGAGTCGAATGACGGAGTTCCAGGCAATGGAGAGCACAGAGTAATAAGATACAGAGCACTCACCTTTGTTGTCCATTTGACCCTCCACAAAGCTAATGATGGATAGGACGAGCCGTGTGGCATGTGTGCAGTGCAGTGATACATTTGCAAGAACACACACGCATACACACACAATAGAGGCTGCTGCTAAACGCCTGCTCTCTCATTGCTGAAGTCAACTTCCAGCTTTCATTCAAAAAAATAAAATCGCTACAAAAGAAAACACACACATCCCCCTAGACAAAAAGACACTCTTCAACTCATTTTTAGGTACTAACACACCTTCATGATGACATGAGCACAACGCAATATGAACTTACCAGCTGTCTGATCTGTAGGAGGACTCTTGGTCACTTTAGTTTTATGGCCAGTGTGTGTGTGTGTGTTGCACAGCAAGAGGTTCACACGCAGCATGCAGGCAGTCTGTCTGTGCAGTGGCTGACTTCACAGGCTGCTAAGTCCATCACACCATCGTGCACATCTCCATCCATTGGGATCCACTGCAACTGTAAAAAAAAAAAAAAAAAAAATAGTATTACATTTATATTGAAAATACATACAACCTAATAAAAATGCATAATAAAAATATATAAAACATACGGATATTGTTTCCAGAGGCTGCACCTAAACCAGAATTTATTGTTTTTACCTACATATTGAATAGTTAAGCTTCAACACTGAATCCAAGTAGCCTGCAACTACAGACGGTTCAGTAGAACTGGAACAATACAGCAGCTCTTTCTCCAAAAGTTACCAGTCACAACCTGGAATGTCTCTGACGTTGCTGTATGTATTTCATGTATTTATAATGTTCTCTTATGAAAAAGCCTGGATTGATCATAGCACTCCTGCAGACTACTGATTGTACTCCGACGTCACTCTGTATGAATACACTTACACACCCACTCAGAGCTCAGGCCTGCTGGGAATGAGCACAGCACTAAAAGTCTCATAACATTCAAAGTTAATTTAAATGTGCTGCAATTATCCCACTGAGACGCCATACAACTTTTCTTTTTCTTCATAACCTGGAAATGCGTTCAACTTTTTCCCCCAAGCTGGTTAGAATAAATACTCTAAAATAACATATAGGAAATGCCTCCATTTGTTTTCTTCTTCTTTTTTACTTTTATTATTTTTACTCTTTAAAAAAAAAAAAAAAAAGACAGAGCACTGGACTGGTTCCAGTAGGACTCTGTTCTCTGATTAGGGCCAGAGACAACAAATGTAAATGCATTTTCAAATATGTGATTTACAGTTAAAATAAGTGAGAGCGCTCACTGGGCGTTGTAAATATTTTTAACATGACTCCTTATCTAGCACTAAGATACAGAGATTCCAAGCAGGATATTGCAATGAATTTACATCATTATGCTACATCTCTATCATCTTCCTTCACTGCATAAAAAAAACAACAAAGAAAGAATGAAGTCAATTCTTTGCTGAAACCTGTGGCCTGCTGCATGAAGCTAGCTGAACAAACTGAGTTTTAGTGTAGGTTAGGAGTCAACAAAACCAAACAATTTCAAACTGGGTTAAGATCAGGCTCAGGTGGCTTAAAATAAAGGTTTGTGATCTTACAAGTTTTTTAAAAGCTTATTCATGTGTATTTATTTAATTTATTCCATCCTTTTATCTGCCTCAGTCTGTGGTTTGGTGCACACCAGTGCACAAATGGTAGCTTTAACACTTACTCAAACGAACCCAACCGATCCTAACGCTAATGTTGGTTTCAATCAAACCAAACATGACAAGTGTGAACACATCCTAAGTTACCACGGCAAATAACATCTTTCAAAACCAATCTACCTAAATTAGCCAGAACACAAATGGGTAAACTAATCTCATACATAGTTTTCTACTTCACTAACAAGCTATGGACATTAAATGGCTCTCCTAAAGTATATATAATGTTACATGACATGATTTATTGCTGATTTTCCATAACTAAAAAACTGATTCAGTGGTTACATAGGACATGGTATATTTCAATAAGTTGTATTGTTGATTCATGTTTATTTATTCTTAATCACAAGTACTGTGAGATTGATTCAAAAGCATAATGCAGTGTGCTCTCTAATCGCTCTTACAGCTCTGTGATGTCACACCAATAGATCTGATGGTGACGATCTGCTTCAGTCAAACAAGCCTAATGATTTAACCATTCATAAAGAACCATGTACTTAAATCCTGAATGAATTAGCCATTTTAATTAATCAAATAAATGAAGAAATTATTCAATCACTTAATCAAGTAATTTACTACCATCTACTGGTAGTTTTAGTTTATTATTTAGAGTTCATTTAAGTAAAGAATTAATTTTAGATTTCCATAGTAATAATAATATCATTAATGAAATACTGTAAACTATTAAAAGGTATATTTCACCTACCCAAAAATGACAACTGTGTCATGATTTACTCACCAACATTGGCCAAAAAAAAAGTATACGTAATACATAACTTATTAAATACTTTTTTCTTTACATAGTTGAATGTGCTGACAACAAAATCACACAAACATTATCAATGGAAATCTAATTTATTAACCCATGGAGGTCTGGATTTGGAGTCACACTCAAAATTGAAGTGGAAAAACAAAGTCCAGGCTGATCCAACTTCGGCACTCCAAAGAAATGCCATCCCACACCATTACTGACCCACTGCCAAACCAGTCATGCTGGAGGATGTTGCAGGCAGCAGAACGTTCTGAAAGGCGTCTCCAGACTCTGTGACGTCTGTCACATGTGCACAGTGTGAACCTGCTTTCATCTGTGAAGAGCGCAGGGTACCAATGAATTAATATAAACGAATATAAACACACACACACACAGTATACACACACATAAATACAGACACCCAAGTGAAGTCAGAGAAATATAGTATCCATACCACATGGATTTAAAGGTGTACTGTATGCTGTATGTTTTTCTATGATGTCAGGCATGACATAGCAGACGGGCAGTGGCATGGTTGGGAGGGCTAGTGGTCAGGGGGTGGAGTCTGGGCCCAGTCACCAGTGGGAAGTTTAGGAATGTCACCAGGCGCCATGCCTTGAATCAGTCTGATTCACATGGCCACCAAACCTCCACCTACATCAAGGAACAGGCCGTTCAGACACACCACCCCATTCTACTCTCATGCACACAAAGAACACTTTTGTCCACACAAAAATATACACAGTGGTGCATTTCCTCTGCAATTCTGGTTAGCCAGTTGTGGGGACTGACAGCAGATGACTGGCTCTTCTAGCCAAAACACAAACATTATGCAGTAAGAGTTCAGGGAAAGGGCTGTGTTTGGGGTGTTGTGGGAGGAAACTGTCTTACCAAACTATCACTAATCATCTCATCACTGTAGGCGATGTTGGTTCTACTGGTTCCAAATTATGACAGAGCACAACCAGATAAACGACAACACATAGGAACTGCGTGACTGTGTACATTTTAAAGCTCTGAGTGCTATTGACATCATGGCACCACGGTGAGGGCAGAGTGCCATGGTGCTGTGCAATTTGCATTCAACAAATAACAGCAGTCATTCACTTTACGACAGAGAGTTCTATGGTTATTTTTTATGGCAAGATCAATCTATTTTAAAAGAAACAAACCAAATGTGAAATCAAATGTGATCCTGGTCGTAGCCCAGATTGTTTTGAAGCAACAGCCAAAAACACATTGCATGGGTAAAAATGATCCATATTAAATTAGCTAAAGACCTCAGATTCCAGATATTCAAATACTTGTATTTTGACCAAATATTATCCTTTCCTAACAAACCATGCATCAATGGAAAGCTTATTTATTATGACTTTTGTCTGTTTTTGTGCTCCAGGGTCCATCAATTGAGCACACAGCACACAGCAATTACATTTCATGTAATATATATTAAAATAACAATATTTTGCTAAATACATGTATTAAGTTTATACATATTTTAGTATGAACAACTATTATTAACAATATCTATGAAATTATACTTTTTCTTATTGGTATCACATTAAAGCCGTGTGATTTTTCCTTTAAGCTTACTGTACTATCAAATTATGTTTTTAAAAATAACAGCAGTGAAACAGTAAATTTATAATATTATTGACGTAACAGCACAAGACAGTAATCACTGTGCAGTAATATATTACACTAAAAATGGATATAATAATGAAAACAATAAATAAAAACACAAACTCAGCGTTAAAAGCATTAACACACACATTCAGTCACATTCATCAAAATTTAAAATCCAATAACATATTTCAGCAAAATGCTGAAAGACTGCATAATTTTCTTCCTCTCTACTGTGTCCAGTCTGTTTGAAGTGCCGCCGCTCATTCAGTTAATGTAGACTGTCAGAAACACTTGCATAAATGTAAAATTAACAGATAAGAATATAACTGTAAAATAAAAGTTTTGTGCTGATCCTATCGCACATTAAACACCATGTTAGATACAGTGTTTGAAACTATTGGTAAACACAGACAAATAAAGAGCAACAGAGCCACAGGCAGGGAGCTGGCTGACAGGGTGCTCATGTATCTGAAAAATGAACTTTTAGTCCATAAGCAAACACAAAGTGAACGCAGACTCTGTAACCGTATCATGAACAATGGGTGGGTAGGCACTGACTGCTTCGAGACTGCGAGGGAGGATGATGTTCACACAGTACACACCTGCCATCAGTGCTGAATCATAAGGACTTGTGCTGAGTTATTCTTTTTATCATTACATATACAATCAGCTGCATAACGTCATCTTTACAAGGGAGGACCACTCTCCTTATATGTCCTCTCCTTACATATAAAAGCCTTCTTTTATATGTCAGTTAATGAAAAACTACTGTAACAGACGAATAAATCTATACCTACATGAACCTTTACGTCTAGTTTAAACAAAAGAATATTGACATTCTTATATAATCATGATATTAAATGTTAAATTAACAAAA
>JAUMHR010000043.1:2405493-2416527 GCA_032361145.1 Enteromius fasciolatus
AAACAAAAGAATATTGACATTCTTATATAATCATGATATTAAATGTTAAATTAACAAAATGGACACTAAATAGAAAACAATTATTATAAAACACTGTCTACACTATCTACTGACACTAAGCATCAGTCACTCAAGCATTATAATGATATTATGATCATTTAGCATTATATGACCAAGCACCAATATACCAAGACAAATTCCTCATACATGCAGAACTTGGCAATAAACGTGATTCTGATTCAGTAAAATTTATGGCTGCTTTCCGTGATTTCAGCCAAATTTTTACATAATGAGGAAACACAGGGCCCTACTTGTGTACAATTTTAAAAGTACTTATTAGAAGATCCAATATTACAAAAAACTGATATCCATTTACAGAAAAAATATAGATTATTGAATAATCACATTCCACTGAGTTATAGCCTTTTAATGGTTAATTCCATTTCTGAATATTTAAATTCTTAAGACCTCTTAAAACGATAAAATGAGTTTTGATAAACCATTTAAGATACTTAATACCTTTATCACCTGCATTTATTTGAACTATTTAAGAAAGAAAGAAAGAGAAACATTGGTTTATATATGATTAACTAGTCAATAGACTAAAAGTTTTTCTCCTGCAACCATATCATCACCTGAATTTAATCAGGGTTAACTAATCTGATAAAATAAGAAAAAGCGTATTCAACATCCTGGTTACACTGCTGATGATACAAAGAGGTATTGTAATGCATGGGGGGGGGAAAGAAAAACACTTCTATTCACAATACAGATGTGTCCCCATGGTCAATCAGTCAAAAAGTGACATGACAACCTATTCAAGTGTGAAGTGACAAATCAAAGCACTGCCTCATAGTGCAACAGGACTCAGATCTCTGTTTGCAGGCACAACACAACACATTTTGCAAAAGCAAAGCCCACCTCACAGTTCTTAGTAATACATTCAAAGTCTGTCTTTAATTAGATATAAAACTTACAAAGAACAAATTGAAGCAATTGTTCTACTTTACTACCAAGAAATAATAAATAAAATAAAAATACAACATCTGCACTATAGATTGCAATTAGAGGTCTAGACTAATTACACTTTAAAAGGCATCATTTCAGCTTTGTGGTTGCAATGAACATTTGCTGGAGATGGTAACCTCTATGAGAATTAGTCTAAATTACAGAAAATGTAACTGAATATCCCTGCCCTACACCTCTCTCTACAAAACAAATACTTTTAACTTTTAACAAAAATCAAGCAAACACTAGCCAAAACACCCTATATATAATACCTAGTGATTTTTTCTCTGGTTTGGAAAAAATTGTATAGCACCTCATCGTCTTTTATTCTCTGCCATTACTGGCCAGTTCTTCACAACATATGTCATGTCCACTGGCAGTGTTCAAGGCCCACAACTGAATATGATCTATATAAAGTAAAGACCAAGTGAAAGCAGGATTGGAAAAAAAGAATTATTGGACAGGCATTTCTATCCACAAGAGAACAAGAACAGAAAGGATTCGTATTAACACTCAAGCAGATCACTGACAAAATAAGTGCACCACCATGAGTAAATATTGAGAGCTAGGAGTGGGCACTGTTAAATGTTATCATCACCATTACATCACGGGCAAAGCCTCGATATTAAACATTAAATATAAAACTTGATTCAGAGGTAGAAAAACAGTCACACTCATCACAACAAGCTAAAGCATCCAGTGAGGCATTGATCTGTACTGAAGTCAATGAGCAGTAAAAGTACGAACTGCTGTGAAATTGACTGGTCTAAATGCTTCACTGTAGTAATGCACTGTACACACGCATGCAGAAAACTGCTGAAGGGCTGAATGTGATTTTCTGCAGTGCCAACTACTCATGCAAGCCATTAATTCTGTGATCTCTCAACAAAAAACTGTTACCGGTTTGGACCCAGCCTGCCATAGAGAAGACTGGCATGTGGCCACATTTTTAAGTGGAGAAGGGATGCTGCTATTAAGTTCAGGCACACAGCCAGTGGAGGTAATCCTGGGCTCACTGAGCCTGTCAAAACGATAGCAATCACCTGAGTCAGAGACCTGCTGATTATATGTTGGTTATCAGTTCGCTTCCTCAATTTCTCCATCAATATATCCTCTTATATAATAAATGATCAGTGGAATTTTGGTTTCTCAGTTTATGACCCCTTTAACATCTGGTGCTCAGTGAAGTCAAAGGTACAACCTAGACCCAGTTGATCAAAAGTGTAAGACACCAGTAATGACACTGAGCAAATGGTTTAGCTCCAGTTCAATTTAGATGTAATCAGACAGCTAATCTGAAAGTATCGTAGATCAAATGTTCCTTGTATCTTCAGTCAAGAAAAAAAGAAGATCTGGTTTTGTGGCCTGGCTTGCCTTTACATGCAGGGACACTTATCACACCTAGACCAAGATACAGGGCCTAGGGGCAACACTTATTGAACAGTCTTCATCTCATACGCACTGAGGACTCGTAGGAAAGGCAGCACCCTGCATTATAAACACAAACAAGTAACTAACTGCAGACACCCTCAAACCATTCATCACCTTTCAAACACACTGAAGGTCTGCAGCAGGCATCTTCCTCTCAGAAAAACACACACCCCTACCTGCAGGCCTGGATGAGTCACGCTGTGCTGCCACAACACAAATAATCACACTTTTTATGCCAGTCATTACACAACCCGCTCACATTTACATGCTGCTGCAATGTAGGTTAAGAGCAACAGCTGCGGTTATACGTGTGACCCTGAGCTCTAAAGAAGCCATACATTCTCCATCTGAATCAACCTATTGTCCTGCATGACTGTAATTCAGCATTGATCACAAGTGAGTCTTTCTTTGCTCACAATAAGAGGCAGTAATGTAACTAACAATGGCAGTGATGATAATGATGGTGTCTCTGACGTCACAAATTAACGAAGATGCAAAAGCATTAAAAAAAAATGGTATGAAGCGTTTAAAGAAAAGCACTAAAAGTCTCTGATTCCTTTCCCAATCTCTACTTTATCACACAGGGATGGTACGGTTTCCATTTAATATGTCAGTGTCATCTTTGGAAAGTGACACCAGTCAATTTTGATTTTAGCCTTTCATTACTCCTTACACCTAAATGAGACGCTTTAAGATGAACATAGAGAGAAATCTTATATAAAGTCCACAATTACAGTTTATCCGAACACACATAAAGACATATCTAGACTACTAAAAAACAATCTTTTAAGCCTATAAGGACCCAAATTCCCGCCACTGACTTTCCTAACATGCAGGTGAAATCTTGAGATCAGCGCGAGGACCGAGATATGAGGAAACGAAAAAAACAATTTACTCTATTAACGTGTGTTTTAGTTATCTGTTGAAATGTCACACCCTCGTGAAAACTACTTTCACAGCAGTGACAGGTAACGTTAAGGCGTTATAATAATCCGCGTTATATACTCTTTTAAGTCCTACCTGTCAGACTCGGTGCTCGCTCGATAACGCCAGGTGTCTGGTGACTGAACAAAACTTCACTTTATGTGGGTCCCTGGTTGTTACAGCAAAGTTCAACGGAGTTCTAAAGTTTTATAAATTTGTTTTAGTGTGTAACATGCTTTGCTCTACAACCGCTGTCGCTTTCTCAGTCATTTCTGCCCCGCGTTACTCAGAGTGAGCGTCATTACTCAATCTCGCTCGCGCTCTGTACAAGCTCACGCTTCTATTGACAACCCACTCTTAAAGAGACAGGACATTTTCATTATGACGGCACTCTATAAAAAAAAACACAACAGCCCACTCTAAACGTACTTTTAAACTCTAGTCTACATTTTAACACACAAAAAAATGGTAAGGGTTTAATTTTGTATTAGTATGTTATATTTCTACAGGCCTAGGGGAAGACGTATTTTGCTTTTGAAACGCACCTATTATTATAAAGCCTATCGCCACCAGGCTTTTTAAAGAAAAGGGAAAAAATCAATTCGACAGCTGTTCAGGTGAGCTAAATTTACAGATCCTCTCGCTTAATTATGTCATAAGATAGTCAAAGAGAATTCAGCAAAGTACTCTAGCTCTGCCATGTGGTCATTTAAAGAATTGCAGACCCTGGTACACACAAATAGACTTATGATTTCATAGTACAAAGAAATATATTTAATGCATTTAAAATCGTACACATGACCTGGGACGTCTTCATGTATCACTGTCTACTATTTGTACGTATTTGCTTAAACTAAGTTTAAGTAACAAGCTTCTAAACATTTTTTTTAACTGACAAATCATGTCAAGGATATTTAACTTATTACTAATGCGTTTGTTTTATTGTTGTAGCATGCCATTATACATATAAACTATAATTACATTTTTTTAAACCTAGCTATTATTTGCTTACGTCATATGTCCAGGTTAACCTTTTAACTTTCATGAAAAAATATTTAAATTATGTCATGGTTATGTAACTTACAAAAAAAGCACAAAAGTCACAGTAGTCTTCAGTTTAAATGAGTTGTTCAAACTTTTTTTTATTAATCACTTGCAGACTTATCATAAAACTGAGAATCAGTGCATGCGTAATGCTATAAACCAATTATGTCTACAACAAAACTACTACTGACATAACATTCTTCAGTAACATGTTTTAAGATATGGATATATCATGAAACTGCAAGTCATTACTAATAGAGCACAGAATACTCTCAGAATAATCTCATATATATTTATTTATTTAGGACCTGTACAGGACCATGAGTGTTTCCCACTTTCCGATTCATATTGATATGTTTTCTTCCAACCTTGGTATAAGGATAAACAGATGATACTGGCATCAAAAGGTGAATATTAAAACCAATTAGCCAAACATATTTGTAATTTAATCTCATTTTGATTTTGCAAGTAAAACAGCAAGAGTGACGTTAAGGAAAAGAGAAAAAAAAAGCATTTTAAAGGCTTTATCATAATCTACAAGGCACAAATAATAATACACCAGAAACAAAAGAACTATGAAAACCGAATAACAGAACAGAATCTTTTAGAAGGCCATGACAGGATCTTACAGAGAAGGTTTCTATAGTTCTAAACTTCTGCTGTGATCCTCACCCACTCCATATTTGCTTAATCCAAGGCTAAAGAAGGTAACAGCACTTCATTGTGTTTGAAAAACTGACAGATTACATGACTCACAACAGATAACTACTATGGTAAGAGTGTGTGAATATAGATGATTTTGTACATCATCATGGAAAACACAGTTTCCAATAATTTCATCCACATCACAGTGAAATATGAGGGGCACTGCCCTCGATATCAACACATCGGTAGGCAAAAACTACCATCATCTTCGCATTATGGGAGGCACTGCTCCCGATAATGATTCTGGATCAGGTATAACATTGATTCAAAAGGAGAATGACAAAGACTGATACACACCAGTAACTTACTGATTTTTATTTATTTTTTTTGCTTTAAATATCAATGTAGTCTGTGGTCATAGCTTTTGAAAAAAGGTTATCTCCATAGCAGATGCTGCTTTCACATTTCGACAGTATAACTGTCATAATTATGGAAGGCACTGCTTCCGATAATTATACATTTGTAAAAAAAGGCGGTACAAAATGCTATTTATAGTGATCCCTGTCACTGATAAATAAAAAAAAAACCTAATAAATAGAATTTCAGAGCCACATAGGAAAGCCTCTTTCTATTATTTGACACATTCGATCCAAAGAGCCCCTGAAAAAGTGTATCCAACCAGAAAATTGGAAAAATACTGCGCTTTACGAGGTGTTTTATGACCACAGGTAAGTTAGGTTACAAACATTAAAATGTCAATGTTGATTGTCTAACTGCAGTCTGTATAAACCGCCTCTAAATATTATGCAAGAAGTTCCTAAAAGGAGTCTGACAATTTTGAAAATAACCCAGTAACACATTCCGAATTTGTATGATTAAAACTAGATCTCAAAGAAAAACTTCCTCCAAGAATAGAAAATCTGGGACATCTACCTTGATGTCAATCAAACCCCTTATGAATTTTGATCTGTATGGGTGCAGAGGATGAATCTTAGCACATGAGTGATGGGAGCTGTTTTTATAACGCTTTATATAATACTCTTTTTTGGAAGTTTGATAGCTCCAGTAACTTCATGGAAAAGAGTGACTATTGCATACATTAAATATCTTTTGTTTCACATAAGGAGTCTGGAATGACATGAAGGTGAGTAAATGACACAATATTAAATTTGATCAACTACTGCTGTAAATACTGATGTAAACCACTTATCCTAAAGTCATGTAAATAGAGCACCAAATTCATTTTCTGCTTTAATTTTCCTTTTTTTCCTTGAGTGGTGGTTCAAAGCTATGACACAGTTAAAGAGGCGAGTTGAATCTGCTTGTCTAAATTTCATTATCCATATCCCATACTTCCCCTGCCAACGCATTGGCACAGCCCTGGATGGTCCAAGTGGCAAGAGCAAACTGATTCTTGAATTGGTCGATGTCAGCAGATTCAAGTCCTCCTTTAATAGCTTCGAGGTGATCCACCAGAGCTGCCAGAGTGTGTGATCCAGAGCCAAGCAGAATGTGCCGGAATAGACTCTCCCGCGGAGACACATAGGGAGAGAGAAAACTGCCTTCCACCTTCAAACAGACACATCATGTTAACATACACAGCAGAAAAAAACCCTACAGCTGCTGTCGTTTCTAAAGTCGTATATCCCAAGAATGCAATATGTTAAAAAAAACCTCAAGAGAGTTTAAAAGGATGGCATTCTGTTGCTTTAAGCCCATGTGTATTAACGTTGAGGTACTACATATGCTGTTGTACCCCAGAAGTTGACAAAGTATGTTTAGCCATTAATCTAATTTAATATGCATCCATCACAATTAGCAAGTACACTGTATGCATTTAAATAAAAAACAAATAGATATGTTTTAGCAGCATATTCACATTTTTCCAATAAATTGCCCCCAACTTGCTTATTTGGATATTTTAAAAAGCTCTTTTCTATATTCCAATCACAACTTCCTTTTTCAACAGGAAATATGTCAACAAAGCAAAGAATGAAGCAGCTTGACCATTTTTTACCCTCATAATGCGATTGTTGATGATGCGACACTGCTCCATGTCATCAAGATCACTGTTCCGAATGGCAGAAACAAGAGTGCTAGCAGCACGATCGTACGAGCCATAAGCTGAGAGAAGCCACTGCATCGTCACACTGGAGGGAAGGCGGCCCGACTTTAAAAGAAAAATGCAGAAAGTTAATTACATTTCCCTGTAGCTAGAAATTCATTAAACGTGTTTTTGGGAGACATATAACCACACAAACTCACCATCTGGCGTGATTCAACTTTAGACCTGATTTGGGACACATAGTTGCGAATGACGCTGGTATACTTTGCCACGTTCAGCTTGAGCAAGTGGTCGTGTACCAGCCGAAGGGCAACCAGTCCGACCACCTCTCCTGCCGTCTTGGCGAGTTTCGGGGTGTTGTAGGCAGTGTACCGGTCCAGATTTTGAGCTGTATCTTCAATAGTGCCAAAAGGGTATGACTTTGTACTCTATAAAACATCAGGAACATAATTACTTCCGCTCTTTCATCATAAAACAAACTCTACCTGAATCTATTTTAACAGCTTCAGTAAAATACTTACAGTAGTAAATCGAAATGAGATTGACGGGATGCCTGAGAAGGTCTGGAATGGATAAGCGGAGTGAGACAAACCCATAGGCTCCATTCTGTAGGGAGGAAAATAAAAATAATAAATAAAGGAATTCTACCGGATATGAATACAGAACATATATAAGTACACACATGCATGTATTTAAGAAAAAGATGCTATGTTTATATGTTCAATATACTTACATATAAAATATAAGAATATAAATATTTAAATAAATAGTTACTGTATGTGTGTGTCTTTATATATACACACATAATAAATATACACGGTACACCTACATGTATTATATAAACAAACTTGCAATTAATAAACAGTACTATAATAAATATAGTATTTAAATATTTAAATTATTGAAATAAAACAAAAATAATAATACTACTACACTGGCCCTTCACCACATGACACTACAATGAAACTGTGGAGCACATAAGCATCGAGAGACAAACTTACATAGACTTCTCCCAGCTGGATCCAGCAAACTGTTCATGCAAGGATTTTGTTGCATCAACTGTAGATGAGACCTACATGTGTAAAAAAAAAAAAAAGAAGTAATTCCTCTTTTTATGACGGACCAAAAAAAAAAAATTATTATGCAGATAAGAAGGTTGATGCTAAAGATTTAGCACTTGAGATACAGCACCTGTTTCATAGTGCTCTCTAGTAACTCATACAGCAGTGGACTGGCAGCTGCTTTGAAATTGTCAAGACCTAGAGAGAACATCAGATGATCAGCATCAACTCAAGATCCAAGTTCTTCGATTCCTCAAGACATGACTCCATACAAACCTGAAATGACGTCATCAAGGCTGATGTAAGAAAACATTTTCAAATTGAGGGATGTCAGGTAGCCCTGAGAGTACGAAAACACAAATATATTCACAGGCGTACAGTAACTGCTGAAAGCACCGGCTGCTTAAAACTGCACACAATGTTCTTCTGCACGATGCACACAGTTCTATGAAGCACTAGAGCACCAAGTTACGAGCTGCAGTTCATACCTCCAACCACTCAGTGGCCCCAACACTCCCAAATTCACCAGCACTCCAGCTAGCAAAAATTATGCTCCTCTTTGGTTTGAATCCATCTTGGTGAAAAAAAGAAAAGAAAAAATGAACTCGTGAACATATGTACTCTTAACATGTATAATTCAATTGCATTTATTTATGTGACATCACTGTTTGTACTTAAATATACCATTGTTGATCATATCTGTGATAGTTCTGGCCAACTCCACCAGTAAACTAGTGCCAACTGTGCTTCTGGCATATCCAGGGCCCCATGCATCTCTCTGGGCACCAATCACCATATAACGATCTAAAACACAAGACAAAAAAAAATTTATTATGATATTATGATCATAATTTGGACCAATGAATTGTTATACACAGCTGTTTAAAGCAGAATATAGTACCTGTATCCATGTAACCTTTAATGATTCCAAACACATTGTGGATTTTTTTCTGAACAAGGACATTCCTCACTTCGACTGTAATATTGTCGCCATTATCGCCGAGCTTGTACATGGTATCCCGAAGCATCCCATCACTCCAGCCATCAGGAGAAGACTTACCGCCTAACTTACTGTTTGAGGATCGGAGCAAACAAACGTGACAAATACATTAATACAGGAAATACTAACAAATCTCACCGGCAGAACAACTGTCTGAATCTTCTGATAAAAGGTGCTTGCACATGCAAAAGTTGCTTCCAGGATGCTAGGGTGATCTGGGGGATTTTGAAGACTAAGCGCATTGTTACAAGAGGTTGATAAATGGTTGTTTTGCGTGTTGCTCTGCTGTAGGTTATTGCTGGCTCAAGTAAAAAAAAAGTCCAACATTAAGCCCATATTACATTCTAAGGCCAGACTTGCATCTACATTCTTAAGAATACATTTCTTCTCATTCTCCAACTAAATAAAAGTTAAGAATATTTTGTACTCCCAAACACATTTCATATCTATGTTCTTAAAATTATCCTGAAGAAATAACATGAATTTATTCCTAAAAAAAAAAAGATGTTCAATGTAGTTCTGTTGCATTATTAAGCAGAGAAACTCTAGATACATATGATATATATTTCTAAGGATGTGCAAAAGTACACTGACCCTTAACGTGAAGAACAATGATTAGTCATGATTAATCGTGATGTGCCTCTATGCTAGCTTTGTAATTCAGTAACAGCAAGAAAAATGAATACACAACTGCACCTCATGATCTCAGTAGCCTGTCTTATGGTTATAGTTTGGGCTGGAATGCTGGGTAAGCCAGAAGACTGAGCCGGGGGAAACTGGGTATGATTGAAGGAAGGGAATCCCGGAGTATAGGGATCACCAGTGCCAAGATGGACCTATGAAAAGTAAAACATCAAAATACACACACATCAAAATACACAAATATACTGATTAAAAAAAAAAGGTCTGACAACTTACATGGCCAAAAAGAGCAGTGTCGTCTTTAATATTGTAGTTAACAGGATCTGGATAAATTAGCACAGCACTAGCATTCAAGCTAGCAGCGTTAGCAACCTGTATTAAGCAAACGGAAACAAAAGGATAAATATGTAAATCTCGATAACAGCGGTCTTAAAATATGAACACGTGAGATAACCAACCTTTTCAGCATAACTTAGAAGTCCAGCTCTGACCAAGACAACCTTTCCATTTATGTCAGAATTCATCTCTTTCAGGCGCCTGAAGTCTTCTGCTCGTCCATAGTGGGCATACAGAGCTGCACCCTGCACACACAATAAGCAAAATGTGTCATTACTCAACTTTTCTGTCTACTGGAGCTCTTGTATCTCAATTACATATAGATTTTAATTCCAGATGTATGGCTTTCTTCACACATAGGACAATCTTTCATCTCTGTTAGTCTATATAATGCAAGTGGATGGACCCTTTTATGCTGACATCAAAAACTAGATCATACAACCCCACCTTAAGAATCAATATCTACTAAAGTGTGTGAGAAAATTGCTAATATATGAAACTTTTTTCAGCACATTGTAAACCGTGATGTAAATCTGCGTGATGTAATGTAAATCAACGCATCTCACACGAGTTTCATAACACCATCAACTTGTCATTTTGTGTAGTAACAGCTTGTTTTGAAGCTTCAGCTACTGTTAGGTCCACACCGAGTGTTATTGTGTGCACGTCTGTTATTTAGCTATAATAAAATTGCTAGATGAATGTCTTTAAATATTTCACTGCCTTTTTAAAACATGTTTAGAGACACCTTCGTTGTACTCGGGTGTATGCTTGCTCTCGCTGATTATTTGGCCCGAAGAGTCTTAAAGGAACACTCCACTTTTTTTGGAAATAGGCTCATTTTCCAACATCCCTAGAGTAATACAGATGTGTTTAAC
>JAUMHR010000043.1:2458527-2477742 GCA_032361145.1 Enteromius fasciolatus
TCTCAACTTTTGCCGCGAGCAACGCCAGTGAACCGATGCCGATGGATCCACAATGCTTTTTGGCAACGCTTGACGTCACCCATTCAAAGTCAATGGGAAGCGTTGACACTAACGCCCCGTGTGAGTGCACCGTAACTTCGCGCGAATAGTGTGATTTATTTGCGCAATTCGCGTCCGGTGTGAACGCACCATTAGACAGTGACCATGTGCTGATTCTGAACGCGTCTCTCACATAGACTGACAAAGAAATATACTTTAAAGACTTGCGCACTCTGTGAGTTTTGTGTTCGTGTATCCTACCTCTCTCATTCAGCACAAATATAAAAATGACATAATATTTTTCATATTTGCGATGTAACGTGTCTGAATGCTAAACCGGGGCACGCTGAAGTTATCTTCATTGTATTTTATTTTGACAAAGTACCAACTGCGCTGTCAATTAGCAATGCTGGAACTGATCAATTCGGAACATAACACCGACTGTGACGTAACAGTCAGGATCACTACACCCCAAACATTTGCATAACACATACCCACACATGTTCTAGGCCAGCCGAATCATTAGAATGTTATGTGCCAGGCTGTGCAGGGGATGTGACGTGCAAAGATGGGTTGGTGTCTGTTTGTGCGATCGCGAATCTCCAAAACGAACGTCAAAGTAATCATGATTTGAAATGCAGCTTCAGTGCCCAGCTTATAAATAGCGGCTCCCTGATGCCCGCATTTTATATACAGTGTAATTACCCAATGATATAACTGTGAGAGAATGTATTGAAATGTATATTTTTCTCCCTGTGTTTCCTTTCTACTGTGTGAGCTACTGAAATTAGCACCTTTAAACACTTAATAATGCATCAATGTATGAAGTTCTGTTTTTTTGTTTAATACATTATGCTTTTATAAAATAAAGAAAACAGATCATAGGATGTCGCTTTCTGCCATTTGAGTTTGCTTTTTTTTTTTGAGTTAACTTTACATGGGCTTCAGAGATTGTCAAAATTTTACCGGCAACATCCCACTCACTTGAACATAAGCTCATCCTTAATGGTTCAGGATAATAATAAATAATAATAAAAAAAAACAGTAGACAGACTCTTTCCTCCTCAATAATATAGTGAAGCACCCAGTGCCAATGCTAGAACAATAAGAGGGCAGATTTGATCCATTTGAATCAGCATGAATTAAAAAAAATAAATACCAATATAAAACACACATAACCAGGAGCTACAATCAAATGTGCATAATTTCTTGTAGAAATAAGATAATGCACTTTAGCATTATCCGGCAAGATAAGTGCTGTCCTGCTGTTTTTACATGGTGACCGTATGGCAATGTTGTAAAGCGATGCGGTTCATTGCCTGTAACTAGATCCTCACAAGTTGTGGGCTCCAGTGTTTTAAGAGAATCACTGGAAATGGTTCTAACAACAAAATCTGTGTAGACATGACATGGCATTTGGGCAATCATCCCATCTGTGTGATCAGATGCTAAAACTGTGCTGTCAAACTGACAGTCTAGAGAGCAGCATAAGCTCCTCTGCTCAGCCACTATTCTTTCATAAGCTGCCCTTCCTGTCATCAAGAAAATGACACTGAGTACAGAGAAATGACTAGTTTCGACCGATCGGAGATCTGCCCAATGTGCCGGCCTGTATCTACAGTATATAAGGCCACAAGGAGGATTTGTGAGCAGTAGACCAGATAAATTGGACTCCACGGAACACAAAGATAGTGTCAACTGTATGGGTTTCTCTGGTTTAGCTTTAAGTGTGAGGTGTTGTGCCACAAATTTGGATAGATCGCTTGACTTGCCATTATTACTTCAATGAATCATGGTAGAAACAGAGAGCAATAGAGACAATAAACCTACGAAAGCCATGATAACCCTCCATGTTTTCTTAGGAAGCTAAAAATAGAAGCTGTGCATTCAGCCAGCATGTTCTGGAACAAAGGACAATTGACTAAGAAATTAGTATTTACAGAAGCAGCAGTCCAACAGCCAGCATAGGCTCCCTCATACATCACTGTCACACTGCTATTTACCCTCCAGTTTAAATAGAGAAATGTCTTAGGTCATTTAAGACAGTCATTGCTTAAAGATGACCTAAAAACAACTTTTCCACGTTTGAACCAGTATCACATTTACAAGCACTTAAATCCTCCAAATGATCTTTTAATCATCTATAGAAGTTAATCACATTGGCTGATAGGTTACACTTATCTCACACGTCTGTTTCAGCACCATTACATAAAAGCTTTTACATTAAAATACAGTGCTTCTAAGAATGGCTAAAGTTCACAATGATCTTGCAGTACTGAAATACATGTTTTTAACCTTTTTATTAATTGACAATGAATTCCAATTCCAAATGTCAATCGTGAGCAGAGCAGATGACATGTAATCCTATGGGCTTTGCATCAAGGATTTGAGAAGTTAATGCCATGGTGGCATTGATGCCATACGGCACCCATACAGTCAGTAATCATGCCAGAGGCCAAAGGTCGCTGGTTAAACTATTCCAAACGCTTCTGTTTATTGAGTGATTACATAATTTAAATTAATTATCCCTCCATAGGCTTGATTGTAAAAAAAAAATGCATCACAATCATTCACCACAAAAATCAATTCACCACAATCATTTAAAGAATCAAAACATTTACTAAAATTTCACAAATCACGCTGTAACAAGCAATTTAGTATAAAAACGAAGACGTTTCCTACGTGAGATTCTGTAAGGGTTCTTGTGCTTGGATAATGCCAGAGCTAACGTATTACTGTGACACGCTCTCATTAAGCACACGTAGGCTTTACCCTGAGTTAATACAATGAAATGTGTGCAATCTCCATCAGTGTATAGAGAGTGATTACTGGTGAGCAGAGTGTTAACTACAGTAAGAGCAGATAAGCCAATGACTGATTAAAAGAGAAAGGTCTGTGAATAGAGGAAAGACACCCTTGACGTGTATCAACAGCCCTAATACCAGCAGTGGAGCAGTTGTATACATGCTGGTATTCAAAAGTTGTGAGATGGAACAAAATTTGACATATATATTACGAATTCAGCTTTTATGAGCTCATGTTAATATGAACCAGTGAAAACAAAAAGGTCTACATAAGAGATGTTGGGTGAAACCTGGGTCAAGCCCTGATCCCACTTTGATTTCTACACTTAAAGGTAAAAAAAAAAGTACTTTAAAGTAAAGACCGAATGTTTGCATCATATATCCATCTTCATGTTGGAAACGTGGACTTGTTTTCTCACTCTGAGAATATCCCTATTTTGGACTCAACTTCTCTGATCTTATCAAGTTGACTGTATGCGCCTTAGAGACTCCTCTTTTTTTTTCCTGGCGGCTGTACAGAAGACAATTTTGGCAGCAACACCTGGATGCACATTCTGGACAGATTCCCACAGTCTGTCCTCTAGCTCTGGCACAAAGCAAAGCAGAGAAACTGAGCAGAGAGCTCTACAACCCACCTTGCATCCAAACATGAGCGAGATGGTGCTGTTCGTGCAGGCCACTTTGCAGTGGCACAGCATGGGCGAGAAACAGTCCAACTTCTTAATGCTGGGTGACATTTTCTCGCCACTGTGGCAGCTGAGTCGCTCAGCCAGTGAAGAGCCGGAGACTCGCCTCCGCGAGCGATACTTGCTCCTGCCTCTCCGGCCACCTCCTGCTCCACCACCTCCCCCCGCACCTCCTCCTCCTCCTGCCCCTCCACTGCTGCTGCTGCTGCCCGCTCTCACCATCCACCCTCATTCCTCGTCTCACTCCATCACGCCAGGGAAGGGACAGCCAGTGTGCTTCCTTCATCCAGCGAGTTTTCCACACGCCCCCCTCTCCGTCACCACAGCTTCGGTATTCCGCTGTCTCTCAGTGCCGTACTTCTTCTGCTTCACTTGCTTGGAAAGGAAGAATCTGTCTTTCCGCCTTCCTACCGCTCTTCCACGCTCCGTTGTTCTCCTTCTTGACCGGCGACCTCTCGGGCTGTCAGTCACGGCGGTGGAGAGGTTTACAAAGAGGCCTCGCAAGAGCCATGCTGTGTGAAAAAAGTACAAGCTTCAAATCTTCTCCATCACACAAGACACCAGACAACCTCCTCGTTCCCAAAAGAGAGGTGAGGAACGGCACAGTGAGCACAACGCAGTGAGTTGTGAGGAGAACGAGGGAAGAGGAGGAGAGATGTGAGGGGAGGAGGGGAGGGAGGGGACGGTAAAGCTGTTGCAGCGCGTGGTGTTTGTCACATGGGCTTCGTCAGACAGGAGTTGGGTTGAGTCTCTCTCTGTCTCATCCTCAGCGTGGGTGCTCTACGTCACCCGATAGACTGAGGGGAAGGAAAAAAGCTAAAGCAGTTACCAGTGAGGAACAGCAAACGAACATCCTCAGGGAGCACAGCCTTGCATGGAGGAGGTGGAGCATTATTGGAGTGGCTTCCTGCACGTTTACATGGAGGAGAGAAAAAGTGCAGGGGGAGGGGGAGCTCAGAGACTGGCCAATAAGACGACAGAATGTCATTGGCAGCTGACTGGACAGTCTGGCTGTGACCTTCTGAGAACGGTGCCATTTCTGGACGGAATCCATACGATGGAGAAAGTGGACCGTGACAGGGCCAGACTTGAGCTTTACTGTAGTCTATTTTTTCCCATTTGATTAAGATGTCCGTGGAAGAGTCGCACTGGATGAACCATTCGGGTCATTGGGCAGTAAGAGGCAGCAACATGGGGGATGGTCTGCAATGACAAAGATCTCTCCCATGACTTTGCTTCGGGAAAATTTTAAATCAGCAGTCAAGCTAAAAGGGATGTAGCAAAATGCTGCCATACACACTAATCTAATCCTTAACGCTAATGAGATCCTGTTCATACGCAACGTGCGCATACATGTGCTATATCCTGTCAGCGCAGCAATCCTAGAATAAAATCAAGCTAATAATGTACATTTTGTTGTACAGTTCTCTGCATTTCCCTAAGATCGTCGAGATTCCTCTTTCAGGCATATCTACAAATTGTGCAAATGTCAAAGGGCTCCAAGCCAGTAGTACAACTAGCCTCAATTACCCCCATTTTATGTCACTTCGACTGTCAGCGTGCCTCACTGTCCAAGTGTGACTCAGATCCTGCATTATATGTATGCGTCACTCAGCGCGCAACACGACTAATGCTGGCAAACTCCATTCAGGGTTACCGATCACCCGAATGCTCATATGCTGCGTCATAGAGACTCTCTAAAACGAATAAAGTTTTGGATGTTGTCTTATTTTAGAATGCTATTTCTGTGGCTACACAGAATTTCTGGGTAATTTTCATGACTCAAGGCACTGGGCATAGAGTCACGAGTCTCAGGAAAAAAAGGGATTTTGACGCTTTCCTCCATTATTAATGGCCTATTCCAGATTGCAGCTTGATAATAGTACTGGCTGCTCTGGAGTCTTAGATTTAGATGAATAAAATCACTTCTGAAGGGTGGTTCTGTGTTGACAGAGGTTTCTGACAGCAGAGAAAGGGAGAAGCGGAGAAAATTACTAGAGCTCAGCAACTACTAATAAGCAGATAGAAGATAGCTTGAACATCCTGTCAGCGATTGCAAGTCTACAGTTTCTTGACTTTTATTTTAAGTATATTTAAAAAGCTACCACCTGTGATGCCTGGAAAAGAAAAAGGAAAGAAATAATGATATAAAAAGCTGCTGTATGACTATTAGTTGTATTTCATAACTATGGAACTAACCATAATATTGTTCTATTGGGGTGGATACCACAGCATTATTAATTTCAGCTGCAAATTGAGCTACAGTTTGTTCAGACGGTTTCAGGGTACTATTTCCTATTTTTTTTAAAAAGGCAAGTAAAACACGTCACTTATTAATCTAGCACCAAGTAATTGGCTTAATTGCAAATCTTCACCTGACAGCGATGCGGTGATGGCCCAAAAAGTATGTTCCCATTG
This sequence comes from Enteromius fasciolatus, assembly GCA_032361145.1. Lineage (NCBI taxonomy): Eukaryota > Metazoa > Chordata > Actinopteri > Cypriniformes > Cyprinidae > Enteromius > Enteromius fasciolatus. The sequence goes on from JAUMHR010000043.1 coordinate 2,464,475, forward strand.
GGATGCATGAAATGAATGCACACAGCTCCACCTTGTGGACGGCATCCATAGTTCGAGAATCTAACTATTAGTGGCTAATCCACTCTGTTGCACCTGCCACACAGAGTTGATTTCATGTAACTTTAAGCAATGAAAGTAGATGCCAACTCTTTGGCAAAACATATCTGTATGACTTTCTAAATCACAGATCAGGATAAATTATTCAAATGTAAAATATGCACTGAGGAAAACACGTCTTAAATGCATTAAGCAGCACAGCCATCTGTCAGGATGACAAGTCGCTTTAAAATGCTGATTCAGTTTGAAACTCCTATTATAAAGCACACATTTAGGACATGTTTCCTGCAGCAACTCTCTGTGTTGTATATTTAATATTACCCTAGTAAAACTTCACATCTCTTACCAGGTTTGTTTCCAGCATATGCTTTAAAATGTCTCGCCTTTTCACTTCTAATCCCTATAAGTAAGTATTTTTAAGGTCATTTTTAAAGACTATATAGACATATATTACTACAGTGATATTTAACAACCCTATAATATTGCTACAGAAATAATCAAGATTTTGGGGTTGAGATTGATGCTTTTTGTTGATGCTTTCACATATTTCCTTTTAAATGATCAATGGTTGAAGGGTGCGTTAAAGGTGAGTTTATTATTGCATTCAAAGAGCAAACAAGGTTTGTCAACTTTGGCCTTAGTGCTATCAGACATGGCTGGGTTTCTTAAAAGCATTGAGAGATACAGTAAGTTGATCATGACCACTGCTGGCAATGGATCTAAAATCTACTTAGACATACAATGTTTTTGGGAAAATGCAGCCATGCTCTAAAATCCATTATATGGGATCTTATAGAAACTCTGAATATATGACTTTGATGCACTTTTCATTTAGTAGCACAAGGAAAAGAGATAGGGATGTGATACGAGCCAAACGATTGATTGGTTTTGCTGGAACAATCTGCATAAATCCATTCTGTGTTTAATATCACGATTGCTACCACATATTTGCATTAGTTTATACCACTGGATACTTTCATTCATACATTATCCAGCAAGCACTTCATATGCAAAATTCACTTTCACTTGTCATTTGAACGTATGCAATGTGTGTACACAACCACCATGTAATGCTAAAAATCATTAACACTTCTGTACGGTTAAATAATAATAATGTTATTGCTAAAATGTCAAGTTTAAAATTAGCCTAAAATACATCAGGTTTTCTTTGACTAAAAATAGACAAAAATGTTGAGCCTTTTAGGGCTGATTTCACAGATAGGGCTTAGCCTAAGCCAGGATTAAGCCATAGTTCAATTAGGATATTTAAGTAATTTTTTTTTATAGGCTAAATGTGGCTTAAGACCGGCTCACACTGTGCTATTTTAGCCACAATTTGGCCATCTGAGACAAATTTTGAAAAACCTAATGAAAGATTCCTCTAATACTAGTCTTTGATCATTAGTTTGGTTGTGTCACTGTTTTCGTGTTGGTGTATGGAGCTGCTTACACTATTCTTCTTGAATACACCGGTATTGCCGCCATTCATGTACTTTTTATGATAGCCAACATTTCAGCCTGCAATGCAGCTGACAATCACTTAATATTGTGTGGGTTGATGTAAAACTCTGGACAATTTTTTTTTATTTTAGGTGTTGATGTCCTTAAGAATATATATTTGCAGTATAATCAACAAAAACCATCTCAATATGTTTTACAGCTCCTCTTTTAGAAGCTCTGTCAAGAACAGGTAAATTTTGGCCTGTCTTTTACTACTCATCAGCATCTCGTAACATCGCGTTTATGTCACAGTGCTAGCTGGATGGAAGACTGAGGCAGCTCATTCAGAACAATGCAGATTCGGCTACATAATCGATGTAATACAGCCTACAATTAGAAATATGATCGCATTCCCAATGCCACTGCCAGACAAAAAAACCCTAACGCGATAAAACGAGCAGACTGGACAGAAACGATCATCAAAAATGCTTAAGTTTGCACGCTTCCTATCAGAAAAGATACAATAAAGTATTGTCTTTTGTTGTTATGGGAGAGTATAAAGTTTTATTGCATCTCACGAATATGTCGTTTATGAAATAATGTCTGTGTGCATGCGTGTAAAACAACAAATCGACGATTTATATATAATTATGTGCAATTGCATTTGCATTGTTGTTATTAGCCGACTAGTGACTAGTTGTAGCTGGAATAATAAAGTAGCTGTACAAATAATTGCCTGCCGAAACTGAAATGTATACACCATCATGACTAGATAGACACAGCGAGTTTGTCTTTAATATACATATTCCATGTGATTCACCTCATAGTAAGAATACTGTCAGATCGTCCATCCTTGGAGTGAGTTATAGCTCAGCCGATCAAGTTTCGTCTGTTAAAGGTGACCTTTTCGACATGTCTTCATGTTGTTGCTGCTCAGCAGTGTGATGGATGGTGGGCGGTGCTCAGGTGAAGACTTAAGGCGGTGACTGAGTAGATCAAACGTCACATTTTTAAGGAAGTCGCAGCGGCTCGTAAAAAAAAAAATTAAAATCACAGCTACTTTATGCTGGCTGTGTGCAGTTTACTGTGGATTGACTGTTTTGAAGCCTTTTAGTTGAAAAAGCTCGGACTTACATTTAAGCCTCGTCTTTGAAACTGGGTCTTCGTCGACCAAAGCTTCTCTAAACTGCAGTGGCCACGCCTTTCACCACCCTACACTACATCTGCAGTGAGAGCTGTGGGTCCATATGGACTAAAAGCTGATGTGAAGAAAACACACATTAGATGTGGTTTTGTGAAATTATTTTTTAAAATAACTTCACCAGCCTTAAACCAAGGTTTACCCTGTTAGCACACAGAGGCATTACTCCATCAGAATAGGTTCTTGTCGCCAAAAACAGTCAACACATTTTTAGAAGAGGCGATACCGCGTTCCAGCCTGATATCGCAGAGCCACTAAATGCGTAATTCAGAATAAAAGCACAAGGAGAAAGAAAAAACCTGACATCATCACCGTGCATAAAAATGACAAGAATAACAGGGACCTGAGAGACAGGACACATGATGCAGCACTGCACTTCACATTGAGATCATAACGGAGCGTCCATCATTTATTTCAATATATTAATGCTGTGAGACCGCTCAAGACATTACCACGAACTAGTCATGGTAGACTGACATCAAAGATGTTGTATATTTGGAGGAAGTGATTAGCGCAGACTGTAATGCCCAGAGGAGAACAGTCCATATCAAAGCCAATGAGTCATTTATTTGCGTGGATTGAGATAATGTGACATTTGATGCAGGCTACGCTACAGTGACTCCCACACAGCTCCACTAAACCAGATTTAAACAGTGCATACACGAGCACAAATGAGTTGAATTACTTGTGTCTGTTTAATCCCTTAGGCCAGTCTATGGCTAGTTTTTATTACAGAGCTCTTTGGCACTGCCGAGTTTAAGGGGAATGTAGACTATTAAAAGCATATAAAGAGTGCATAATGTTGACAAGTAAACATCACGTGCACGGTAGGGTCAGGAATGTGATGGGCAGGCAATGGCAATGTTTAAGTAGTAGTTTAGGGAGGAAAACGATACTAAACTTTAACCAAGAATGTATACAAAAAGAGCTTCTTCCTGACTTTGTCTCTCCATGCAAAGCCCACATGGAAATCTATGTGCTTTTAAATGCAAGTCTGACATGCCCTAAGGCTGGCACAGACCAGAGGAGACATGAGCATGAGCAGTCATGCATGCAAAAACATGCAGTCACTGCACACAACTAGAGCCCATCCTCTGTGACGCCTCGAAACCAGGCACTCAAAACAAGGCACGGGTGTGTCAGAGGTTAGGGAGAAAGGGGAAGAGATAGAGAGCGAGAACTCTTTGACAATTCCCAAACAGGGACATAGACCCTGCTCTCTTGAGCAGAAATAGCCTCATCTGCAACATTTCTGACAACAGAAGCTCATAGGTTATTCATCGTTTACTTAGAAATGTCATTTGAGTAGGCTATATTTAGGCATCAGAAATGTAAGTGTACACTGCAGCTAAAAAAAAAAATAAACAAACTCTTTAGAAATGAAATAAACAGCATTTTGTGAGTTCAGTTCAGTGCAAAACGTAACTCCAGGCTGAGCCAAACTGCTCATAAACAAAGCATAAACTGCTGTAGGTTGCAATCTGCAGTGCAATCCAACTTAGGTCCAGTTTAAAGGCTGTTTTCATTTCTGCAAAACAAGAAAAGCAACAACTGGGGGAAGATTTACCTTTGTTTGGTGAATTTTCCTGGAGAAAATTGTGTCACAGGAGAAAGCAGCACTGTTTCGACCCACTATTATAGCAAAGCTGCTTTGACACAATCTGCTTTATAGAGGGAAAATGGTTTTCCCATGAAGTCTTTACAACAGGTTTAAGTTTGTCATGAAGACACACCAAGCTGACCAAAATAAAGTTGCTTGATATGTAAGTGAGCTGTGCTTCATACATTCATACACCCATCTCAAACTATCTGTTCCCTCACAATGACTACCTCATATTGCCCCGTTTCCCAAGACACGTTACACTGACACACAATGTTCAGCAACAGTATTTCCAAAGATAGTACTTCTCATTTATAAATATAATAATACACGGCATCAAGTTTAAATCTCAGTACCAGAGATCAAAAGACAGACCGTCAGCCTCCTGAAGGTCAAAATAAAATGACAGCAAGGACCTTGAGATAAACAGCATTAAATAGCAGGGCGGAAAAAGACTTGCATACAGAATGCCAGATGTTGTCCAGAAGTCCTGCTGCTGTCTTCCTTTTTCTCAAACAAAACAGCAATAAATGTATTAGAAATGAGTAATGTATTATTAACTGTAAAAGCAATTCAACATTGCATGTTCAGACATATGAAATTAAATACAGAAAAACAATTACTTGACTACAGTACAGTGAGAAACCATGTTGGTATTGGTGTCATCCAGTGCTAAATAATGATACTAAATAATGAAATATAATGCCTATAGTCCCATGGCTTGTAGGCAGGCTAATAATATATATATATACTAATAAATAAAACATAGGCTGAAAATATGCAAAAAGCCAGATAACCAAACGGGATGTAATGGTTAAAAACAATTAATGCGCTTTACCGATTCTAAAACTTTGAAAATGTCTACACAATCTCGAATATTTAATAACAGTGTTGGTTAAACAACAATATCGTCAAAAGAAAGCAAATGACAAAATACTATGAACTTTAATTATCGCATTGTATTGTTTGGTGAGCAGACATCTATTGACTTTCAACACAGAAAGCTGGTCCCAATGTCTCAAATGCAATGCATTCGTGAGTGCTCAAACAGGGCAAGTTTCAATCATAAAACTGCCACAACTAACCTACCACAGTAAGCTTATTATAGTGTGTACTACACAGCAATAAACCGCGTCATCAATTATAAAACACGGTAAATGCCTTCATTCAGAGGGTCGCAGTGAGTCACTGTTAATCTGTGGGCTTACCTTGGTCGTAACAATACAAATGCAGTCCATCCTCTCATTTCGGACAGAGACTCTCAGTCATTTCGCAACTCTCTTCTTTAACGGGAATCACGCTGAATTCGTTCATAAATGCGGAGCTCACAGCTACTCCTTAAGGACTGAGAGTAAAACAAGCCCGATCCACGTGTTTGTATTTGTTTCTCATGTTGGCCATGTCAGTGAAGTTCACAAAGAGGGAGAGAGAGAGATGCGCACATGTCTCCAGATGATCCCGAAGGCGCGTATGAGAGCGCGCGCTGCACCACACACGCTCTCTCGCTGCTGCACCGACATCAACTTAAGAGTAAATGCATTTACTTCTTCACGACCCTCGACACGGTTTAAATTAAAGCGCAAATCCGTGCCGCTTTTATGGATTCTGCGCAAAGACTAAACCACGACAAGAAAGGAATGGTGGGTTTTCGCGATAAAGGTAACAATATTCAGCGGTCCGCCACGTGACTTCTTTAATTATAGCTTAATCAGCACAAGATAACGTCGAAAAAAAGTCATCTAGTGCGGAGTGGTGCAAGAAGTGTTGTGATCCAGATCTAACTTTAATACTTCACATTAGCAAGTCAAACACGTTATAATGACGTTGCATGGATCTGGTAAGGGTAATAACTCATATCAGTGCAAAATTATTCATAGCTGTCACTATTGCCTGAGTTTAAGGCATTGCTAGAGCAGAGAAGACTTCTCGGGATAATCCAAACTCAAGGAGTGTACCTTTAAGCATGCTAAAAAGTGTTAATTACTGATTAATAAAGATATAAAATGACACTGCAAAATTATTCCCTTCACAGCAGAGTGTCTCACATCCTGTAAAGACTGACAAGTGCAGATTTGAAAGTGACAACTCATACAGGAGAGAAATCCAGACACCCCACAGAGAAAGTGTTTTGGCAGATCTCAAGCAGATGCAGCCCCACCATCAGTCACCTCACACACGTTTTAACACTGAGCTGATGGTGTAAAAGCAGTCTTTATATAGCTTGTACTGTAGGTTGTCCTGAAATGCAGTGTAAGAATAAATATTTGATGCGCACGGTGATTAGCCCTTCCCTTCAGAAGCAGCCTCTGTAGTAGTGCATGCTGCAGCTGCATAAAGGGTATTGGATCAAAGGAAACATTGAGAACACTGGGTAATAAACAGTTGCTATCAAAATAGTGCTAGTGTTCCTGTTGAAGCTAGAACTTGGCTGGGAGGTAAACGGATTACCCACATTTCCTCTGACTTGGGAGATGAATGCTGAAGTCCAGAAATACAGACATGTATACATGTCAGAATTTAGTCGTAACATTTAAACATCCAGAGAAACTTCAGTGTCTCTGGGTTAAAAATATTGAGATTGACAAAAGTGAAAAGTGTTGTGTTTGCTAACAGTATAGAATATAATATTTTATCATACTGACCTTAAGGATAATATGTCTGACAGCAAGCTTCGCACTTAGCTTTGTTGCTTATAATTTGAGTGATTCAGCTTTGTGCATTTAAAAAGTACCCCATGCAGAAATGTTCAATTGCTGTTTGAAAACACAACATTCAAACTTGGCCCTTGCACCCAAGTATAGGTCTCTGGGGAACAAAAAGGGTGTTTTTCCCAAGTTTTGTTCCTTTTCAGGATAGCCCAAAGAGGCCATGCATGATCATTTCCTTTCTTTCTTGTTTTCTCCTGGCTATTTTGTTATGCCTAGGTTATGAGAAATCAAGAAATAAAAAATAATAATAAAAAAAACATGCATGACTTAGGATTTCCATAAAACTGGGGGAAATGCATTCTGAAAATCTGCTTATAAAAAGACGGAAACATTTTAATCTTTTTTTTTACTTTCAGTCCAAACGCTTTTTCTGCGGTCAGACAAATTAAAAGTGAAATATAAAACAGTAGCTATATTGCTACAATTTTACATTTTGCCTTATGTTGCTACAGGTGTTTTAAATGATTTGATGAGCTTCAAAATAAATGAATAGCACAGAACCCAGCGAGTGAGAAAAATACATATTTCATATGAAATCTATCACAGCTGATTTTAATCAGATTTAAATCTGGCTTAAAACCCAACATATTTATGTTAGTTCTGTAGGTTTATTGTTTTTTTTAGATCAAAAACACATACAAAAGCTCTTAAATTGCATCGGCGCATCTTACTCTAGATTATTTTACTGCGTAAGCTATATTTATTACTGCTATTCGACTGAACACATACATGTAAGCACAATGATGACGACAGACTGAAGGACAAATACACTCACCAAATAGAACAACGAATGTTAGCTCATTTTACTCAATGCTTGATTGAAAGCAGAAGTAGATTGCTTGGAGCTTTTTATAGCACGAATATAGCAAAAACCTGAAACATCTGGTAGTTTACAATCCATTTGCATACATGCGATCTTTCTTAATGCTTCCTTTCACGTACCCAGCCCCTGATGACCCAACGGACCCAAAAATAAAATAAATAAATAAAACTGCAGGAAGATAAGTGTTGATGCATTTCGAAAATATAATGTTTATCATGCAGAAATAGCAATTTGCAAGCAGTCATCTTCAGCCTATCTCACTGATCTATTATAAAAGATCAGTTGTCAAGTTCATTAATCCTACGTCATCATTAAAATCCAATTACAAATTAGTCAATTTACATATAGCAGTCAATAATGTAATAGCAACGCAAGCTAATTGTTTTTGTGTTGAGACAGGAGTTTGATAATCGATAACTTCATGATAAAATCTGGCCCTGCACCATGCTGTGCAGCATTATTGGCTAGTGGCTACACATTGCAATAATAAATAATACCACAAGTAATGATTGTGAGTAGTGGTCGAAAGATACATCAGCCGATATCTGGTATTCTTCAAATATTGGCATCGGCTGATATGTTTTTCAGTAGGACCAGTGCGTTTTATTTTGACGCCGCTGAGAATGGCGGCACCTGAGCACACAGCGCTCACATTCTCCCTCTTGTTCGCTGTCATCGTTAACAGTTCTGTCTAATACAGACAGAAGTCCGTTTAAAAATTAGAAAGAACTGTTAAACATATGAGTTGGATTACAATGGGTACAAAAAAAGTATTACAACGATTGCTTTTATATTATCCGTAATAGAAAGGCAAACATTATAATACTTTCTTGTTTGCCGTCAACATTAAGCAAATATGCATGTATATCATTTAAACAAATCTTTGCATGACTAATAAACATATATAAAGTGTGCATCTGTAATGCATCCTGCATGATCATGTTTTTTCTTGCGAACAAGAGGAGAGTTCAGCTGTACTGATCAACAAACTTTAAACTTGTGATTTCACAAGAACTTTTTTTTATGCATTTGCATAAACCATGGCTTTAGTTTGAAAAAAATATTCCTAATGCAGAATACCGAGTATCCTGTTGGTTACAGTGTTTATAGCTTCTTTAATTATATTTTTTATAAAAAATATATAATTATTTATGAAAAAAAACACTTTATTATTAGTATTTTACACATTTACTTTTAATACATTTTCAATTTCAAATTTCTTAAATATGAATTAAAATTATATCGGTCATCGGCCACCCTTCTTTCCAAGATATCGGCATCAAAAACTACATTTGGTCGCCCACTATTCCAGAGAGTTTATTTTTGTATAGCCCTACGATTATTTTCTTCTTTTTAGTTTTATATTATTTTTTTTACAATAATTTTAGCTTATTTTTACAAAAACTATGTTTTTAACTCATCTTAAATTGACATCCCCTCTCTAAAAAGGTCAATGCAAAATACACAGATTTCGGTAGAAAAACACACAGCCCTTGGATAATAGATTTAAACACACAATGATAAAAGGAGATTTTGAAACCAAAACACCAAACTGACATTTTCACAATTGTATTCAATTATATTTAGGCCAATCCCACAAATTATAAAAAGTTATCAGCAGTATTAGGCAACAAATGTCACATTTCAGAATTTAATGCACAACACATTTTGCATTTCAGAATTGTGAAAATGCCACCCACAGCTTTTGGCCACCAAACCTTTTCCCCATCGATAACGCTGCGACATTTGTCCACAGCAGACCCATAAGGCAAGCCTAAATGAATGAAGAGCAATGACACATGAGTCCCTCTATTCTTTGAGTAAACCCCATCGACGAGGCTTGAGGAACGGGGTAGGAAGAAAATGAGTGGCCCAGACATGCGGCCATGGGGGATGCCCAACCCACCAGACCCGTGCCGGTATGATACTTACTTGGTCCAGCTCACTGGAAGAGGATTTCGCTTTAGCGAGCACATGAAGGATTTCATTTAGGAGGGGAGAATCCTGAGAGTGGCCAATTTATTAACACAGAAAGAAACAAGAGGGAAAAGAAAAAGGACATTGAAATACATAGCAGAGGGGCAAGCTTATTTAAAATTATCTATATTCCACTAGTATAAAGTTTAGAAGCCTTAAATAAAACAAAGAGAAAAAAAATAGCAATAATATTTGGTTTGTATAAAACAAAATATTAGCGCGAACTGTAAATTACAGTGGAAGACAAATGAGAATAAACCTGAATAAGTGATTTTTGCATTAATGGTATCACAGATCATTTCAAGTCACTTCTTTAGGGCTCAGTTGTCCAAGTTGTAGTGATATCAAGGTGTACTAGTTATAGAATAGTTAGTTCAGTGACTAACTCACCCACAAAATAAACAACATTTGGTCTTGTGTCATGGGTCATTATGAAAATGTTATATTGTGTTGTTAGTGGAATATTAGTCGATCGGTAAAGGTCCTTTTTCAAACCAAGCTAATGTGTGAAACCAATGCTGTCTTGAGAAGAAAAAGAAGAAAGAAAAATTCTGTTCTTCTATAAATATATTCAAAAGTGTTCATGTTGTACATGTCTACACACTGCAGGCAGGTGGTGGTATTGTGACAACCGCCGTCAAAAAACCCCAGACTGGTCCAGCTACAAACATTCATATTACTTCAACATGCTTCACACATCAAAGTCTAACTGCTGCTAGAATGTTTTCATACACGGTAAAAAAAAAAAAAACTTTAATAGATCTAAAAAGGAAATGTAATAAGATTTTAAAGTAAGGTACTGTTATACAGTATGTACAGTTTATTGAAGTAAAAATAGAGCAGTGCATCAACTTTACAATGAAAAACGTAACAATTAGAGAATTCCCTGTGTGACACGTCACATTTTAAATTTTTTCAATTAAATTAATATTTCTTCTTAGCTTATTCCAATCAGTTATCATGCGTGTGTATTACACACAGTACACACTCTGTATGCGTATTTACTTCAGCTTGTGAAAAACTACACCATTCTACACGAGGCTTTCTCTTTATCACCTGTGTTACTGTATATGTTAAAGGTATAAAACAGTTTAGTAGCAGTGTGGCTATACATTATGTCATTTTATATTTTTTAATTATAAATACTTGCAGGTTGTTCTGTAAAGCTGTTTTACATTTTGCTGTATTTTTACTGCCAGTTTAATTTTGTTAAATAAACAGGGTACAAAGCATTTTTGGTTATTTTTTTTATCCATTTAGTTCCTTCACAATTATATTAAATATTATAGTAGGCCAAGACGTTTAGTACAATTTAGTAAAATTTTAACGGCAAAACCTCTGGAGTTACCTTAGAATCCCAAAGCTTTCCTGTCCAGCAAGTAAACTAAAATTCCATAACAAACATTCAGTCACACAGCAGTGTTTCTTGAACTATTGGCACGTCTATATGTCTCAATGTCAGTATTTTGTCTATTAACATCAATCAACTATGGACATACATCAGAAGAGAACTCTGTCATTACAGTGTTTCAAAGCACTTTGTGGTGGGATGACACTTGAAACATTTTGAGAATATAAATTTACAGCTAGAATGCTAGTTTCGTGGCTAGTTTCCTAAAAATTCAGCACCATTGTATAAAATTTTGCTAGGTTTTGAGACAAATTTTATACTCATTCTCAAGCTATTCAATTCCCAATTTGATTCAATTAGATGATTTTGGATATCAGGAATCTCTCAACTAATGCTGTTAAACATACAGTTGGTTTTACATTTCTATAATATTAAAGGTTAAAATTAACGTTTTTGTATTTTCACATTTTGTGCATAATTGTATAAAATAGCAGTTTGATTAATAAAACTGTTTACTAGTGATGTCTGCCCTTTTACACTTTTAACTCAAAGCGGAATAAGGATGAGACAACAGTTGTTTCGTCTCCTCTCGCATTCACAGCTCACCACGTCCACTGTTTTCTACATTTTTCATAACTGTGGTGAGAAATGAGCGGTGCTGAAATAGTTTTCATGACACTTTAAACAAACATCAAGCAGCAGAAGTCTGAAGGCCTCCGTACATCCACAAAAAAGAGAAGATTTTTACTGCTTGTTCAGTTTATTTACAATTCTATACCACCTTATCTATCAATGTCATTTAATGACTGAAAATTGCTCTCATTCAGGATATTCTGCATGAATACAGTATTCTGTTCCTCTGCATCAGGGAAAGAGAACATCTGCTACTAAAGTATTCAAGTGCACAACCAGCATGCTCAGAGACTTTAGTTAGAGCCACGGAGCGTAAAGACTCATTCGTTGTATTTGTTTTCAACCACATCACGCACAGCTACTGAGACCGACTTGCCCTCCCTGAATCCAGGAAGACAGAGTGCCTTTTCTGACAGTTTCTGTGAAAGTGTCATTCTGTAAACTATCTCCAGTATACCCTTTTAAGCCGAATTAAAGTCAATTTCAGTGTCAACGATAATTGTGATAGCATGCAAAGCGGGATGTCAAATTCTCAGCAAGTCTTACAGAGCATGTGCCCATTCTCCATTCAAAACAGCTACAAATGAAGATTAAGACTGCTGTTAATGTTTGGTTGTTGCTTTGTTATCTGAATACTAGCCTATAATTAAATGTCATGTTGTGGCATGACTTGTTTCATGGCTTGTAAAAAACAAGCAGGATGTCATTTTCTTACAGCATTAACTGAGATGTTTGTGAGATGCCAGAAATGTGTTTGCAGACAACAAATTACATACAAAGCATCAATCTTACCTAAAAAACACCCAATTAAATCCAAGCTCTATTGAGTAATCACATAGAAGCACACTTACCTCTATACTGGTGCTAAGGCTGGGCAGGGTGTCTGAAGTCACCGTTGTGCTTTGAATGCTGGAGAAATCCCACAAATTCACTGGGGGTATTGCATCGGGCACTTTCACTGATTCCCCACATCTCTGGTTATCCAATAAGGTCACTTCATAAAATTCCTGGATATCTGTTAAAAGAAAAGATCCGTTTGGTTTTTTTCTCTTATACCCAGATCTGAATGAGCGCAAAAAAAAAAGAAAAGAGTGGCCCCAGAAAATACATAGATGCTCAGGCCACGTGTAAATGTATGAATTTTAACTGCATACACAATTTCAATACAATAAGTCATTTTTGCTAATAATTCTACACAACAAGCACCACTGTGATATTTTTTAGTGGTCCGTTTCCAGTTCACACAAAGCAGCCACGCATCTTCACTAGGGTTGGGCATCGAGAACCGGTTCCAACTTGGAACCGTTTAAAAAATAACGATTCCATCGGAATCGTTCATAAAATTTGTTTTCGATTCCGATCATCGGTTCCAAACACGCAAGTTTTGGTTTTGTGGCCACTGTATTTCCGGAAGTGCTTGCCGCGCGCTTGTTCAGTTGCAGCTATGGAGCACAGTAAGCGGCGCTCAAAAGTGTGGC
>JAUMHR010000043.1:2478301-2496719 GCA_032361145.1 Enteromius fasciolatus
GCGTGTTTGACGTGCTGCGCAGGTCCACTGTCTCGTCCTCCTCGGGCAACCCTGCGCTAACCAACTTTAGTAACGTTACCTTGTCACAACAATCAGGTAAGTGATTGTAGTTTAACAATAAAGCGCTTGACCAAATTTGTTGGACAACAACGTTACTCCAGCCCACAAAGAACCGGAATTGAGAATCGAAAAGAACCGGAATCGAAAGGAAGAATCGGAATCGGAATCAGAATCGTTCAAATCAAAACGATGCCCAACCCTAATCTTCACGTTAACTATGACATAAAAACATAAGTGTTTCGAAGATCATTCAAGGGCATTAATGATCAGGGTCTCTTTCCTGGTGTGATTTGGTAGCCAAAGAAGACACGCATCTATAAATACCCATCTTAGAGTGAACATCAGTTTAAAAATTACAAACAAGAGTGTGGACTGAAGCTAGAGGTCATGGAAGATTTAAAGGTTGTTCACAGCTGTTACAACAGATGGACCCCACAGGAACTGTTTATTATGAACATTTATAGCACTTATTTGAAAGCCACCACCTAGTCATGAGTAAACACCATGCGCGTATGTTCACGACAGATAAGACAGAAGCTCACGCCACTTTAAAAAAATCAAACAAGCAGTAGCAATTCACACAAAAGGCGTATGTGCAGTTTAAAATAAAATAGGGAACTAGTCTCTTCCACAAGCAGAGAGGAAATGACTGTTTGAGAGAATGGCGTGCTGTGGTTGGGTATGCTGTTCGACACTCAGCCGAGAGAGAAAATAGCAGAAGGATATAGCTCTTCTATGCATGTCAGAGATTGGGTAACAGGTCTGAAAATACATGCTGGATCACATGGAGCTACACGGCAATGAAAATAAATATTTTTATAATGCACGCTGGTGGGGGTGATTCCCTCATCTCTGGTTTCCCTTTGAAATACTCGAGTCCGGTGACTTCACAGCCCCTCTGAAAAACTACTGCAAGCTTGTAACTGGGCTCCCACTAGTGAGCATTTGTCCAATGACCATTACTTATTTGAATCTACTAGCGTGTTTATGTAATGTTAGGATATGTAATGCTTTTCATAAACCTTTTTGATACACTGGTTTAAAGTTTGGTTAGCAATATCTTCTGTGGAAGTCTCAGGACCTTAAAATCTTTGTCCAGTGTTTGGTCCAAAAACCGCCTGTCGTCATATTTGCATACCTCTACGCAACCAATAGCCAGAGTTTTTGTGCGTGGCTACTGTCCAGGCTAAGCTAGAGGGTTTAGCCAGAGTGGAGAAAGAAATTCAGATACCACTACAGTAGTGCAAGCCAAAATTCAAATACACAGAGATAGACAACGGGGTAAAACAAGTGTAAACACTGGCAGATTTGGGCTTCAATTGATACCACAATCCTGCAGCATTTCATCTCAACAGGCAAGCTGAACTTCCAATTTAAATAATGTTCTAATACGTTGAACCTTTTTATTGAAAGTAGCCTACTTTTACCACTCAACTGACCATGTCTTTTCTTTTTATAGACCCATGAAACACAAAAGGGTTGTTTGTAAAGAGTGCTTGAAAACATGCTGGGACACTAGTAACGCAGAAACTGCAAACTCCACCTTTAAGAACGCCATAAATTAAACATTTGTCCCACAGACATGGAACTTACGGTTGGGAAAACTAATCCAGGATTTATTTCTTGAGATTAATCGCTGTTCTCTCACTTGTCAGTTCCCATGTGAGCTTTGGAGAAGCTAGAGGTTGTCACAGACTCCAACCATTTAACATCTGACTGACCTCTCAGTCATGCAACCGCTCCTAAAATAAAACAACAAAATACTGAGCCTGTTTACGGAAAACTAAAGACCGGAGTTACTCAGGTGAAATACAAGGTCCTTCACTTCACATTATTGAAAATATCATTTGGGTTTGTTTAATTGATTGATTGTTTGTTTGTTTTTTGAAAAAGCATACAGGTGATTACTGATCACAGGTCTTTTTCTGACTCCGACTACCTGGAAATTGAGCCTAGACTAGCATTAAGAAACTGACATTTCTATTTGTGTGCCAGTGACTGACATTACTCCGAAGCACGTCTTGTTTATAACATGTAGTGACATCTGATAGCTTCTGGTTCTCTGACAACTCTTTAAAGTGTATGAATGGTACAATACAAGATGTCAAGAACTGCTTGAAATTTGGATTCAACCTGTCCTAAAGTAGGGGAAAAAGGAGAACAAACAAACAAACAAACATACACACACACACACATACATATATATGTGTGTGTGTGTGTGTATGTGTGTGTGATATATACCTCTTGGGGGGTATAAATTCACTGAAAACACATTTATCAATGCTACAAAAAGGTTTTATTTCCTATAATGTACCCCTGAGTTACACTGATGCAGTTTTCTATCATAAATCAATCATTTTCTGTCCAAATATCACTTCTTTTACAAAATGGTTACCCATATATGGAACCTTGAACGTGTAAAGTCCATATGTTTTGTCAAAATTGCAAACTTGATTTGATTTTCTAAAACACAAACCCCAAACTCATTTAGACCCATAAAAGGGCAGTGTGTCCCCTGAGATACAAACGTTTAAATGCAGATTACAAAAATGTAAGCATTTAATTTATAACATTTCAATGTAAACCTGATAATATAATGCTGAATCATAGCTTTTTAAAAAGGTAATTCCACTTAAACGTGTGTAAATATGTGAACTAGACCAACATTTATTTACCACTATAGGCAGCCATGCAGGTTTAAATGCTTCCTGTGAGCTAAACAAAGAATGTAGAAGCTAAGGTCACCTCATTTACATATTCACAACAAATACCTGAAAATGAAACCAAGAAATAAGACTTTCACTGCCTCTCCCCACAGCCCTTTTTAGTGTTAGTGAAAACAATCTGGAACAAATAAATCAAAGGTCCTAATGAGAGCACTGAGACTGTTTAAGTGCTGAATCAGCATGCATTATCAAAGAAATTAAAAATGCATTATATAAAAGTGTGTTTATACAGCACTCTAGCGGAGTCAGCTGAACAAAATATCTGCACTTACATCAGATAGAAATATCTATCTGAACCTCATTTATAAATCTCATTGAAGCAGATCAGAAAGCAGATGGCGAAAGACCCTCATTTGCAAGCAAATCGTTTATGTAGAGTTACGCTGAACAAGTAGAACTGACACATTTTGTATGTTTGCTTACAATCTTAAACTTGGCACTCATTACATTTACACTAGGCAACATAATCCAGTCTCTGCCAATGGACATAAATCTGATCTACTGCTCCTGCGCTAAAGAATTATGATCTAAATTCTTTTTCTTAATTATGTTAAAGCCGGCTGGCAAAAGTTCTTTCGACGCCTCATGTGGCAATCAACATTTTAACTCCCCAAACACCACTCTCTCCTTCCTTATAGTTGCTACTATATGTCCATCAAGCCAAGATGCTCTCATGCCACACATTTTCTCACACAGTGAAAAATATATTGCAGAGCTGACAGACAAGATAGAGCTGGTAACTTTATGCTGTAAAAGTCTTTACAGTTGTCATTTTAAGGAAATTCCAACAATAAATACTATTTTGTGGCTCATTAATGTCATGTCAGATTATTGAAGAGCCTCAGTTCAAGCGGCACACAAACTCATCTTTACTGAAATGAACATGAATGAACATCAGAACGCATCTTGTTTTAACGCAGAAAGACATCAAAACACACAATTTTTTAAGTTCAAGTCCTCTCCTATGTGGTAATTCAGTCAGAGAAAAATTGTCAGATTCTGTGCTATGATTGGTCAGATCATCTGTCAATCAAACTTCTTACAAAGGGTCAATTACATCTCGAGTTTTCCTTAGGTGTGTATGTTTGTTTATTATTTCTGCATGCTGATACAGGAGGAGTAAACTTTCCATATATAGCCTGAACAATCAACAAAACATTCATTCTTGCATTCACACCAGACAAGAATAAAGCGCGAGTGATTTGCATGTGAAGTCAATGCAAAGACGATATTAGACATCCTGCAGCGCGAATTAAGCGGTGCGTTAAACACGCCGGTTTTACTGCACACATGAGCAGCGCGGAAGCGGCGCGTATGCAATGCAGGAGCAGTGCGCGCCGATTGTGCTTTCCTACTGGTAGCGTTTGTCACGCGCAGCTTGTACTGCAGCAGGCTATAGACAAGCATCTTTCTGTCGCACTTTTAGCAAAGAGAGATTTGAGAAAATGATTGGCACACTGGACAAGAGATACTAAAAGAAACATTCTAAGTATATGTTACATCCTGCTAAAATGTTTTTGGACAACATGTAAAAATATATAACGGGTATTTGCTTTATTTATCTGTACTTTTGACTTTTTAATTTTACTTTAAAGTTAATTTAATGTAATTTAATTCAGTAAATGTTACCGTTATTTAATTTTGTACAATTTAGTTTTAATTTGAAAACATTGTTAATTTATAGTTGTTGCTAGATTGCACTGTATACTGTATCTCAGTTGAGAAATACAGATTTCAGCATTATTAGTAATCTGTGTGTGCATTTTCCTTTATAACAAGCAAGTTGAGTCAAACCACTTGTTTATCGTATCGCAATCGCAATTTTGACCTTAATAATCGCAATGTGACATTTTTCCCAAATCGTGCAGCCCTAGTCTTGAATAATCAGTTTCTAATAGTATGTTAATTTACATAGTCAAATCTGATTTTTATATGTAATATTTTTCCTTGAGAAGATCTGATGAATTCATATTTCTCAAATGTAGTCTCCCATTGGACAAAGAGACCTCAGAAGGTCCAGCAGCGTAAGGTAGGATCATCGTCTTAATTAATTCATCCCCTTAATAATGTACGTAATCCAATTATTATAATCACATATATAAACTGTTCATCTGAATGAGTTTTGTGACACAAATATCCAGAGCACATTACCTTCTGTATATTCCCCACAGGCCACAACCAGACACAGAAATCCCAATCCCATCCCAATCAGTGTATGAAACTGCATGCGGCCTTTATTAATAATTAATAAAAACCCAAACTAAATAGTCCTCTCAAATCAAGCCTTTAAATCCAATCCGTCTTTTTGTTCAATGATAAGCACAACAACATGGCCGTCCTTTAGCTTTAGGTCAGCCAGGACAAAACATGCATATGATAAGGGAGCTTTAAGTTTGATCTTTAATCTGGTCTCTGGGGCAAATCAGTCTGGCGTCAGATAAAGTTATGACTGAATCAAATAACTAATAAGTAAGCCATTCTGGGTGAGGTACGCAGAGTTGTAATCACTGCTTGAGAATCAGCCATTAAGAGGTTAATACTGAATGTTCTACTTTGCCCTTAAAATAATACCAGTGTCATTATGAGGGGTTCTGTTTGTTCATGTCAGTTCAGTGACCCCATCCATGCTCTGCGAGCACGCAATGTGCGTGATAAAAAAGGAGCTCTTTTAATCTCTGCCTATTTTAGTAGTACTACAATGAAACATCATGCAAAGGGTCTTGTTTCACACAAAATATTTATACCATCGGCCAAAACATGAATCATCTGAAAACATTTATATTTAAAATTATTTCTAAGCAATAATCAGTGGAACCATCACAAATAAATCTGATAGAGATTAGAAGTATGATCTTTCACAGTAAAGTTTAACAAGACTCCAACTGACTATATTTGCTATAACCCACAGTGTTATAAATCGTAGACGAACCCTCTCTGTTGAGCCAGTCAAAACAGAGGTGTAACTATCAGCCGATTCCTAGGTTTCTCTGAGTCTCATGTTCACTTTTCTCCCTGTGGAACGAGATCTGTGGTAAGGCAGTCCTTAAACAGAGTGCTGTATTGACGTCCGATTAACAGACCTCTGCAGCCACAGGATAGAATTTCTGCAGTTCAACAAGCCTGCCGAGTCTCTTTAACTCTGACACACGTCTTCATTATCCGATGGCTCATTTAGAGACCTTGGTTTGTTAGTGCTTTCTGTAGATAATTAATAAAATGATTGCGACGACAATTATTTACGACACCACAAGAAAATGATTTATTAAAAAAATGTAATATAGCTCAGTATTTAAGCTGGTCTGATGCTCACCAAAATGATTACAATGTGCTTTAGGAGATGCTTCCTATCTACTTGAGGAAGTGATTTCAATCCATTACGTATTCTGTTTCAGACAGGACCTCTGAATAAAGATTAGGAAAAGATATCAGCCTGTCTGTGCGCTATCAAGTTCACCACTCCAACTCTTTATGAAGCACTAAGAGCTTTTTTAAAAAGAAAGGTTCTGTGTGTGAAAAAACCTGGCCATTATCTACTTTAGATAATGTCATTTAATCTTACTCCTACTCTTAGTCTCATTTTCAAAGCCATTACCTAGGAACTCATGAGGCAGGTAGGTTCTGTCAAGAGTAAACCTGGTCCATCTTGTGACCCACATTTTGCATGCAGGAGGAGACCTGCCCTGCTCTGGTTAACTCATCTTCTCTGGCATCCAGGGAGGAATCTTAAGGCTCTAATCATTGAGACACATGCACCGAGTCTGCAGCGATGTGCTCTCTCAGAGAAACCATCATAAATCATCAGCCTACGGATTAGGACTAGGGTAATCATGTCAACAGACGGATTACATTTTGTTTGTCCTTTAGAATACATATCTGAAGACAAATCAAATTGGAAACGGTCACTCCAATGCATTTTTCATTAGCGGCGCTCTTAAGAACACATGTACGTGGGACATATAGCAGACAAGGGATTTCTGCATGCGACTGCGTGAACGACGCTATGGATGAGAACGGTTGCACACGTATGGTGTATGAACTTAGCAATGCTGAGCACAAACATTCATCAAGGCAGCTCAGAGTAAAATGGTTTTCTGAGAACAGTGCACATAACATTACTGTATAGCACTTCGGCTTGGATAAAGCAAGCAAATATTTACAGCTTGCTGTCTTATAATACGCGTTTAAAATATTGACTACATTCCCTCATCTATTACTAAGTTTTTCTGCTTTTTACAAACCGGCTTTTAAAAATTAAGCAAGACACGCGAGTGAAATCATTCCTTGTCCTAAAACATGTGACTAGTTCAGTAGACAAATCTAAAACATGTACCTAAGCATGCCTTAACTAATACTCTTCACTTCTAGCCATGCATGCAAAAGCTTCCATTAATTTTTTTTCTAAGGAATAAGAAGGAAAGGATGCAGTTATTACAGGAAGCCTCCACACCTTAAGGGTCAAACACAGAGAGTCACTGGCATATGGCCAGTCATACCCCTGAGAAACTCAAACAGGCTGTTCAGCATTCCTTGTGGTTGCCTTTCTTGCCTAGTTGGCATAAGAGAACTAAGAAACACTATATCGTGGCTCCTCAATCAAACAATTTAGGTAAGATTTCTTTATACCAGAACAAGCTGAAATAATATATAAGCTAATAATTTATACTTAAATAAATGTGAACACGTTTATTCCAAATTTACCATTGACAGCATAGTGCTACAGCTACTCTTTAGACAATGTATGAACAGACAGGAAAGCTGTTAAAGTTTAGTATCATGGTCACCTAGATCTCGAGAGTCAATGGTAATTAAATGTCAGTATAGCTTGAGTAACACATACCTCTGATTGGCTTTTACTACCCAACACCTCTGTGTAATGACAAGTGCCCACCAAACTTTTGGAGGGAAAATGTCACAACCTCCAGACTGAATATAAAACACCCCATGAACGAAATATAATATGAACAGATATTGATTATTTCCTACAGTGCTTCCAACAAAGTTAAGTCACTAGTCTTGTGTTGCCCTATACGTAAAAATAAAATTGAGTGTAACAGTAAAAAAGATAGAGAGGAAGATAGATAGATGGATACTCATAGTAGCTCTCACAGCATGACACAGTACTTTCATTATTACTAGGGCAGAGCTGAATGACACATTGTCGTACCTATAAGCGCCTGGAAGAGGTTACTCTGGAAGATGTCAATGACTCTCTGGATGGAGTTTCTCAGCTGTCTGTCTTCAGTGTTACCGAGTTTTGACCGGTATTGCTCCAGGAGTAAAAGAGCCCTCTGTGCATCTATACAAGGCAGACAGAAAGTTTTCATGAATTACATCGTTACACGATACTGCAGCATACAGCTCTACGTTTGACGTCATGTGTAAATAAATCTTAAATAAGACATAACTGTACGTTTTAAAACCTATGTGGTGTTGAATGGGCAAAACAAAAATGACAGTCCAAAAAAAAAAAGTGTTTGTATGCGGTTACCTTAGAGATAAAGCTCAGTAAACGACCATATCTAATTTTACATTGTGAAATGTTCAGTTAAGCCACAAAGTAGAGAGTTGCCAACTACAATGCCAGCCCGTGTAAAAGTATATCCGAGGTTTAATGAGAGTTTTCTCACGCTTATCTCACCTTTTTTCCTTACTGGCATGTTTCGCTTGGGCTCGTGCACGATAACAAATCCAGCAGAGCTCGTGATGTAAATTAACAAGACACGCGATATTAAAAAGCTCCTCTCCCAACACCAGTCCGTCCAGAGTGTCTAAGAGGAGTGAGTCGGACGCAGTTGGCATGAAACTCAAATGTTTATCCGGTAAACATGGGGACGGTTCAGGCTGATATGAAAATGAGCCGCTGGGTTTTAGAGTAGAGCTGCACTTCTACGACCTGACAGTCGCACGACACCACAGGATTGAGCTTTACTCCACTGACAGCCCTGCGCTTCCATTCAAAACACACACAGACGCTACGACTCAGCCTCCGCCGCCAATCTGCTCCGCGTCTGCGGGGGGAAAACTGAACATATGTCGCCGCCAGTTGCAGGAGGGCTTCCAAAAACTCCCCAAACTGCAAATATACACCTCCCTGCCGTGAGCTCGCAAGGGCTCGGTGTGAACACAAGCGATTCAAATCCTCACGTCCGCAGTTTGCTACATTCTTCTTCGCCTTCGGTGGAATGAGGATTGTTTTCATGAACGTCAAACTTATTTCGTTATCTCCTCCTCTTTTTTTTCTTCCTATGTGTCAGAAATTCCAAACTTTCCTCCAAAATGGCGTCCCAGGGTTGGAAGAATGTCACGTGATTATAGACCCTACCCTTGACCGCCCAATCATGGGACTGAGCTACCTTTCAGCTCAGGGTTGGGAAGGTGAGACTTGACACTATCTTAAAGGAGACTCACTAACTCAAGCTGGCAAGTGGCATAAACAAGGGTCCATATGAGGAAATAGGCTCTTACAAGTTCTTACGGGACTTGTTATGATTTAACGTTGCTATAACTAGACTTTGTTTTCAATCCAAATGAAACATTTAAGAGGATGACTACACCTGTTTTGACTGACCAAACCGCTGCTGTTCACGTGGAAGCTCAACTGAGGGGGCATTATGTAAAGCCACCCAGAACCTGATCTTGAGATGTGGCTGCACAAGTTCTCTGTGTTAATCCAGGAGTTTAATGCTGAACCCTATAAGGTAGAAGTATTTTGGTGTTGGTATATTTATATCAAAATAAAATGTAATTGATCATATATCAATATCATATATATATATATACATGGGTGATTCTATAATTGCGGGTACATTTGGTGTCCCCACAAAAACGTAGTCATTATTTTTCCAATTTTTTTTTTAAAATGCTTACATTTTTTGTTATTTTAATTTATTTAATTTTGGTTCTTTATGAATTACAAGATGTGCAGTCAATAACAATATAATAAAAGTGTCTTAAATAGCTAAAAATGTCTTCTTTTTGTGATCATGTATTAATATTCAATCAAAATATTTTATAGTACTTTTATTTTGGCAACAGTTTATTTTATTTATTACAGCCCTAAATAATTACTTACTTAATTTTTACAACATTAACTTACAATTTTGTTTTTCTTAGAGTCAACTCTGTTCTTGTGTCAACTCTGTTACCACACCATATTTTTGGAATTATCTCTAAGAATTGTGTAAGTTACAGGAAGTGATGTCACTTTCACTCACTGATAAGATCTGAAGCGCTAAAAAGTATCTGTGCTCTCTCTGAGAAAATATTTGAATCTAAAAACTTCTTACACCAAGAGTTATTTTTAAAATGTCAACTCTGTTACCACAAAGTCAAAAGGAAACCAGAATTTATTACAGATCTCACATCTCTATTTAAAGCTCTATTAATCATGTTTTCATAAGTGTCATGTTTTCTTAGCATTTATGCCAGCAAGTGGAGTTTTTGTAATTCTGTTACACTATTTTCTCCATTGTAAGTCTACCTAGGTAACAGAGTTGACGGTGACAGACAGGGACACCAAATGTACCCACAATTATAGAATGAGTCATATATATATGATGCATGCATAAAGAAATAAACAGTGAAATAACTTAAACCAGGTTAATGTATTAATTTTCTCACATATTGATGTTTTTCCATCCCAGAACGCACAATTACGGTTGCCTTACACCGCAAAAACTAAACGAATCAGCATCTGATGTGGTTCAAATATATAAAATCTGACATATCGACACAAACAACCAAAGCAGTGGCCCAGATTGGAAAGTAGTCATGGTAAAAAGAGGATTTTATTTTTAGATGGTCATGTTTTATGAATGATCCTCTCTGATCTTGAAGAGGCTACCTCCTTCTTGCCACAGTATACAAGAACAGTCAGGTTTGCATTGTATCTTAGGGACATTATTGATTTGCTATGACTATTTATTTAGATTTAGCCTTTAGGCCATCTTTTCAACAGATGTGCATGCTTTGTGTACAAGTTCTTGGGAGTCCTTTTTGTGGAGCTTTACATAATTTAATTTGTTTCAATTGTGTTGTTTTTAGTTCAGTATTGATGAACTGTGTCAATGTAATCAACATGTATTACCATTTGAGACTGGGCATATTCTCTGTGACAGAATGTGGATCTGTAAGCAATATGACATTTGCGCTTCCCAGCACATGTCCATCCCGTCTGGCTCTCTCATACTGAACAGTGATTATAGCAGCTGTTTTTTGCTGTCATCTCTGGACAAATTGCTCACAATTAATCTTGGCATAAATCAGGATTTTGGCAGCAGTGTTGGTAAGCGTAATGACATGAAATTTTGTCAACAACAGGGGAACTAGAACTAAAATGGTGTAGATTTCCTCTGGACTGTTAGTGCTGCATATATGTAATCGTTTTTTTTTTTTTTTGCTTTGTCACCAATAATGATAATGTGATGCTGTTGTCCTGCTGCATTGAAGTCATTATTACCAGTATTGCTCATTTTAATTTAATCAATCTTTTCAGTATTATGATAATTGTAAAGCAGCATGGCATCTAATTTGATTTTATTCTCTTAATGTGATGATGGCCTATTAAACAAATCCCAGCCTGTAAACAGATAATTCTCTGGCATAATTTCAGCGGGCTGTCAGAGTGCCAGGACATGATCGATCCAGAGTAACAGCTTATCTTTCATTTGTGCTGCATCTTAGTACATCAAAGGTACTCTCCCCATGAGAAATGTTAGTCGTAATGGCTTGACGTTTCCAATGATGATTATGTTGTGATTTCCTGAGAAGTTACATTTAACTTGGATGGATGCACATTCACACTGTCTGGAAAATTTGGATTGTGGAGAAATCAAGGGTTTCTGGAGGAAACCCATGCCAGTTCGACATCCCCATGATCCTGATTAGGTCGCCTTTACTATGTTTTTATGTTTTCAAGTTAATGAATCAGCAATTATACAAAAGGCAGCAGTGTTCTTATTTATTCAGAGTGAGTTCAGTGTTGATTCAGTTCAGTTCAATACCAGTGCTGATGCTGCAAGATGTGATTCAGCTGTAAAGCATAGTGCCATCATCCAACTTAATTCAGTTCAAATTCTGCTTATCTGATGATGTCAGAATGGATATAAAACACATAAAATCACATAAAACAACACAAATGTAAGAAGATAATTCTTCTATTAATAATAATTCTAATAATAAAATTATTCTACATAAAATAAGAGATTTAATGGTTGTTCAGATTGATAAACACTTTATTTGCAGACATTATTCTTACATCACAGTATCTCCAGTTTGACTATAACAACGTATATGAATAATACTGTTTGTTACCTTTTAAACACATTAAATAACTTCAACCTTAGAGTGGTGGAAAAAAACTTTTGCATTACAAGTATAATAAAAAAAATATCAATAATTTGCTACTTGTTCCAAAACGTGAATCTTTATCAGTATTCAGTGGTGAACCAAATACATTCACTGCTCTTTATTTTCATTCATCCATATTTTGCTTACATATGGTTTGGTAGTAATTTGACTCTCATGTGAGATTTTCTTGTAATCTATTGCAGCCCCTTGATCATGTCATGATTAGATGATAGGGGAAGGGGCTTAGAGTGTATGTGAATGGCCAGATGGCACCCCACAAATCCCACCTTACATCATAAAATAAGTCTGTTAATGTAATCTCCCACAGTAGTATTAATACATGAGACAGGAAGTCTTATCAACATCAAAGCAGGCCTAACAGAGCACTAGGGAGACAGTAGCACACATTCTGCAGTAGTGTCTGCAAAAACACAGCACAATAATTGAAGCAGAGGGGATGTGGGTGTGCATGAAAATTAAGAGAATATACATGAAAGATTGAGGAAAATATAAACGATACTATAATTTATAAATAAAGGTTCATTAAAAAAAAAAAGAAAATGAGGGGTTGTGTTGTTTATCAATAAGTACAAATTGAAAGTTTTTGATCGGTGCTCAGTCTAGAAGATTAAACATATGAAACAAACTTCGGCCAACCAAACTTCTTGGCAAGAAGATTGTTGTGATGAACATCCTGTGCCCATAGTGTTTGTGTCGGTATTGCAGCCCCCTGCACTTTAGGTAGCCTAGAGGTCGTGGGGTTTCTCCGTTTTCCCCATTAACAGGTGTAGTGCCGAATTTTGACCCCTGCCAGATTATGACTCCCCTAGTTCTGGTAGGTTTAGTGTTAGGTGTGGGGGAGGGGTTAGGATTAGGGGTGGGGTTAGGATTACTATTGATTTCAACGAGGGGAGTCATAATTCGTCAAAAAGTCAAAGTTTTGAGATTATGTATGTAGCCCTCCATTGCATATTGCAACCCCTTTTGCCTCGACCTGGAGGATATTAAGCGTATGTTACTCCAAAAGGAGTCACTGACACCGACAGGTACACCTCTCCCCGCCATGTTTTCTACTACTGTCTATGGCTGTCGTTGTCGGTAAGCTTGACGGGCTAGCAACAGTAACTAAAGGGGGCGTGGCTTTTGCGAAAAGACAATTGTTTCGTTCCTGAATGAATCAACGTCTGAATGACTCAGTTCAAGCTCAATGACTCACTTATTAACAGTGATTTGCTGCCATCTATTGTTTTAATTTCACATTTAGATTTTTCCATGTTTGAAATAATTTCAAATATCAGTATTTAACGTTTTATGCTTAATATATCAAAACGATATTTATGCAATTGCAGTTAAATGCATTTATGTCTTGCATTAAGCCGTGTGGAAATACATCTAAATGATGCAGCTTCTGTGTTGATTTCATTTGTTTGGTAACAGCCATCTAAATTCAGATTCACTGATTATCCTAAATTTAAGGGTTTGACTCAAAAGGTAATGTACACTTTTAGAAAAAAATGGATTTATAAAGGTAAAAATGCCCATAAAATGTAAAAATCAGTTTTAAAATATTGTAAAAGATTAACTTCTGTCAGTGGGAATTCAAAATATTAAAAAAATAATATTTATGTTTATTCAATTTAAAACTGTATTTTTCCCATTACGAGGGTCGAATTGGACCAGTAACTGTTCGGATACCAACGTTCATCAAATAAATGGATATGCCTTAGGAAAATAAGGGCAACATTTGATGCAACTTGGAAGCTCTGTATCTGTTACTGTAAAGTAACATAATGAATCCCAAGCCATTTTTTTATCAGTGGAGCTCAGTTATGATGCTAAACACAAATGGTGTGACTCAATTCAATAAAAGAACAGAAAAAGCATGTCATATAGCATGGCATCTTTTGAAGTTGTGAATGACACAGTCAAATTAAATCTTCAAAAATGTTGGGAAGCAATTTATTATTGTGAGTGACAGTCCTGCTTTTTTTTTTTCCCTTCAGTGTGATCTGAGCATGCTTGATTCTGCTCTTGATTTGAACAAATCCCAGCGGTGGACAGATAATGGTTTGAATTAGCTTCTTTGACCTCAGGGATTAATCCCAGAATAACAGAGAACACAACAATAGATCAAATGCACGTAGAAAAAATTACCATAAAGTAATGTCATAAAACTTTTGTGGATTAAATACGAAAAGACAGGTCTAACCTTGTGAGAGTGTGCACTGAGCACACATTTATGAAGAGAAAAACAGCGTTCTGTTATTAGAAACAATAGTTGGTCACATTTAATCAGACATTTTGCTCTTAAAACTGCTCTAAAAAAGTAAACTGGGTCTATTACACTGAGTGACTGCATTAAAAAGCTATTGTAAGAGATTAGATCCATTTCTGGCACAGTACGTTAACTCACTCTCGCACATCAGTTTCATTGTCCATCACGTTTATGGGTCAGTGCTGTCTAACAGCTTTTTTCCTTTTCCTTTTTCTTCTTTTTTTTTTTTGCAGAAGGGGTTTGTCATATTTTACAGACAGGAAATTGACCACTGTGACATATCAGCATAGCAATGCATCTATATTGCACATACTCATCAGACGGAACTTGCATGTTTTAGAATCAGAAAGAGCTTTATTGCCAAGTATGTTTCCACATACAAGGAATTTGTTTTGGTGTCACAGCTTCCAGTACACAGACACAACAACAACAACACAAAGATGAATAAAATAAAATAAAAAAAAACTATAATAAATGTAAATAAATAAATTGTATGTACAGGTTTGCTATGGATAAAATAGAAATAGTATAAAAAATAATGATTAGAAATAATAATAAGATGAAGGATGTACTATGATGTAGGGTGATAAAATAAACATCGCTTATTGCCCATATTTTTATTGCACAGTGGGAGAACTATTAACTGTTCATGAGGTAGACTGCCGGGAAAGAAACTGTTCTTGTGTCTGATTGTCCTGGTATTTGGTGCTCTGTAGCTCCGACCAGATGGCAATAAAAAAGTCATAGCTTGGTTGTGAGGGATCCCGAGTGATTTTCTGAGCATATATAAAAGATGCTAAGTGTCATTCACACAAACACTAAATTTCCATCATGGTGAGACACATTAAATTGAAATATACAATAATTATTAATTTAATAAAATTACATACATACATACCTCATGAGATAAAAACTAAGAAACATAGTTATTTCAAAGATCAAATCCAAACGCATTGCAAATGCAATGCAAATAAACCGCTTAACAGGTTTTTGCTGTAGCATTTTCACACGTTAAAATCCCAGTCGTTTTTTTCAGTGTACGGTATTAAAAATATTGCACATTTCAGTGGGAAGTGTGTTCTGTGTCTTAGACTTCATTTTCCACTGCTCAACGAATATAGTCTGGCCACAATACATTAATCTAACCAAAAAGGCAGAGCAAGTCCTAGTGTGACTCTCTGCTTTAGAGATATGTGTGTGGTGTGAGAGTGTACTTTGGGCGTTGACCCAGTCTGCGCAGCTATGACCACATCCCACATAAGGAAAACGGGGCCTTGCGCCAGTAAAGCCCATGAATGAGCACCGGTCAGAAGGCTGTTTCTACTAATGGAAGGCACAGAGAGCCCTGGTGTCTGGTTGCTGTTGAGAAAGAGTGAATGGAAGGGGAAAATAAAGGAAAGGGAGCAGCACCACAGAGCCGCCTTGGCAGTCTCGTCTCGGTAACCATGTACCAGGCTGTACAATAGCTTCCTCTGTTCAGGAGAGAGAGCACTAAGCGCATTGTATGAATGCAAGTGTGTGTTAATGTTTGAGAGCTTGTGTTGCCTCGCACACATATTTGTTTAAGCACGCGCACTCATACACAACATGCACCAACACACCCTTTATTGGCACACTACACCAATTCACCATTTACATGCACCATTCTGTTTGTGTAAATGTGGCCCAAGATAACGAGCTGTACCACAGTATTGTGAGGAGAAACATCAGGCCCTTTTTTCTGACAGAGCCATTGTGAGTGGCTTCAGTAATGTGATCTAATGGCAATAAGGTGGGGTGGTCCCCCTGAGGGGCCACTGAAGAATAAACCCTTTTATCAGGAAATTCACCCAAAAAAACCTTTGTCGCTTCAAGACAAAGTCCATCCCAATAAAACTTTGACACTTCAAAAATCTTATAAAGGGATTTTTAGAGAAATCCATATTTAAACTGAGCCTTTCTTATTATTTAGGCATATTTAAAAAAAAAACATTAGAAACACAAACATACTTGCTTGGCTTGCAAAAATTCAAAAGGCCTCTGCAAGAACCATTTTTGGTTTCATTTTTGTGCACAAAGCAAATATAGTTAATTTGTGTTCTCCTTGCCGATTGGTTGGCCAAAGTTTGTTTGTGCGCGTTAAACCCCACCTCTTCTTGC
Source organism: Enteromius fasciolatus (assembly GCA_032361145.1). Taxonomy (NCBI): domain Eukaryota; kingdom Metazoa; phylum Chordata; class Actinopteri; order Cypriniformes; family Cyprinidae; genus Enteromius; species Enteromius fasciolatus. Next base: position 2,494,850 of record JAUMHR010000043.1, read on the forward strand.
CGATTGGTTGGCCGAAGAGTGTTTTTGCTTTGTTGTACGTCCTGTACCCCTAGTGTTTCGCAAGATCGCATAGAGCACCTTTAAAGTTTTGGTGGAATGGACTTCAAATGAAGGAAGATAAATATTTCATGTTTTTTTGCAAATTAGTGAAAGTCTAATAGGTTTGCAATGAAATAAAAGTAAATAAATATCCTAGATTAAAATGTAATTCTGAGCTGTTTCAACTAAAAGAAACATGCACTGACTTATCTTAAAACACGTCAGTGTCTTTGTTTTGTCTTAAGATGTTTTTTTCAAAGGCACGTTTATATAAATTACTTTAATATCCCAATTGAACTATGGCCTAATCCTGCTATAGGCCCTTTATATGAAACTGGGCTGAGAATTGTAATTTTTGGTTGAACTAGCCCTATAAAGAACTGCAAGTGTTAAGTGTAAATGAAATAACACAGTGTTAACTTTCGAGTTGTCAGAAGACAGTGGAACATGTCCAAGCAATGAACTATATAGTAGTTTTTCCAGTTCTGAAAAAAGGTCTAGCAGTGTTTGTGTGCAGATGCTACTTGGTTTGGGATCTCAGCCTCAACTTAACATTTACTCAACCTTTACCATATCACATTTACTTAAAAAAAATCTATTTAAAAAGCACTGTAATTCATCATTCAATCGTAGACCCCTTAAACCCAGATTTTGCTCTCATCTGACCTGCCTGTTTGAGGAGAACCAGTTGTTTGATGTAGCCTTTGGTTATGCTAATCACAAATTGCCTCTGCTTCCTCTTCTCCTACAGTGGAAATGAGCCATTCATTGTGTCTGTTCTCTTACATGCACTTTTCCTATTGAAGTGTGCCTTTGAAGTCCTGCAATTGATAAAGAAATAAACTGAAGCTGAATGAAAGCATTCTAAGGCTCTTTTTTTTCTCATAAAGAACAGCAAATACAAGTGTTTTACACAGCAAAACAACAACAAAATTAATAGTATACTGTATGTACATTTCCTCATGTTATACATTTAGGCTTATAGCAACCACAGGGGGGTGTAGTTACCTCTGTATCCTATTTACTCTCATATTGGAATACATAAATAAATAAAAAGCTATAGATCGTTTTTTACACTAGCATCCATTCACAATCCATTATACTGTGGATGGTCAGGTTGAGTGCCGTACTCTTAGCAATGCAATACTTTATAATGATATCAAGGACCATTTGCTTATTGTAAATTATATATTGGCAGTACTTAATAAAATGTGTGGTCTGCAATAATGTTTGCTCATTAGAAGTCTGATTTACTAATAAACATAACAAAGCTCATCATTGTCTTTTACACTTGGTGCATTGTAAATATTAAATCAGCAGGAGAGTTGACATGCTAATGATAATGGAAGCATGATGTTCTTACCCACCTAATCAGTTCCACTGAGTTCGGGTGGTCTTCAGTTCTACTGACTTCTGACCAAAGAGGCAAAGCTGCTTATGATGACACGGACAGTGCAAAATCCTCACTAGGCTTGACATAAGCTGTTCTCACCAGTCTTTAGACTCACAGGACAAGGAAGATGAATTTGGTGCTTGTTTGTGATTTGCAGAATTGCGGATGGCAGATGTGTCACTGTATCACATATTCTTTTACTAAAGCACCTTGGTAAATTGATTCTTGGCAAATTCATTATTACAATAATGTAGGCTTGTCTAATAAGAGGCTTGGTTTAAATTGGATTAGCTGGAGAAAAACATGAATTGTCTTGCATGTTAGAAAGTGACGATGACGCTCCTCCTAGAATTTTTTTATTTATTTTTTTTTATTATAGGACAGTAAAGAGATGGCAGGAAGTGATGTGAGAGGGGGGGGGGGGGGGGGGGGTTCATG
>JAUMHR010000043.1:2504375-2529409 GCA_032361145.1 Enteromius fasciolatus
GGAATGGGATGGCACTTCAGTTCATAGAATGAGTAAAGGCAGGTGAGCGAATACTTTTGGTAATATAGTGTATATCATGCAGCTTTCACTTGTGATCTGACAGCAAGATATGACAAAAGCACTAAGACGGAAGGCAGAAGACACAGACACACAAGGATATCAAGTAAGCTGATTAACAGCCAAGCTTGGAATAGGATCAGCGCGGGTGTCACACGCATGGAGAGACACAATCCCATCCATGAGCTCACGTACACATACTCACACCGCAGCACCTGGAATCCTACCAAAATCTAATATTAGAAAGCAAGAGTCATTCCCTGTGGTTCAGAGGTGGGAGGAGATGACGTCATTTACTGAAATCCACCCAGATTGCTCCATGCAGGATCATAGGAAATTAGTTTCTGAAATGTGGAGGATACCAGGGTATTCCAAGGCAGGATTAGAGAGGCCCCTGTACATCTCCAAGTGCCCTGAACCTCCATTATGGTTTCATTTCATATTAATAATTCAGATATACCTTCCGAAAACAAAACACAACAGAGGACCCCATGCTTTCATCACTGCAATCTTCCAGCAAAGGGAGATAGCCTACATCCACTGTTGTTATATAATGTTACATATACTGGGCTTAGTTTAGCATTTCCTCTGCATTCCTTTTCTCTTGCTTGCTTTCTAATCTAGTTGTCTAATAAACGTAGTATGTAGCCTATATTACAAATATTGTTTGGCTTTATGACAATTTGGCTTTTTGTAAAAGGATTTTAAATAAATGCATGTAAATAAATATTAACTAAGATTTAAATCCTATACAGAATGAAAAAAAAAGGCCAAGAAGGCCTTATGACGTGTGTGGCTGGCAATTGCACGGTCTCGCGCATGATGACGCTTGCGAGAGCTGTGCAAGTTTACCACCTAGTGGTCAGAGAACTACATGTAGGCCTTGCAAAACTTGCAGACGAGATACATATGCATATAGATAAAGAGAGATGCGCAGATATATGTAACTCAAAACAGCGTTCTTTTTAACTCTTAAAATACATGCCTAAAAATAATCCAGGGTAATTTAAGTGAGCGTTTCAGTATATGAATTGGGTTGGTTGCATTAATCCTAATTATTTCACCCAAACTCCAACACGAGGGGACCACTTACATCTCACCTTTATCTCAAAGCTATCGTGTTTCACAAGGACACTCATTACAATTAATCTCATTGGGCTGGACAAGCAGCCACAGCTTCGCCTTCAGGGACAATTAACAACGTCCCCTGCCATTTGCTTTCCGTGGCACTTGCCGTATCCAACACAAGATGTCCCTTGACTTTACGTTACTAAGCAAAGCTGCTTTGGTTCAAGAAAGGTGGGGTAACAAAAGGCAAGCTGGTGTGCATGTACGATGGGGGGTGGAGGCGGTGATGGTGGGGGAGGAAAGTAATGACAGTGCTGGGGGATTTGCCCCTCCCCCCAATCCCCAATTGAATGCATCAACGGCTACAGCTGGCCATGTCTCTGTTTTTGAAAAAAAAAAAAAACAACTGGCCACCTGCATTTGTATAGGGTTTGGAGACAAAGACTTGGAACTTACCATGGCTAGAATGTAAAGTTTGACTAACAATTGCTAAATAAAAGCTTGGAAGGAGGAACTTACAAAAAAGTCTGAACATAGCGTAGGTGTCCTTTGGAGTATCACGTAAAACGTGTAAAGTACTTTTTATTCCCTCACACTTTGTCAGTGTGAGATTTACAGCTGGCCATGTCAGAATAAATATGATTTATTCTGAGTCTTATTAAATGACTCAGAATAAATCATATTATTATAAAAAAATCTTTATTACCAAACACGTTGGAAATTTTGCATAATGCTCAGTTCCTAAAGATATCGATTTTATTTGCATGTGTTGTGAGATGTAATCTTTAAATCCGGGTCACATAGGACGTATTTCAAGTTTTAAAATAAGTTTAACCTTTTAAGACGGCTCTCGAGACCCTTTCCATCCTCGTAGGCTATATAATGTGACGTAGCTGATGCGCAATAGCTTTGGTTGCCAGTAGGCGGCCTAAAAGGACGGTGAATTTTAACGAGACAAGCGGTGGACGATTTATTTGAATGGGATGCGCTCCACTTTCTCATATCTACTGGAAACTCGAGCAGTCTGCACCGCGCACCGCGCTGTTAATGAGGATATAGACAAGTCATTATTTGATATGAGCCTAAGTATGGTATGGGCCGTGTTTACCTGTGATTTGGCCGATAATTGTCCATTTGGCTGTCATAAAGGAAAAAACATCGTGGTGAATTTTTTAAACTGGATATTAATGATTGATGCCTTTTTATTACATCTCTGAACAGTTGGTAAGAGTTTTTATAAAATCTTAAATAATAATAAAGTTTTAACTTATTTGAATACCTGTCTGAGGCAGATCTCTTTTTTTTTTTTTTTACTTTTGGATTCGTTAACCACTGTGTTTTAGTTAGTACGTGGTTTATATGCTAGTTCGCTGAATTTCAGTTGCCAACACTTTGACGTGCATTAACACGTTGTGTTTGATAGATTGGCGTCGTGCTGTTGTCACATACCAGCAGTGGTGCCGCTGAAGCCTCCAACACTCAAGCTGCTGCCTGCGTATTGAGATGCACTTCAGTGAAGGCTGGTGGACAGCTTACATCCGGTCTAGACTAAGCAGCTACTCTCTTAATAAGATCTAAGCCAAAGAGTATAGAAGCCCAAGAGGCGAAACTCAATAGAACGCTCCATAGCAACAGTTCCGCCCATGAGGTGACCGTGCCGCCGCCATTTTTGACTGACACCTACACAGAAGCGCCATAGAATAATATGAGCCAGTCGCGCTTGAATAACTTATAATATAGGCTTATATTTACAGGGTGAACTTTGTAGGGAAGGATGGAGGGGATTTACTACCCTCTGGTTTATGCATCCCTGCCTCTGCTGAATTATTTTGTATTCATGGTGGGGATAAAATTATTCGCGAAACAGCTTATGAAATCCCGTTTTGAATCAAATGATTCGTGAAATGCGCTTTGAAGTAACTTTTTAAATGAAATGATTCACTTACTTGCCTAAAAAGACGGATTTATCATGTTTTATCAAAGAAAAAATAAAATAAACCAGCAGCAGTTGTGTTATAATAGTCTACTATATGTCAAGTGCGCACATTTAACAAAACTGGAAATAGTAATAGAGAAAGTGTTAGTGGAAGTGAAACATCGTGAGAATCTAAAAGAAAATCTAAAAGAGACTGTAAGACATAAGATAGGAGTAGAATGGATGTGTCAAAAATTTACCGAAGAGTTATATTTCTTTATTAGGCTGAGAGATGCATCGGTTTTGGGTGTGATGATTAATTCTTATACTGTTAAATAAGTACACAAATTATGTCTTGTACTTTTCCTTGCTACACTACTTCCCTGCACTTCACTGACAACCTCCATCCAGTTTATTGCAGTACAGCTGCCTGCGCCGTCGCATCTTATAGCGACTCTCAGTAGTTGTCAGTCCAAAATGGCGGCAGCGCCATCTATAGACTGTTGCCCTTATTATTACAAAGTTTAGCCTCTCGGTCTTCTATACTCTTTTTCTAAACACGTTTACACTGAAAACTGGAAAATTTGTGAGATATATGCAAGAGATGAATTGGGAAGACAAAATGTGAGGTGAAATACAAAATCCAACATACCAGTGTTTTCATATAAATTGGTACTAGATTTAATGGCATCACAGAAGTTTGATAATTTCGAAGTAAATGTCTCTGAAGAAAAAACAACAGCATTATATGGCTGATTGGTTTCAAACACATCCACACTTGTTCACTTGCTCTACAGTCTAGACCACAAGTATTCACTCTCTTCAAACCTGACCCTGACACATAAGCCTGAAACAGACGCCTACTTAGACATGACATCAGCCAGTGTTTTAGCCAAACACACTCTGTACATGTCTGCAGAGCCAAATGACCTGTGCTTATAAGTCTAGTAGGGAAATCTCAGGCAGCTGTGTGAAGGCAGTGGACATGGATTTAGAAGCATAATGCATGTTAAAAGCCTTCTGGCAATATCATACTACCATTCCCTTTCTAAACATGTGTAAAAATTTTTTTTTACTTTTAGCTTTTCCAGATCGTTGAATTATGAACTTTGCATATCTAATGTTTCGGAGTACAACAAATTCTGTAGTTCGGGGAGTTCTGATTTTACTGAATCAGAACAAAATCAGTTTATTGTAATTATATCATCTCCTATTATATAGGAGTATTCAATTCTTTAATTTGATCGTTTATTGAAGTGTCTCATGAACGGAATTAATATCAGATGTTCTTTGAGTTGACAAATAATACTGAAGGACAGGCACTATCAATACACCTTTACTTTTTTCTAGATACACCTATTTTGGTCTCACGCAATGAACAGCAAATTTATGCAATTATGAAATAAACAAAAAAAGAGGTGTAACTCACAAAATAAAAGTCAAGTTTATTGTTGAACAACAAACTCCACACATACAACAAACAGGCCAAGGTAAAACAAATAATGTAGACAAAACAAAGTCAAAAGAAACCAAAACTCCTTTTCTTTGGCCTAGCCCTCCCATACAAAAACTAGTTTATGGTACAACTAAAGTTCATACATAAAATTTACTGGAATGCTCTGAGTTCAATGGCTGTTGATTTTATACATGTTGTCTTTGTTGAAATATCGAGACATGGTCAAACAAGTAAAATTTCCATAAAGAAGCACCGTTTTGGTCACAGGAGATCATGATAAAGTGGCTGATCTCTTCACAATATGTACAAAAATATAAAATGTAAATAAAAATACAAACAAATCCTTGTCTTGCGCATTTCGTTGTGAACGCTGAAAATCTGAGTTGTGGCCGTTCCTCTAGAAAATTTGGAATTGGGGGGTCAAGTTGGCTGACATGGGTGACAAACTTGAAAATGACCATGTTTTAATGTATTTGAGTCCTTTATGCCACTGGCTCCAACAGTTTGGGTTAAAGCAGAGGCGTCTACACCTGCTCAGCAATATGAAACGATCCTTTAATCATCCGTCTTCTGCTTCTTGGGGTCAACATCATCCTAATGGAAAAAAAGGTTATATTTAAAATTACTTCTACAAAGACACAAGAGTCCAGTATTCTTTAGGTAGCAATTCATAATTGTACCTCATCATCATCTTCAGCAGTCCGTTTTGCTGCTCCCACTAGTTCATCATCATCATCATCCTCGTCCTCATCTTCATCACCTATAATAGTTGACCAGTAGCCACATGATTAAAACATCAAATTTGTCACGTCAGGAAAAAACATGAATATTAGTGGTGCACCTACCCTCTCCTTCCTCTTCGTCATCCTCATCCACCTCATCATCCTCTTCATCATCAATTTCAGGCTCTCCATTTTCCTCATTCTCCTGTTCATACAATTTTGGAATATACATTGTAAAAGTGCACAATCTCCATGAAATACGCAAGTATTTCAATAATAGGGAGGTCAAATGCATTGGTCAAGCATACCTTTCCATTAGTGGCTTCTTTTCCATTTTCCTTTTCCTCAAGGAGCTTCTTCTCCTTCAGGTCCTACATTTAAATCAAAAAATAAAATAAATTAAAAACTTATATTTTTAAACATGTAACTTTGCCAGATTGGAGCCATCTGTCTCCAATAGGCAGAGTCGATGCAGCAGATTACGAGTGACGTGAGCAAAACGCCCCCTATGCGCACAAATTTAAATTGCATCTGTAATGACGCCCCTCTGACATTGACGCCTCATTGGCTGCAGCGGAGAATTTAGCTGTCCATCAATGACTCCCGCCTCTTGCCGAGCGAGCTCGTTTGTAATCTGACACTTAAGTGAGATTCGGCGGCTGTGGGTATTGTAAAAGGTAATCCAATAAACAACCATATTTTGCCGCGCAAGCAAACGCTTACATGGCGGCCCCGGGAGAAAAAACAAAAAACAAAAAACACACTGAAGCTTAAAATACCAAACCAACCATTCAGAACCATTGGACTGATTCAGTGATTCGATGCCGAACTCGAATAAAGGACAAAGAAAGCACACGCATGGCTTTCACGATCCGTTCATTCGAAACACTACCGAGTTCGGCACGCACTCCACCGCCGCCGCCGTCACGTTAACCTGGATTTAGTTCGCGCAGTCGCAGAATTGACAATTGACAACCGTAGGCAAAAAAAAAAAAAAAAAAAAACCTGTTATAAATGGCATGATTATCACGGGCTCTTTGAATTTGCGTTGGCGGCTTTCGTTTCAGTTAAAGCCTTACCAAAAGCAGTTAAACGAGCCTTACCAATATAAACATTTTCATTAATTCGTTTATATAATCTTTAGCCCTTAAGCCCTTTATCAACCACATCAACTAGGACCGCCCCCTTAAATTCACCGACGTCTCTGGCTTCAAACTAGTAAACCAACAAGCCCACGTTGCCGTCACACATAGAAAAATATCACCTCGTCCGAATACAACGACAGTATTAGACAGATTATTTAGTTCGAGCTAGTATATCAACTGGAAGTATCTTTGAGATTAAAGGGTTTAGTACGAGACAACGGCACCGCCACCAGTGTCTTAATACTAAACGGTAAATGGCTCGAATATAGCATTTGTTTTAAACCAGAAAACTTCAACAACAAAAAACAAGCGTTTGAAATCCGATGCACTGCAGCGTCTATCCAAGTTCCGCGTATCGGCTGCCTGCATCAGAATCAGTCGTTATCAGACCCGGAGTTAAACCCGAACAGTGGTAATTTGAAATTACTTGTAAATGCATGCGCTTATTTAATCCCATAAAACACGTGACCAATTCGTTATTTTTATATTGGAGAATTTCTATTGATTGATGCTTCAAGCCGCCTAGGCAAACCGGCAAACTTTCAGCCCCGAAGCCATCGAGAAATCAAACGCGTCCTCAAACCTGCTGTAATGTCCGTTAACCACAAACTAACCGGTAATGAATGGGGGGATGATTTAAAAGTAAACGAGTACTCAAAATATTGTAGAACAAAAAACGTACAGAAGCCATAATACCATGCCTACACACAATTATGCAAATTGGGTAACATATTATAAAGATTCAAGATGTGAAAAACAAAATGCAAAAAAAATACATGTTTACGGATTTATCGTGGTAAAACAGTTGCCGTCCACAGCGCACATCGCCGCTGTTCAAAGGGGAACCGACACGCTTGTATAAACAAAGAACCCGCGCGCGCAGACTGTTACATTCCGGACAATGAGAAATTGCGTTTGAATGTGCTCTCATTCCGCACGCGCTAACGAGCTCGTTACAAATGTATCCATTTGGAATTCTCATCACAACGTATCAATTTAAACCACTTAGAGCAGTTATTGCGTACTTTTTTCTGTTTACTTGCAATTATCCATCAACGATTCTTTCCGGTTACAGCCAAAAATAGCCTACACGTTCACGTTAAATCTGAACTAGAAGACAAACGAAAGAGAAAACATGCTTTTGAATGAGAATTTCGCGTATCCGGAGGGATCTTTTCTTACCTTTGCGGAGATTTCTGTCGCGGAGTCAACCTTTGTGTCTGCCATAATTAATATATTTTTTTTTAATCAAAATTCAGAACGCAGGATAAAGCAAGAATAATCCGCCCGTGTCCTCCAACAATCACTATTGTAATGAAGCTTTCTTATGCCGACGGCATGTGATGAAGGAGGCTTTATTATAGATTTGTGGGCGGAGCATTAGAGGCGGTCGATTGTGTTTGATTGGTCAGCGTACTCCGAGGGGGCGTGTTTTTAAGGCAATAGAGTGGAACAATGGAAAGTATTTCTAAACGTAAAAGGACACACCCCCAACCGGTATTTCACCAAAGACACACCTCCTACCTCCGCTTTTCTTGCTACAGACATAGCCTATCTATGCTACGCAATTCCACATTTCCTCAACAAATACGTTGATACGACATGTTAAAATATGAAGTCGCGCCTTTCATCATTAAAATCAATAAGTTAGCAAACGTCGTATGTCCACGAACTGCTTAGACTTGTTGACCCCTAAATCACCTCCAAACACAGGACCCTACATCATTTATTGACAGGCTGTTACCAAGCCGAAGTGCGAAAGCCTCTGGCACATTAAGGAAATGTTGTTTTTAGAGCGTGTAGGGGTAGGGGTGGCATTTGGGAAACGTTTACATACTAGAGGCAGCCCCTCCCCTTTCCGTGAATTTCGCACTAAACTTAGCACCACGAGTAAAGACAAAACAGCTATTTTCACAGGAACTCCCCAACCCCGAAAAATGCACACGAAATAGAAAAAACTTTATCAGACATGTTGTATTTTCATAAGCTCTTACAAAACAGGAAAGCAATATTTAGCTGATCAGATTTTTATAACCGCGAAAAAAAAACTATGTAAAAAGGTGCAAACTCTAACGCTTGATATAATTTATGTTTTAATGTAATTCCGTCTTCCTCAAGTTGGGGTCTGTATATTAATAAATATTATTGTTTAAAAATGTATTTTGCAATCATTAAAACACATGTCTTGTGCTTTCTTATTCGGAAAGAGTAGCATTTAAACAAAGCAGAAGCCATAACCTCACCGGCGAACATAGAGGGGAGGGGAATTTCGGATACTTCATCATAACCTACATTCAAATTCTACTTTGATGACGAGCCTTCTTGCAGTCTGGCGCTTCTCATTGGATCCCCAGGCGATCAGAACCCACAGTTGACGCTTTGCGCGAAATGATTGGATGCCAGAGATGTCGATCAAAGAAATGTCCCACAGTCTGCGAGAAAGCCTGGAAAACGGATTACAAAAGATTTCTGGCCTGGGTGGCGATTTATTCAGATCTCGCGGCTGCGGTGTGGAAATGAGTAAATTGTGACTAAAGGGTGAAAAAAACAACAACTTACCTTAGACATAGCAAGTGAGAGGGATAGTAGGTGTGTTTGAACATGAATAATATGGAAGAACACTGGCTAAAATGAAATCAATATAACTTGGAACATCTCTTGCCAAAACATGTTCGCACCAATAGGCGTACATATAGATCTTGCCAATAGAAACATTAAGTTAACAAAAATAGACAAATGAAAAAGTCTCTACAATAATTTTTTTTGTACAATAGGCCTATAAATATATATCATATATACATCACATTTATAATGCTCTATTTTAATTCTAGCATCAGGCTAAATTTCCTGCTTTTCAAGCTAATCTTCACTGGGCCAGGGTATATTTTGCTGTACAAGATAAGAGACACAGAGACGCACTTCCTCATGAGTAGGCAGTGAAGACTGCATGTGTGGACCTGCCGGGGAGATGTGGAGGAGGAAAGCACTGCTGTGAAAGAAGTAACTCAGATGATTGCATCTGACTCTCTGAGGTTTCGGACAGGTGTATTCTTCCAGCAAGGGCAGATAATTGGCTGTGCCAGACATCCAGGCAGACACCGGTCATGAACAGTGCCCATGGTTCTCTGGCTTTAGAAAACACAATCCAGCTATCATTGTGCATTCCTTCACCATGAGGTTCTTCTCCTAAAAAAAACAAGCAAGACATGGTCCTCATCAAATAAGGCTGTTTATTTTTCTTTTTTCCCTCATAAAAAGTGCACAGGAGACAGGAATGTGTTCCCTCTAGTGGAAAAACACATCATAGCAGCTACTGGCATTTTCTTACAGATCATTTATTCTCTTGTAAGCCTTTGTTTCATCTTTTCCTTCTTTGTTTAAAAAAAAAATTAATTACTGAAAGTGGCATTGAACTTCCCCTTTAGGAATGTTTTGGAACAGAGATGCCATTTCCGCAAGGAGAAAGTGCTCATTTGAAAGTAATAACACTGGCCTGGTGTATTTTAAGCATAATGAGAGCAAGCACACTCTGCTGATCCCAGGCAGACAATTACAGATACTGTTAGAGGCATTCCAAAGAGAGGTCAAATGACTTGCATACAGGGATATTAATCTTACTCTTTTGGGCATAGTAATGCAAATAATGCTGAAATAATTTGTGCGTAATGCAGTAATATTAGTATTGCATTTTTGGGCATAATAATGTATTATAAGTCACATGCTCTCAGATATTCATAGTGTGCAAAGGAAATGGCGGAAGAACATCTCGGTGTATTTTGTGCATTCATTGAAAGTATAATGAAAATCGGATTCATACAAATAAACATGGCACGGTAAAACAAACAGATATAGAAATTCTGGACTTGAAGGTTCAGACTGGGTGAGGTGAAACTCAATTCTTCCTGTCCTTCCCACAAGAGTGCGAAGTCATAAATTAGGCATAGTGCCCTTGGTGAAATGATCGATAACAAGAGAGGGGAAATGAGATAGGATGTGAGATAGACCTTTAAAGAAAGCATGCCATTTTTTTTTTAATAAAAATATCTAAAAGGTTAACAGGTAAACTAAACTATCAACAAAGAATGTCAAACCATTTTATAACCCATCACACATTGTTAATAATAATTCATTTGCCTTATGAAAACATTGGCCTCACGTTACCCCATCTCAAAGACTTGAGTGTCAGTGTTTACTGTCTGGATTTACCCAATGCAAACAAAGCATGACTGAAGTGTTCTGGCTGCCATGCTTTACAAACTACCAGTGCATTCAGAGGGAAGGAAAATTATCTATCTATACCATTTCTGCTGTATGCTTTGGAATTAATACAAGCAAATACGTAGGTATGTACAATACGGATAAACAAGTCTTGGAAGCGCAGCACAAAAACACCAGTAGAACTTAATTTTATTAAATAGAAATAATGGTGTTTGTGATAATTAAATGTTCATATACAACGATTTACTCGTATTTAATAATACTAATATTTGATAATAATAATAAATCATTTAAAAAGGATGCCTCGGATATTTATTAATTCACATGGGATGGTGAGCTTTTATTATAGGGAACATAAAAGAAATAAAAGCTTCAGGAAGTATCTTTTACAAAGAAACAAAAACAAAAAAACATGCATTTTGACAGTGAAATTAACTTGAAAAGTGAGTTGTGGGAATGATGTAATAGTAGCAGTTGATACGTCTCAAATTTAGGACTTCAGGCAGATCTTTTTGTGCAGTAAAGCCGACTCGATGTATTTATCCTGGGCTGTTTTCATGTCACCTCAGTACTCTATTAAAACGTATCATCTAAATTTACACTGCTCTGTTCCCCCCTTGTTTTATGTCTGAAGCAAAAGGGGCTGTTCTCACAGAAAGCGTTCTAGAACAGAGGAATTGAAAAGAATGCACGGTGTCTCAAGATGCAAGTTTATACGACATTTGAAAAACGCAGTGATCACGTGCAGGATGCTTAAAGAGCAACAATCAAATGAAGCTAAGACAAAAACCATTAGTTCACTGGAACTTAAAAACATGTTTTGAATGAACTCTTAAGGTCCACATCGAACGCAGATATTCCAATAATATTTGAGCTACTCAATATCTTACATTTTGAATGAATGTAGGCCTATTTTTATCTATTTTCATAAACCTTGGTGAAAATAAACATTAAAAATATAGTTCTATACATTATGTTAACAATTTGTGGGAAAATGCTTGTTCACACATTTCTGCTTGTAGTGTGTACCTTTTTCGTTTTTTGAAGTGGTTGAGCTCAAATTACTTTATGGTCTAACGTAAAGTGCAATAAAGGATATGGAGTATGCAGCAGAAAGTGCCTGAAGCTAAGGAGTTTTTACATAGCTCACCTACAGTACATAAGTGCTACAACTCATACAAATGTATCTCACAGGAGTGATGAACAAGCAAACAGAGCAGAACAGAGCTGTGACCACATGATTCATTAACGTTACTTTGTAGCTTGAAAAGTGAAACCAAAAGGATCAGGTTTATTGATGCCCCAAGAAAAACTAAAATGTATTGAATTGAGTTTAAAATAAAACTAAACTAGCACATTTTTACCTATACTATTTTTGATTTCTAAATTTATTTGCCCTCGTCTGATTTACCTAAACTGTTTGCAGATACTGCCGTCCTTATCTGTTCCACTGCTGTCTGAAAAAAATCGAATCATTGCAGTCAGAGATGCTATTCTAATGTTGAACTAATGTTGAAAATAGTTTACAGAAGGGTCGCTGAAATATTTGTCTAAGATGCAACAAATAGTATCAAGATATGAAACATTTCCCCCCACTGGACAAGATTATTTTTATTCCCAGGACACTGAAGAAGTCCTCTCCTCAGCTGCAACACACATTGTGTAATGCAACTATAGGAATGTCACAGGCATAATGGCAGCATTGTGCATTTATTCATTAGTTTTAATAAGAAGCATTCACAGTCACATAGAAGACAAAAATAATAGAGAGAAACAGCGACTGGGCATCAGGGACAAAAACTGAGCTTATTTCATTCATAAGTCCTTACAACAGAGGGAACAATTGTGAAACTATATTTTTTAGTTTGTCCGCAAAACCATGTTTCCTCACAGAAGTGTCACTAAAACAGACACATTCTGTGCATCCAGCATATTAGGAGTCAATTGGTGGCTTACAGTGTACGGTTATGATGAGTATTGGGCAGAATATGGGAAAGGTTTGGGCCATTTCAGATATTGGAGCAAAGGGTATTATGGAATGCATAAAGTATTGGACCAAATGTGTTCCCTAGTTAATATCACTGCTACATATGTATGCTTCGTTCCACCAGCTCAGGTCACTGAATAACAACAAGGCTAACAAAAATGAAACAAACTCTCAAACCCTCCCCGTGGTAGAATAAGCTGCCAGCGTCCACCCAATTGCTAAGACCGTCACATCCTTCACAAAGCAAAAACTATTCTCTGTATTTCGCTGTATTTGTGTACACTGACACCATTTTGTAAGGTCTGAGGGCCAAGAAGAGCAGCAGAGGACTTTCCCATGGACCCTATCACAACAGTTTTTCCTTTCAGATTAAAAATTAACATTGTCTCAGCTTAGCTTTCAATGCCATGTATAACTCTCCACGGCTCTCTCGCATAGGGGAAATAATATATAGATATTTTCTCATTTAATTGTCTCGTTTAAACAGTCAAAATATTAGAAAATATCAAATGTAGTGATAATTTTAAATATAGAATTATTTAAAAAAAATGCACAGGTTACACTGTTGTTATCTACCACGTTCAACATGGGGTGGGGGATAAAGACTTATTTTTTTATTAAAGCAAAGCCACATACCTGGATCAAACTGGAGCAGTCAGACCATGTTTGGAGCTCATTCAAGTTTGCAGCCGTTGGACTTTGTTCTTAGTAGCCTATTTATTGTCATTATGCACATGGTCATCACTTAATGCTGAAATTTGACCTTTTCGTGATAAATTCTTTCCCTTAAAAAAAGTATGCAATATTTGACTAGATGCTTTGACTTTCATGCAATGATTGAACCCAAAAACAAATGAACAGCGACCAGCCAATTAAACTGCTCTTCCCTCCCACTAACTCCCACACTAGAGGCTGTGCCCATAAAACAAGCTGCCACAGGAAGAGCTATAAAGACTTCAAAAGATTTCCTTTTTTGTTACTTTTTTAGCGTGATCTAAAAGGCCCAGAATTCGTGAATCCATGTGTCTGTGATCTTAGTACTCTAGCCTCCTCTTGTGGCCAGACAGAGCAACACATGAAGGGACAAGCCTCTCACTTGCACCATGAACTGAAACTGACCATGATAACGACACAAAACAAACAGTATTCATTTGTAAGGTGCGCTCAATTTGAACTTTGGCAATGATCAAAGGGGGAAAGCATACTGCCAATAAGGCTTAAATATAGGCCTACTGTAATGAATTTAATTATAGAAACTTCTGTCCATAAACGCATTACAGAATCAGGCATGTCAGTTTTACACTCTGTAGTAATCAAGCTTATTATGACGGATTATTCATAATAACTCAAAATAATTCTACATATTCTGTAGAACATATTCTAAGAATGTAGCAGTGCCCATTTTTATATAAATACTATGAATTCCCAAATAAAGTTTCAATAAAGTTTCACGGTCAGTTAAATAAGATTTAATTTATAATAGTGATGGGGATGTATGGCTGTAGTGATGTGGCATTCATTTACTTATGAACTCTCGTCCAGTATTTTATTTAAAAGTCTGTCCTCTGCCTAAAAGTTTTTCAAGAAAGACAATTTAGTACCATCTAGTGTTATCTTTGTGACACTGCATTATGAGAAATTACACGTACATAGAAGGCCAAGAAATCTGGAAAGACAGATTCCAGCCTGTTCAATTTTGATAGGATAGCAACTAACATATGTGAGAATTAATAAATAAAATGGTATGGGATTACCTCTTCACATTTTCCACGTAATCTTCTAACAGCAAGAATAACTGGGGGTTGCTAAAAACCATAAAAGCCTACAGGGCTGCTTTCCTAACCAACTTTATTTCAGATCACGGTCAAAAATATTATCAAGTAAGTGACAGATTATATAGAGAACTGATATAGCCTATTATATATGACATTTGAGGGGGAAAATAGTTTTGTGCAAAAAGTTAAGCTCACTTATGAATATTCAATTCTACGCGCTTTGTTCCAAAGACCTTCAGCAATTAACTGCAGCCTGTCTGTCTTTCCATTTAAATACAGCCATGTGAAATGCAAAGTACAATAAGAAAGACGACCCTTTCCTTGCTTTTGTAATGTATAAGGGGTTAGAAGACACAATAAAGGTTTTAACAACCTAAATGATTTCGCCTCACCCAAATATCAAGTGCTCACGCGTTTATAAAATACTGCATATGCAGAACAAACTACGGGGGGGAAAGCGTTTATTTAGGAACATGATTTAGCGTCCCACACCCGTAGGACAAATTGTAATTCCCTTGCGAATCGGAAATAGCTTATCAATGTTGTATTTATTCTGCTTATAGCTCAACATACTCCGCATCAATAAAACGTTAACACCAGGGATAAGCTTAAGTTGCAAAAAAACGCCAGTCAAAATAGTAGTAGTGTGTTTACTTTTGCATCACTCCCAAAATTCACCTAAAAGAATAGCCTAATAAATATAAATATAAAAAACGACAGGAATGGCTTATTTCCGGTACTCGGTGTAATCTCAAATGGGGGTACTGAATCAAATGAACCAGAAGAAAATAAGAAACTGCTGTTATCGTTAGCATTTTATTGGCATGGAGGGTGTATATCGATGTGTTTATTATATCGTGCACTGACTCTTCAGCGTTTCCACTTGTCAGCTGCAGCGAAACAAAGACGCTTTATTGTTCTTCCATGACGCGACTTGCGATGAGCCCTGCGGAACAACGCGAAATGGCGGACAGAAGCAAGCAAGGACACTGTGAAATCCGACCCAACAATTGCAGGCAAGCACAAAAACACGGACAGGAGCACCATCTGGATCCGCTTCAAAATCACAATCCTCGATAAAATCCGCTTTACGCCGCCCAGTAGAAAAATAAGTTCACCTGTGGGTGACAGGAATGTTACAGGTGCAGCTCATCATGTTCTTGCATGCTTTGTTTATGCCAAACCAGTTGAAGTTTAACTCATTTTGTGCCTTAATGACGTCCTATGTTTTATCTTTTTAAAAAGTACCCTACATATGCTGTTTGTTGTGCCTTGAAGGTACTTAATCTTACACATCTGTTCCCTTCCCCCAATACTTACCAAAGCAAATATACTATGCAACCAATGTATAGATAAATATGATCTCTCAGTGAGGTGAAGGTTGAGTCCTTAGAGGCGTTTCAAGAGATCAAAATGTTGTGCTAATTTAAAATATGACACCAGGGAGCTACACTATCATAAATCATTGCAGGAAGCGAAAGTGATTTTTTAAGCTTTTGGACAACTAAACCCAATCTATAGACAAAGAAAGTCATTAGCGATCAAATGTAATAATATAGGCTAAATCCACCAAAGAAGAAAAAGAGTACATTTATATTTAGAATTTGTTAAAAATAGATATGCAAAACAAAGTATGAAACTCAGTATAGAAAAAAAAGGAGGGAAAACTTGCTTTAAGTCTAAGGGTCTCGTTCCTTGCGTGGCCCCTACCCCCTTCTTGTAAGTTGAAACCCCTGGGGGCCAGCAACAGAAGCATGGGAGTGTCCTGCTGAACTGCTCATTAAATATTCATCTTAAGTGAGAGTTGAGGTGTATTTTATACATTATCACAGCATGGTTAAACTAAAAGCAATATTTGTTGGCTGAATGATGTGCTATGTCAATTTGGGAACAAACTAAGAGCTCAAATGTTGCTGAGGTGAATATAAATATAGGGGAAACATCGAGTTGTAGATCTACACTGGTTGGTTGGTATACAATTATGCACCTAATTAGAGCAATGGGCTTTAATGATGATGAAATATGACCCGTTTCATTTTAAAGTCAGTCATCATAGGGAAAGTCCTCTATATTGGCTTTAGGCCATGTAATCACACAGGAGAAGAGCCCTGAGAGACTCGGTTAATCAGCCTTGACTCGGTGTGTCAAAGTCTGGAGACCCTCGGTGCTCACCATCTGTGCCAAACAGAGTCATTAGTGGGAGTAGACCTGATAAACCCACAGGGGTCTGCTTAACCCATAGAAGGAAGGTGAGATGCAACAGATCCCATGACATGCAACAGAGTCTTGTAGCTTTCCACTGTAAGACACACAAAACTGTAATGCGATTGGACATCTGAGCAGAGCTAGAGATATGATACGGTGGAGTCTGCTCATATAATAGTGAACAGGAAATAGCAGCTGTAGAAAGAACTGCCTTAAATTAAGATCACTTCAGTGAGAATTTGCAGGCCAAAAGGTACATTGTGAAAAGTGAACATGGTAGTCACTGTCAAATCAAGCATATTTCTGTTGGTGAATTCCCTGATCCCAATGTGAAATCTTCACAAGGAAATATTTCGCCCTGAAGCAAAATTGCAGATTTAAGTAACGACGGTTTTGGAGGCTTCAGGTTTTTCCCCATTCAAAACTGTTGTTTTCTTTGACCTTCCTGTTTCAGTGCAAACAACATACTTTTCACTGTTAGGTGTACTCGACTTCTCCAATCCTTTTGTCTGCATAAACCCTGCACCTCCTAACAACCTCGCATTAAGATCTGCACCGTCCAATGCAAAAGAAGAGGCTTTTTATTTATTTATTCGAAGCTAAGCTTGCCCAGATGGAGAACCACGCGCAAAACAGCACAATTACAACGGAGTGACTTTGTGAGGAGTTGAGCAGGAAAATGTCAAGCTGACTAATGTTAGCAGAGCCATTGTGCTAAACACAGTCAGAACTAAATAGCTGTTTCTATCAGTTGTCCACACGGAGGCCAGCCACGTGCACCGAGGCTGATGTGCAGACGCTGTACCTCTGGGAACCCACAAAGAGGGACTAAGGGTCTGTTTCCTGTCATTCAATAAAAGAGGAAGCTGCTGCTACTTTGGAAAAACATAATAAAAGCAACTAGCTTTGTATTTTCAGAGAATGCCAACTAAAGAAAAAAATGTTCCTTAACATAGTTCAAACTATTTTTTTGGCGATGCCATGAACTATTTTGGGTTCTGTGTGATATTAAAGGTTCTTCACAGAACCATAGATGTCAAGAAAGAACCTTTAATTTATTCAGTGTTTAATCGTTATTCATGAATAGGGACTAAAAGCATATGTAACAAACTAAATATAAAGTATTAAGTCCAAAATTAGCACTAATTCCTCCTGTGCCTTAGAAACTCGCGTGAACTATACAGCGCATTGCATAACATCTCTCCATGATGTGTGAGAGTCATCGCTCCTCACACAAAAAGGCACCATTCAAATTTTGTACCTACCTGTGAACCAGAAGCTAAGGTTAACACGCTTCCAAAATTCCACTCAGCAGTCCTGTATTTCTAATAAGAAACAAAGACACGAGTGTTTCCTTAGTAAGCAGGAAGCTAAACATTTCTCAGCATTTCAGAGTCCATGGATTTGCAATTAGAGCACACTTTTAAATAGGAGGGATTGTCTATAGAAAGGGCGCACTGAGAATTCAGACACCTTCGAACACCAAAGCCAGGCCGGATCTCTCTGCAAGCTAGCATCGAGTGTGACCTAAACGATGGCAAACGGAGGAAAAGACGAAAAAAGGAGCAATATTAACCAAACTAGGGCAAGCTTTCCAAATCCCTTTTGACACCATAATGAGGGTACCACAAAAAAGAAACAGGTTAATTAAATCCACTCAGTAAATTAATATGGAGGCCTTCTCCGACTACGGATGGCACCAATTCATCTCCAGGGGAGCGAATTTAACCTGGAAACGAAAACCTGTAGCTTTTTTATCACCGAGCATTACCTAACTCACCTTCAGGTTAACTGTGGTTGACGAGAACCACTTATATATTGATTGGCACTACTTTAAAAATATAATCTGTTGTGGGACATTTTGTTTTGTAGACGCTATAAGTTGTTTCATTCAGTTTCGGGATTGGTTAAAGGTTTCATTTCCTTAGCCTTGCAAATACTCAACTGTAGTCTGAACATAAAATGCTTTTCGTCGTGTAAAAATATGTTCTGTTTAAAATATGAAACGTTTATACACCGCAGGTGACTAAACGAATACTTCAGTGTGCATTTCTGTAGATCAGGTTCTGTGGCGAGGACACCGCAAACAAACTGCAGAGCATCACGACTTTGAAGTGGGATGTAGGTCACACGTCTAATGTTAGCGCACAGTTAGCAAGCGCTAACACGGTTCTTGAGCTGCAGCACAGCAAATAATTATCTGCAGCATACAGTGCGTGGTGGGAAAAGACAGCATGATCCGAGAACGATGTACTGTTGACCTCCAGAAATAGTAGCAAAGCTGCATCGAGCTATAGGTAAGAGACCAAGTCTACTGTCCTGGCGAATCGCCATGGTGACTGGCCCAGATCGCTCGTCCCGGCGTGAGGTCAGCGTTTCCATAGAGATGGACCAGCTGAGTAGTAATCTGCTGTTGTTTATGCATGGCCAGTGAGGGGAGGGGCAAGAGAGGATTGAGGAAAGGGAGGGTGGGGGTGGGTGGGTACGTGACGGACATCTCCTCCATTCAAATTTGCATATTAAAGCATTCACCGCAGCACGTTCAGATCATCAAACCAGGACCAAGAGAACATATAAGCAATACATTCAAACAACACGCAGGCAACCTAGAAGACATAATGCGGCCACTCGCCCATCAAGGTTTCTGCGTTCAAAAAATACCACTGAAATCTATAGGCTGAAGGAAAAAGGGGGTGTGGCCTTATGCAGTATTTCACTGGCTCCACCCTCTCCTCCTCCACATGAATATTACCAATGGGATAATGCACTAAGCCCCTTCAAACCCCTCCTGAAGAGCGCTCACTCTAATCCAGTGAGATTTTAATAGTCACAAGAGACCCTATTTCCGAGGATCACGTTGAAACGTGCTCTCAGGCGTTCAGTGAATCTGTGGGTCCATGTTGTGTACCACAGAGACATGCACACAAGCGGGCAAGTCCCTTGCTACACTTCTTTCTCTCGTCATCTTTATCTCCTTGGTTCCAGAAATCCATGTAAAGGACATTTTCAACAACTACTGGCTTTGTATGTGGCGCCTCCCACTGACTAAACCCGCTTTAGTAAAATCAATGTCTGTTCACCGCGTGTTTGCTGTCTTTTACTCAGAATCCTATTTATAGGTTTCTCTTTAAACGTTGCTGAGTAATAGCTACAACTTCAATAATCCCCAAATTGAAAAAGAAAAAAAGTCTTAGACTACTGAAAATGGGAGACTTTTTGTCATTTAAAACAGGAGGTTTTCCAAAAGAAAAAGAAAACTTAAAATTAAGGAAACATTTTACAACATACCAAATACTTATTCATCCTGAAATTTCCCTTTATATATATTTACCATTTCATAAAAGGATCCAAATACAGCAAAAGCAGTAATATTGTGAAACAATTATATTATTTAAATACCTCCTTTCTATATGAATATATTTTATTATGTAATGAATTCCTCTGTTCAAAGCTATTTTTCAGTATCAGATCACTCCAGTCTTCAGTGTCACACGATCCTTCAGAAATATAAACATCATATATATATGGGGTGGGGGATGGATGGGTTTATAGTAATTCAAACTTTTAAGTTACTTTAATCTTCATTCAAATTTTCTTCATTTAATTTGTTACTTTCTATTCATTAAATTATACCCAGCTTTTTCCCCAGCATAATACTTTGTTGAGCAGCAAATCAGAATATTAGGATGACTTCTAAAAGGATCATATGGAGTAATTATGCTAAAAACACAATAATAAATTACATTTTAAAGTATACTTGAATAGAAATCAGTTATTTTAAAATAATAAGATACAGAGCAGACGCATTTGGACTAAATTGGGATTCTGATTTAACATTTCCAAAGAAATAAATATCCCCCACAAATAGTCTTGAAAACACACTATTTAATCAAAATCTCTGTAAATACATTAGCATCAGCTAACAAGCACTTCGTAAAGTGGAAATGTATAGAGAACATTGAATGGCTATAGTAGAATATATATATATATATATATATATATATATATATATATAAATATACACACACACACACCTTGGGGCAAAAAAACAAAAGGCTTTAATGTTCTGTAAACAACCAATTAGCAACTTTTCAGCTACTGGCCCTTGTCTATCTTATTTGTCTTCATACTGACATTTCAGAATATATGAGCAAGTGACCATTTATTGTTTGCAGTGTATATTTTGTGATCATTATTAGTATTTAAATCTGTTACCAAAACTCCAGTTCTTGAACTGAACGTGCCAGAAAATAATCCTGAATGACTTGCTATAAACAAGTACATGTGTACATATGAATCTGTAAGGCTGCTTGACACGTCTCATCTGAGCCCCAGCAGAACTGTACTGTGAGAGAGGCTCTGCTCACAAACACGGTTAGGAAAGGGGCATAAATATAGTGGCTCAGCAACACTGCTTACACATGGAATGCATATGTTCTTCATGGATGATGCTCCTCATTTCCCCAGTGACAGGCTGTCAGAGAAGACAAATGCAGAGATTACCGCCGAGGGAACTATGCTAACATATGGGCATAATACAAACAGAAAAGAATACTTTAAGACATAGCTTTAGGCAAATTGTGCATATGCATTCAGGCTGTTCAGTATTTATTATTAAGAGGAGGGGGGAAAAAAAACTATGTGAGAATAGTATTAGACTCTGTCCTGCACTGCTCAGATCATATGCTTCATACTTCATTAAAGGATTGTCCTCTTTTTAACTACAGCTGGGAATGTTGTAGTGTGTTTTGAAGATCACCGCTGGGTAAAAGAAATGTAATTCTTATTATTATGTGGATCATTGGTTAGGATCTTACTTGTTAAAGGAGCTGTCCTGGAGGTTCAAAACGAGGCTGTCTGCGCTCAGGTACACCTTGTTCTGGGAAGCTGACACCTGGTTATGACATATACACAGATTACACACAGACAAGGACATCAAAAAAAAAAAAAAAAACCTCCACATTAATAATTAATCCATATCTTACTAGATTGCAGATCGAGCCCCAGCCCGGCCCGCGTCCGACAGAGAAGTAACCGAACCCCTCCCGAGCCCGACAGGCATTAAGATATTTATTTACGATCCCAACCCGACACAGTTAAAATCTAATCTTTTTCTCATACTAATGACACATGTACTTTTTTTGTGTGGAAAGCCTGCTTTTATTAAGCAACTCTAGGAAGGTGTTCAGAAATGTCAACATCAGCGCACACGAAAAATCAAACCTTTGCATCAAGTGAAACAGGCCCATTGGCTACCTACTAAGCAGTTTTAAATTATAAATAGTCAATGCCTTATCGTGCTGATGTGACTGAGCCCGACCTGAACCCGAGCATCCTTTCTAAATATCTGTCCAAACCCGGCCCGGCCCGGCCCGTCAGGTACCGTCAGCTCAGGTCGGTTATCCATCCTCTATATCTTACAACATATATCACATGCTGCATACTATGCACTGTATTTTATTCTATATAATAACACATACTATTTTACTAATGTAGAAATGGTTAGTTTAGTATGTAAATTTAATATATCTCTGCTTTGACCCATTATTTAAATGACTTTCAAACATTTCCAAGGTAATAAATATTGCAAATATGCATTTATGTGATTATGTAGCATAACATTTTTTAAAAACATCTTATATGGAGGTCTATTCTTCACTTAGGAATAATAATTAGTCATTTGGGCCTTGTCTTCATGTTTTGCTAGTAAGCGCTCTTATGCAAGTCTCTTATGTTCACCAAGGCTATATCAATTTGCTTAAAATGCAATAAAAACAGTAATATTATGAAATATTATTACAATAACTGTTTTCTGCTTGAAAATATTTTAAATACAGGACGGAAAAGCTGAATTTTCAGCAAACATTACTCCAGTCCTTAGTGTCACAGGATCCTGGAAATCATTGTAATATGCTGATCTGGAGGCCAAGAAACATTTATTGTTACTATCAAAGTTGAAAACGGTTATGCTGCTTAATATTTGTGTGATTGTGTTTTTCAGGATTCTTTGATGAATAAATAAATGCTGTTCTCTTCAACTTTCTATTATAAAAAATGTATATACATAATAAATGTAGGTGTCCTTTTTGATTCATTTACTGCATCATTGCTGAATAAAATAAAATACTTTATACATACCAGAAATATTTAACCGGTAGCATTTCAACATCTGTTAACATAAGTTAACCAACTATTTCTTCGTCTTACCGTCTTGGCGATATTTTGGGCTGCTCTGATACGTCTGAGTTTTAGGTAGCCAGGGTTCTTCGTAACAGCTTGACCCAACTGGAGTGCACAAACACACAAAAACAAAAGCAAATTACACCGTACCCTTGGTTGTTTACTGTCAGCAGACAGCCATTGACCTGCGGCCCATTTTAGAAACAGAATTGCATCATATCAGCAGGAAAGGATCCAGCTGCAAAGTCACTGAAAGTGTAAACGCTGAAACATTACAAATCAAAAGAACAACTGAGACATGTCCATAAAGCACAAACAAACAAAAAAAAAAAAGAACAAATGCTTTCAAATGTGTTTTGGTTGCTAATAGCTTGTTGAGAATGAGGGGGCAACAGTTCAAAATAGCCTGGATGTATGACTGCAGAAACTGACTGTGGCTTAATTAGCACAGAAGCAGTATTCATTAATTATATCCGATAATTACAGTCATTTACCACTCACAGATCTAGAACATAATAACAGGGAACAATAATTATATGAAACAAGGTGCTTGTAGCTGAAAATAGTGCATTTGGGACATTTTACAGTAACAACAGAAACTCATATATTTTGAAACATTACTTCAACGATCGTCAATATGCGTGTTGAAGTGAAGCGGGGAAAGTAGCAATAGCGTACCATTTTAGCAGCCTCCGCTTCTCCCTCAGCCTGTATAATCTTCTGTCTCTGGTCCTGTTTGGCCTTCTCTACATAGAACTGAGCCCTTTGGGCTTCTTGCTGAGCTACACGTCAACAAGAGAGGCAGGTTATTTCAAAGGAAAATGTCTAATACACACTTATTCTCCTTTTTCAAGATGACATTTCATTGAAACAGTTTTGTACAAGCTGTACGGTGCTGTTTGGGCAATAAGGAAATCTGATGAAATCAAGTCGTAGAGTGCCCTCTAGCGGAGAGCATTAGAATAAGCAAAGTTCTTTGTGAGACATTATAGTCTACACCAAGAACTAATCATTGTCTTTATTTTTAATGCATTATAACAGAAAGATACAAATAAGAAAAAAAGCAGATTTTTCTACAGCTGCAAGTGCAATGAAAAACAAAATAGAAAAAGGCATAATGTTTAAATTTGAAAAACAGACCTTGATAATATTTACTAATTTAATAGTTAGAATTTATTTTTAGCAATAACCAATATGATTAAAAGCCTGAGGTCAGTTTTTTTTTTTTAAACCAAACAAAAGTGACTTTTGCATCATTAAAAAAATATATATATTTCCAAATATATGCTTCTTACTGTAATTGTGCTGGATTTATGTAGACAAGAAATACATTTAATTAAATTTTGTTGTTGTCCACAATCTAGCTAAAAATATTTTAAACAACAAGAAAAAAGAATGACATCACATACTTGCACATCAACTTGTGACATCACCATGGAAATAGGAAAGTGATTTTTATAATGTTGCTTTTAGTTATTAAATTTAAAAACAAAAACAAAACAATAGTCAGTTTAAAAACTACCTAGATGAAAAAATAAAGAGTTATTAAAAGTACAACGGTATGTGGAGTTTGTTATTGTCAGTAACCCAATCGTTTTTATACCTAAAACTACACAGGAATGTAAAACTGTAATCTGCAGCACATACTTGCATTAATATCTAGTACATGATTATAATTAAAGAAAATATAACCACTGGATTATAGTGTATGATGTTAAGAAGATGGACCATTTTTAGTGCAAAGGTCACATTTTTATGTTATTTATAACATTTGAGTACTTATATTTGTTGGGTAAGTTCTAAGACAAAGAGTGTGGCATTCAGACATTGGCAAATATTAGGCTATTGTGTCTTCATAAAGAGTATGCATCCAATGTAAACACGTCATATTATCAGTAGGGCTGAATTATTTGATGTGTCGATTAATTAATCTAATTAATTTAATCTAAGAAAGAAATAATTAAGATATAAAATTTTTTTGGAGAGTGAACTACCACTTTAAAATAATACTATACATAAGAAAGTGGTGGTAACTGTCTTAAAAAATCATTCATTCACTTCAGTAATTCAGTAACTGTCTCTTTATGAATGGGCCTTTGAATCATTGGTTCACACGATTCATTCAAAACCTAAACGTTTAGAGATTCACACTGAACACATTACACTGACAGCCCTAATTATTAGGTGACTAGGTACAATGTAAGTTTTGTTTGATTAGGAAGCTTTTTAAGGCTATTTTAATATGTATTACCTTTATCAAAAGTGCATAGTTTACACATTTCGGTACTACTAACCGACTTGTTTGG
>JAUMHR010000043.1:2529509-2543740 GCA_032361145.1 Enteromius fasciolatus
AGGCTATTTTAATATGTATTACCTTTATCAAAAGTGCATAGTTTACACATTTCGGTACTACTAACCGACTTGTTTGGCCTCCACAGCAGCAGTGTACTCTTTGCTGAAGCTGAGCTCTGTGATGGCCACGTCATCCAGGATGATGTTAAAGTCTTTAGCTCTCTCAATTAGATCTCGCCTTATGAGCAGTGACACCTGCACACCAAAATACAACACCACACAAATAACAGCTAGGCTGATTTTCTCAGTAACTGATCAACCTCTTTAAACCATCAACAGACATGCAGAAACAATTAGGTCCTTATATTTAGAACTGTTCTTTCTTAATACAAAGTGTTTTTACATAAATGAATATGAATGTCCTAGTATCTTACATGTCCTTCTGTTGTTTTACAAACAATAACATTTGAACTGAACGCCGCAAGTTTGTGTAAACCTCATGTTACCCAACTCAAACTCAAATATTGATATGACAATGTAATACATTTTGTTCACAAGTCTAAATTTTCTCGATACTTTAATACGAAATATTGAATGTAGTGTGCCTTAGCTCTTGTGTCAGATGAGAGTGTGTGAAATAACAGCCCATATTCTTAAACAGCTCTGTGACTAAATACAGACAGAGCTTCTTAGCCTCCGCAGATAGTTAATCATTTCTGTCTCACAGAGGATCAGACCGGAGAAGCTACTGCCAGTCAAAGGGCAGGGGTAGAAGGTGAATGTATGGGTTAAGAAGTTAAAATAGAATCTGCATTAAGATAAATACCTGATGATACCGATCCTATTCTTTTGGGAATGTCTATTCTACAGATATGTCCCGTGTATGACTGACTTTTGTTTTGTTCAAAAACAATTACATGTCTGTGGTATCTGTAAAATCACCGTTGGGCTCCACCGGTGATTTAACTTGACCGATCAGTCAAAAAGCAAACAGTCATGGAACGACAAGCAAACATTGCTGAAATCCGACTGCTGAGTTAGTACTGTACCTGGGCTCTCTGTGTGATTAGTTGGGAGGCATTGAACTTGGCCACCACGCTCTTAAGCACCTCATTGACGATAGAAGGAAGCACGCGTTCATCATAGTCTTTCCCCAGCTGCTGGTACATGATTGGCAATTGGGAGGCAATGGGTCGAGACAGCACACGAAGAGCTATGTTTACCATCTGAAGATCTGCCATGGACAGAGTCACGTGAATTAACCGGCACAGGGTATGCAGCCTAGCAAAATCATTTGAAACTTTATCCAGCCAGTGTTTAGAATATATTGAATATATTAAAGTCACCTTTGCTTCCAGTGAGGGATGAAATCTTCCTCGGCCTGGCTCGTATATCATAGATGATAGGGTACTGGAACCAGGGTATCCTAAACGTAAGACAGGTGCATTGTAACTTTTTACAGCATTTGCTTCTCTCAACATGCCCTCTCATGTTGTTCTGATCCTGTATGATTTTCTTTCTTATGTAAAGCATACATTGAGAAGTTTAGGCAGAACGCATGACTGATTCGGTCTGCTTCAATTTTAAGGAATAGTTGTGTATTCTGGATTATTGCAATGCTTTTGATGATGGCAAACAAACTGAACTACATCTTGGATGAGCAAATTTTCATTTTCGAGTAAACTGCTGAAAGCTTTTGGGTAAATTGTATACAAGTACATATAAAAGTAGCTAAAGTCTTTAAAAACCAGACAACAACTGCGTGATGACTAGCAAGATTTAAATAATTAAAATAACCAAAAGGTTCTGTGTGTGGAGGTGGAGATAATGAAATTGCTTATGTTTTATGAGAACCAAATCAGCCGTATTAGAATGATTTCTGAAAGATCTGGTGACACAAGAGCGTTGACCATTCAGCTTTGTCATGACAGGAATAAATCGAACAGAAATACATAAAAATAAGACAGAATAAAAAATTCTGTATTACAGTAATAGTTCACATTTTTAAAGTACTACTGCTTTTACCATTATAATAAATGCTCATGGCTCTAATGACAACCCCTGAGTTTAATGTACCTGAAGTGCAATCCTTCTGCAAGCACAGTGTCCATCTGCATTCCTCCAATTCTGCTGAAGATAATAGCTCTCTGGCCACCCTCCACTACAAACACAAAACAAAACTATCTATTAAATTAAAAAAAATAAACAAAATCATTATAGCCGCCTTAAATCTTTCTTTGTTTCACCTGTGTATGTGGCTTCTTTGACCCCGTAGGCAAGAGCTCCAGCTCCGATGAGCAGCTTCACACCCAGCCCAGCTCCTCGGGGGCCAGACCCCATCCTGTTGACAACCTGCCTCAGCTGCTGCAAAAAACCCTGGGACAGACAGACATGTAAAGACACACTTGTTGAACAAATCTTAATATACTCATTTAAACTGTATACATGATGTCGTATGATATCTAGATAGCATGCTTGATCCTCCTACAATACACAAACTTGAAAAAGACAAGTCAATGACAGCGGTGTAACTTACAAGCATGCGATTTTTAAGTAGACTAAAAAATATATGATAACAGATATGTTTGTTTAAAAAGAAAATGTATTAGTGATTTTTGTGGCATGCTAAAGATGAAGACATCCGTGAATAAATTCTAGTGTGCCAAAATGACCTTGTCTAGGACAGATGAGGGGCAATTTTAAAACACATAACGTTAGTTAACGTCATATAACTTCACGTCACTAACAAAAATTGTGAATTTTAAAATTATTAATGAGCTATTTCACAATAGTCGTACTTTACCACATAAATAAAGTTATACAAGGTTGCATCATAGTGGCATCATAGCTGGACCTTGCATAACTAGCACACAACTAGCATAGCTTTCTTTAAATCGTAAATTAACACATAGTACTAAATGCAAACTACTAGACGCTGGTTGTTTAAAATAAATGTATTATCCGCGAACAAAATCTTTCTTCACGTTTCTAATAATTTCTTTAGATTTGAACGTATTGACTAACTTACTCCAGGATCTTTACTCGCCATGCCGTCCTGCTGTACGCTGCGCGTCACCGGTGACAGTCCGAGCACGTGGTACTACTGCAAAGCCTAGGTTACCCCGTGGCACCATGGGAGTTGTAGACTTCTGAAGAAGCTGTGCAGCAGTGAAATGAACGTGATTAAACCGAAAACATGTTTTAAACGTTTTTACAATAGCCATGTGAAGAAACTTGTGTGTGTTTATAGTTGTATTTAACTTTAAATACATGGCACTTAGGTTCTGGTTGTTAAAACACATGTAGAGTAGCCTACATGAGTAAGATACTCTAGTACAAGAGGATATCGCTCACTGATTCTCAATTGCAGCCCTGCTCTGTACATTTTGCATGTCTCTGCAAATTGCATGTCTCTGTTATTTAACATGCCTCATTCAGATCATCAACGCAACATTCAAAACGTTCAGAGCAAAGTGGGTCTCAAGGACAGGAACTGAGAGCCACTGGCCAGCAGGAACATATCAGGAGGTGGCAGTAGAGAACTCTTGTGTACAGTCTAAAGTCAAGCTTTCTGAACTGCTGTGTATAAGTATATGTTAGACCTGAGCAGTGTGCATAAATCTTCATATACGTCGTACACGGTGGATTTTACTGCCTGTTGATAACTAACCCAAAACGACTGACTTTGAATCCATCCTCATTCTTCCACAAGGCTTCGTTTTGTCATTGAACTATTCCTAATCACTCGTGCAAAGATAGCTATCTTTATCACTCAAGATATTTTCTAAATTTATCTTTATTTCAATTTCTTTTCACAAGTTCGTCTGGTTAGATTTCTACAGTGTGTATGGCACACAGTGTATTTACTTCTTTGTGTCAGAGATACCTGACACGACTGACTGCCCCGCTCCAAATCCTGCTGTATGTCACTTCTTTACCCCTGCTTGTCACAATGGCAGATGGTGGATGTATGAATTTAGCACTGACAAAAACACTCTGAACACCCATGTGATGCTCACTGTGCTGTCATTGAGTGACCTTTGACTAGTTTGACATCAGCCCATCTGGCATCTCCTGGGCTGAGGCATTCATTCATTGGCATTCACTTCAGTGCATCCAAGTGTTGGCCTGTTCACCAGTGTCTAAGCAACCTCAGGTCAAGTGAGTCAAAAAGAAGAACCAATAACATCAGCTGGAAATGATATCATGTCAGTGCAAGTTTATAGTTTAATAAAGTTCAATGTAATATGTTCAGTGTAAAACATTCTTAGGTCACAATGTGAAAAACGCTCAATTTTTTTAATAGGCTACAGATCAGGTAGTAGCTCTTTAACGTAACAACTGTGCATTTTCAATACAGATGTTTAAGTTAATAATAGTTACTGTATAATTCCTTCAACAGGTTTGTTCAACACTACGATTCATTCAGAAAGTAAGAACAACTATTGTGGACTGATGCTACTGCTTTGTCTCTGGTTGTTTCTGTAACAGAAATATATTAAATAACTGTAATATAATTTAACACCTTGTTTACTCAACTGTTTTATATCACACTTTCAGTTGTGTTTTAGTGCTTGGCTGTAATTACCTGTGGCCTGCAGGCAAATTAAAAACCATAATATCTGGAAGAACAACACTGCATGCATGTGCATAATTACATGACTCACACTGGCTTGTCATATGCTTTTATGAATGTGTACACTAGCACAAATTTACATTTCAACTTGCAAACACACTCAAAGATATGTTCTTTAATTTAGGTGCTTCGGTCTGCTCTGGGATAGAGGCTTCCTACAATCCTTTAGTTTTCAGCTTCAGTCTTGACTCACACACAGGAGAACACAAGGACATCTGTGCCAAGAGCACAGAGAGTTCAAATTCGGCTTTGATGATCGATGCATTTTTGTCTTTGGAATGGAGACTTGAGAGCAGTTTGTGAAAAAGCAGAAGATGTTAAGGTCAATTAGCATATGAATGTCTGACATGGAAACTTGCATGCAAAGTAAGTTAACTTTGCCTTTTGTATGATGATTTAAGAGAGAGAGAGAGAGAGAGGTCTGTTGAAATAAGTGACTCACAAGCAAGTGGCTTCATTTAAAAAAACTTTGACACAACAGATATAAATGCACCATTTGGAAGTGCACACTTGAGGTTTAGCAGCACTCTGAGCAAAGCCAGAAATTTGTTTGGTAAAATGAATGTAAAAGCAAGTCCTGAATACTTAATGTGCTGTAATGGCCTGAAATCTATATATCTTTAAGAGAAAACAAACAAATACATAAAACAATGAGTTTACACGTTTTGCATATAATATGTTAAATATTACATGCATAATATGCAGTGATGTTTGTCACATGATGTCACATAATATGCATACTCCTTAATCTTTTGTAATTTTTATAACGTCATTGCATGTGAAATTGTAGAAGCATTACTAGTAGTAAACTTTTTTTCTGACATTTCCTTGCATTGTATATTTCTGCTTATGCCCACTATTCTGCCATTCACATACACATTTCCATTTATACACTTCTTCATTTTGTCATGTTTTTTTTTTTCTTACAGAGAATTGAAAGTCTTCAGGCTCAAAAATAGGAAATATTAGAGGAAATTAGAAGAATGGGATGAACAGATGAGGTGGACTAAAATGGTGAATAAAAAAACAAACCAAACAATGAGCAGAACATGAAAGATCTGCAGAGAAAAAATGAATAAAGGGAGACCCATTGATAATTAAGGACACGCTTTTCATGTTCTTCGGAGATGACCTTCAGGATGGACAGAATATTGGATAAACAGTTCAAAGAATCCCCACTGCTAATACAAGGGCACACATGAGTAGCTGTGAGGTCAAATCAGCCAGCACATTAACAGCAGAATGACTGAACTGCCAGTGCTTAAGTGCTTAACATCGTATCCAGCATACTGGACTTTTGCTAAAAACATTTCCAGAAATTCATGAAAAATAATGTGGACCGAAAGAAGACTTGAGGTTGCCGTTATTGAGGATTTCTATGGCCTGCCCTCATTTTCTAGTTATTCAGGGTGGGGAAATATTTGATTGCATGTCAGCTCATTAATTTAAAGCTGACATACAGTGTAGAGTGGATGACTTCTAGTGAATAGGTCATTGTGTGACTCACTTGTGATTAAGCTTGGACTGCTACACTGAGCAAGAGACAATCAATCAAAATGAACGCCTCCAATGAGACAGTGATGGAAGAAAAACGGTACTGTAGGTCCAAGCAAAAAACCATTACGGTAATACAAAATAAGTGAATGAAAGAATAAAATAGTAAAAATGTGTGTGTTTCTCTCTCTCTTATCAGAAGCCCTCTTATTAGTCAGCAGTTCACTGATAAAAGTGTAATGAGCAGCGTAATGTACAGAAGCATCTTGAGTTTTGTTGTTATTTGTGAGCGGTGGCATACAGCTTTATATAATCATTTGTTAGTAGTCTTTGGATTTTGCTGATTTACACAAAACACAGCGGGAATCATTGTGAATAGTGGTTAATCAAAAAACAAACAAACAAAAAAGACAATGCATGAAATAATAATAATATCCATATCAATAGTTTTATGTGTCACAATTTTATTGTGACACATAAAACTATTATGTTTAATAATAAAATAAATATTAAACTATTATGTTTATTATATATAAACTATTATGCATAAAATTGTGTTGTTACAATAACTTTAATAAGAATTTAAGAATAAAGAACAGTTTTTGTATTTTATTGGCGTACATAAGACTCTTTGTTGTTGGTATTATTAATCTGTTTTTCAAAATTCAAAATTATTTTTTATTAAGTTATATATATATATATTTATATAGACATGCATCTATAGGTGCATGCCTAGGAATAATGTGTAACACAGAAAAATGTCCTTATTTTAAATGCCAACCCAATCAAAATTATTTAAATTTTTCCTTATTTAAAATGTCAAAAGCCATTAAAAAAATAAAAATAAAAAACCCTCAAAAGGCAAATACAGTGGTATTTAAATCATATCACTTTAACAAGTCTTTGATTTAGATATTTTCCTTTAGATATTATCCTTATCCAAACTGAAAGAGGGACATTGTACATTCTAGTTATAGCTCCACGTTTGAAATGTCCCGGAAGGAATGCATCCAGTGTGAACAAGCTAAAAAGTGTGGAGGTTGCCAACTTAAGGCATGGCATTATTAATCTTGCAATAAACTCAATTATATTTTGAACCTATGTAACCTAATATGTTTAATAATGTAATATGTTACTAACATCATTACATGAATATAGCGCATGTTCTCTTATTACTCAGCGTTCTAAAGTAAATGAATAAAAGTGTAGAGTAGTGCACTGACGCCCTCCGGCAGCAGCAGCAGCAGCAGCACGTCTCGAGTGTTGATGTTATTCATGGGAGGTGGCATACTGCTCAATGAGGCGTTTCCGTGCTCAAGTGGGCTGGGACTCGAACATTTCCACTAAGGAGTGGAATAACCCGAGGAAAACAGAGGAAGACCACACAGCTTTAGCCGTATCACGCAGTAAACCCACTACCTCGAAGCTCACGGCGTAATATGAACGTCAGAAACTCGGATGCACGGTCTCGTGAAAGGTCCTGTAAGAGGAATCCTCACGTGGACGCAGCTGGAGCATGAAAACATCTCAGGGATAGCTCCGCTCCTCTTTCTCCTCCTCGTTGACAATTTACAGTAGTGGGGTACCAACACACACGCCGGTGTTTTCAGCACTTGGACTGAATATGTACCAGGGACATTCACAGGTAAGCTCGCGTGCTTCTTTCATTTATTATTGGCCAGCGGCGCGTGAAGCATCTCATCTACAGACACGTGCGCATGAGGAAACTAATTCATCCTTAATATGAGGAGTTTATCTTGTTCTCACCGGTCAAATCTCATTCTCTTAAGCTATATTTTAGTATGTGGGCAATGGGCAAACACATTTCACGACAAAAGCATGAACTGCATGAGGGGGGACGTTAATTGTGAAGAAAAAAACAATGTTTCAAGGCGTTATTTTGTCCTATTTAAACATCTAACAGTCTGAACACTATGTTCTGCTTGTATTTGTCCAAAGCACGCAATAAACACCGTTGTTTTAAATAGCCTCGATATATAAGGTCCTTGTGAACCCCACTCAAAGTTTTATATTAAGAGTACTTTTAAAGGCTTTCCTATTATGTGGTAAAATACATAATATAATTATTATAATTTATCCTCAAGGTTTCTTTATGTATATATAATTTTGTGTTTGTATACATGTGTTTTACTATTTTTAAAATCAGTAGTCAGTCACATTTGCATTAACCAGTAAACGTGTGTGTATGTATATGTACATATGTGTTTAGGTCTAAGTATGCACATGCCATTTCTATAATAAAAAAAGTGGGTCTTGAAGAACTTTAATCCGTTTTAAATTAATTTTCTTACTTTTTATTTAAAAAGTAAGACTTTTCACAAATTACAAATGAATGAAACTAAAATGAGTATTGATGTCATGACCCCTGCACAACTGCTGGCTCAACATCAGTGTTTTGCACTTGGAAGGAATTTGACCTTCATAGAGTCAGATGAACTTAGATATTGCCTGCTGCCGTTCACATGACTGATGATGCTGTGCTTGCACTTCAGGGAACTGCCATCAAGTGTGGTTTGCTTCCGAGTCTTCAAGATAAATGCGTCTTCTGTCTCTGCGAGCTGTAAATCTGAGTAGTATTGTATTAGACCATAGATATGTGTCACATTTCTCACAATCGGATAAAGGGAATGTGTTTGCGTTTACTGTTTGAAATTGTGTATTGTGTATGTTTGCAAGTAATTTGCTGCATCACAGTGTTTTGTGGCTGCTTATTTTCCTCATTGTTTTCTGTCTGGCGCTTTAGATGTGCAGTGCGAGGAACAGTTGTGATGTTTTTAAATGTGTTTTTGGATTTCAAGTTGCGTTCAAAAGCTCAAATGGTGCTGGTTTATGGATGTTACACAAGCTTCCCACAGATGTCTGCCACTCACAACACTGCATGCCCTGAATCTGCATAGAAGACACAAAGAGTGACTACTTATATACGGAAGAATTAAAAAATTTCCTGAATTCTCAGATGAGATTTTAAAGGGTGCCCTTATGTCCACCTGAAACGCTTTTGATATAGCTATGCCTGTGCATGTGATATTTGAGGCTTTGCCTTCTGAAGGTGCATTAGTTCAGCCTTGCGTGGGGTTGCGAGAGACTAAAAAAGAGAAGTGAGAGAAAGCCCTTTGATGTGCTTTTCTTCTTTTATCAGAGAATTTTGTGCTTGGAATGCAGCTTTTCTCCCATGCATGTTAGCCGGCTTAGATGTGTGGTTATTAAGCGTTTGAGAGGGATAGAAAGCAAATTTAAAAGAGAAATTAAAACATATTTAGATATATTAGATGACATTAAGCCATGTATTTCCCATACACAGATGAAACTCTGTGCTGCATTATATTAAGATCTATCAATCTATAAACGAACAAACTATTTCCTGAAATTCATTTGGACCTCATTAAGGATGGAGATGCAAGTGAAGCCAGGTACCTACAGAGATACATTCATATAAATCCCCACCCCAATTGTATCATGATTAGTTTAACATCCGAACTGACTTGAATCATCACATATTTTCAAAGATTTTACATCTCTACATTTCATACTGAAAAGAAACTATATGCTTCTAACTGAAAGTTGAGAGCTATAGTTCCAGTCACACAGTTTGCAGTGTTTGGCAATGTTCCTAGGAACTATGGGAAACGATACTTATATGTTGATAACAATTGAACAGTGGATTATAGTTGACTAACAATACACATCTCTGAGTAGCACAAATGAATGAAAATTAAAATTAATGCTGTAAAATGTGGAACCAGTAGCATTAATTAATAGCTTCAACACATATATTATCTGTTTGGAGCCTTTTGTTAATTGTATTGTTCATGTATCATCTCCATGGAGTGTCTCAAAAGAAACCAATTATTATTGCTACAAAACCCAATTTAGCACCAGTGAAAGGAGCCATTATTAACCATACAACATATTATAATTTTTAATAATTTAGTTTATAAGTTCTTGTTTTGCACATGACAGTTTGACCCTAAGAAGGAATATAACAAACAATAATATGGTGGGAATTTCCAGCCACCTCTGGAAAATAGCCTGCATGAAATAATAATACTAATACTAATACTAATAACACCAGTAATAGTGACAGTGGGTCAACGCACTCAATATAAACTCAATATAAAAAACAAATATAGATTTTTCTGGTTAAAATTGTGATTTAAAAATGTGATTTTTTTAAAAAACAAATTAACAAATAGGTATAAATAGAATAGGTAAAAATAGGTATGTAAAATTAAAAACCATGTCCACGTCTTTAATATGAAATATGAGTTATTTATGTTTCTACAGGAGGGCAAACATCTGCACAGTTCTATACACGGGAGAGAAACATGGATTAACATGTGTGTAATTTAGAGAGAAGTATTATTTTTCCTGTTTATGCTGCATTATTGAGCACTAAACACATATAATGTCGGTTTAATTCATACCGGACACAGAGGGTGACCTCGCACATTAACTCCAAAGATGTTATAGAGTTCAGGATGTTCCAGGAAATCTCTAATATGGACAAAGGTATCTGTCATTGAACAGATTAGAAATGCTTGAACTCATCTTGCATATGTTTTATAAGAAACGTGTAGAATTACACAGTGGTAAATTACATAATATTTAATTATATTATAGCATATATTGTCTTTCTCATTCTATAATAAGAAGCGACACAAGGTCAGAAAATGAAGTTATTTTAAACACTTGACTGATGCTGCGGGGTAAAACAAAACACCTTAATAAATGCTTGTTGAGATTGGGAGGATGCTTGGTGCGTGCTTTTTTCAGATGCATGTTCAAAGCAACTCAAACTCACAGTACTTGCAGAGACGGGGCGGCATTTACTACTGATGCTGAGCAAATATTTATTTAATTAAAAACCACAGCGTTTTAAATAATTGCTTTAATCCAAATTGCAATATCAGTTTAATTTCAATTAATCAAGCAATAATATAGAAGGAAAACACCTGATTGGGACTTTATCATGACAAAACAACATGAATAAATAGATTTCTAGAAGCCTTTCAGATCAGTGTGGTCTCAGTCGGAACATTAGAAATGAGATGACCGCTTGTGAAAGTCAATGAAAGATAAAACGTGCCATAAAACATTGATCACACTCATTTAGCTCACAATATTCCAGTAACCCAAGATATTTTCAAATTGTAACCATTAGTGAGCCCTATAGATAGAGCACCACTGCATGGCTTATCTTAAATTGTGCTGAACTTGCCAATTTCAATGTTAGCTAATGGATAAGTCCCATTCATGGATTCAGTATCACAGTATACTTAAATGTCATTGAATCCTGGGAGAACCGAAGGCAGGCCACATATGCTTGCTCACTATGGAATTCATTCTCTCCTGCCTTCAAAAAGTGGGTCAGATGTGAACCCTAAGGCAGGTTGCTCTTCGCTGCAGCTTAAACTGCTAATCACTTAAAGCATCTGGATTTGGCTGATGACACTGCAGCTGTCGTGCCACTTTTCCTGAACTGGATCACGCGCCACAGACCACATGCTACCATCTGACACAGCAGCCAGAGTGGATGGCACACATATTCCCTGGTGAAAGTGGGTGCAAAACGCGGAGGATTATTGTAAATTGAAAAATGCACACTGGGTTTTCTCTTTGACCCGTAAGTGTGCCACACAGATTAAACTCGCATCCTGTTCTGCCTTCAAATAATGTCTGTTGTCACGTGGTTTACGTAAATATGCTCTAGCCAAACATTTCTTTTCTTTTGTCACCGTGAAGAGACTATTTGAATGTGATACGTTTTAAACTGGGGCTTTTGTCTAACTCTGAGTAGAGTGTGGTTGCTGAAGGTATGATTAATGCTAATAAGCCTCTGGTGGGCCGCAGCGGGGCTGACACTGACCTCGGATATGAGCAAAGATTGATGCAGCCTTAGGCTGCTTAATTCTCAGAGGTATTGCTTAGAGGAGTTTCAAGGTAACATTTTTTTGTTCTTACCAGAAGCTTAGATCTGTGCTTGATATTTGTGCAGTAAACTAGAAGTTTGGAATTATGTTTTCTTCCAGCTATGAAGAAATCACAAGTTTAGCATGTAGGCGTGTGAAGCCTGTTTAATATTGAACGAGTCATAAGTTTGATAAAGGAGGTAATGGGTATATTGATAATGGGTATAGGGCTGGGTATCGAGTACCAACCAAATTGCTTCGATACCATAGAGTATCAAAACAGTCTTGTTGTTTGTTATCAAAGTTCAATACCTAGGGGGTAATCTCGTCAACATCAGTGAGCCAATAAGCCTGCCGTACTAGCCAGCGAGTTTGACAGATTCAAACATGTACGGAGAAGTCTGCTCTAGCTCTCGCAGGAATTCGTGTTAAGTTACATTTACCAACACGCTTGAAAGGCTACATTAGTGTAGTTTTAAAATGAAAATTATCCTTGTTCATACTAGCATTTCCACAAGATCTTTGTCGATATGCTACTATACGACAGAAAGAATGACCATTGCACAATGCACACTGTAGCATTATGCTACGTAAGACAATAAATAAGATTTGTATTGTGTATTTACTCAAAGCTCACTTCAAACCACCATCGAATGTTTGTAATAACTTCTGATTGCCATCTAATATGTGTTTTGGTCATGTAATGTTGCTGAAAAATATTATGAGTCAGAAATGCATTGGTGGAAGACAAAATACTGGCAGACAGCTTCTAATGTTCATCAGTAAATCTGTGGAAAATTAATATATATATTAATAGCTATATGCATTTTAAAACTAACACGCACTTGTGTGAAGTTAGACCAACAGATGTGTAAACTAAAAACTATTTAAACTTTATTAAAACTATTTGCATTGAATTATTTTGTTGGATATATATATTTAATTGTTGCAGTGGCTCAGGAGATGAGGCTTTGAGTCTGTATAAATGTCAAAAACTGTTTTTTCAATAAATGTTTTTTGAGATAATGTATCGAAAAAGGTATCGTTCAGGAACCGGTATCAAACTCAAGGTATTAGTATCGATATTAAAATTTTTGAACGATACCCAGCCCTAGTTATGAGTGCTACGTACGCTTCAGAAGGTTAGTTAGGTTAGTTTTACTACGGATATATACGTTTTATGGAACTTCAAAATAATGGCCACCATCCACCAGCATTACCAAGCCAGGAGAATTTATTTTTAATTCTGTGTTCATCTGAAAATAGAAAGTCACATACAGAGTTAGAATGGCTTGGAGGTCAGTAAATTGTGGCATAATTTTCATTTTTGGGTATAAACATATACTAATGATCAAGAAGGCCACACAATGCATTAAGAGATGGGGGGGGGGGGGGGGGTGTAAACTGTTGTGATCAATCATTTAACAGCACAAATTTTAGTCATGTTACAATAAGATAAAAATTTTGTTACATTTTAGAGATGTCCCTTTTTTAATGTGTGGGCTATATTTTGTGATAGGGTTATGGTTAGGCTGTGGTTGGACCATCTATCTCCACTATTATGTCTGGCGAGGGGGAGCTGGCCAGCTTGGTGAGCACTAATTTCAAACCCTGCATTTGAACTCTACTCTATCTGTAGTTTTCTTTTAATAGTTGTCTTTTAATGTAATCAGAGGAGTAGCTGAGCTCTGTTATTAGCTGATAGCCCAATCCTTTGAGGCTTTAACTTCAGCTAATTTGAGCAGGATTATAGCAAAATAGATAATTAGACATGCAGATATATAATTTGATGTCTAAATGGGTAGATAAGCTGGTTAGATACCAAAATCTTAACAATTTAAGCAATTTAAAGATGTTTCAGTTATCTGTGCTATAGATATAATGTGCTGAAATTCACACAGCCATTTACAGCTTGTGTTAGCATTACCTACAATTCCTCTGCTTGCAGATCCTTTCTTTGGTGTGATCATCTTTCACCCAGTCAACACAAGCTGAGTCCATCACCATTTGTGAGAACTGAATTTATCACCTCACAAATGAGGCAGTTTTTATGACATGACTGCACACATTCTTTTTTTCCCCCACATTTTCACACACAGTTGTCCTGTTCACACAGGATATATACTAGAATTTTTAGTAAACTTCTTAAACATTCTTTAAAGGAACACTCCACTTTTTTTGGAAATAGGCTCATTTTCCAACATCCCTAGAGTAATACAGATGTGTTTTAC
>JAUMHR010000043.1:2553222-2565645 GCA_032361145.1 Enteromius fasciolatus
CGAATCACTCCCCGAGACGACTCGTTCTTCCCAAGTCACATTAAAGATTTGTTTAAAATCAACAATTTCATCAACATAAAAAATATCGAACGTTATATCGGACAGATTTTTTATTGATATCGATCATTTGCCTATCGCGATACATATTGTTATCGTTTTATCGCCCAGCCCTAATTTTGTAATTATTATTTAAATCTGTTTCATATTAGGAAAATGTTATGCGGTTTCAGATCAAAATATGACTTTCTGTTTCCCCATATGAGGACACCGGGATTAAAACTGTTTATCATGCATTTTGGAAGACATAACAAATGAATAAGGAAAGAAATTACATTTCAGTATTCTATTAAATATTATATTTTAAAATATAATGTATTTATATATTTATATATATATATATAGCCAATTATTACTGCCATTATTATTATTCTTTTTACATTACATGTTGCTCCAAAAACACATTATTATGAAAATTTGATATAGTTTATAGATACATTTTATATAATTAGAAAACCCGTTTATGGGCATTTTACGCATATTTTGCAGAAAGAAAAATGGTACTCATTCTGTTATGACGTAGTTGGGAATCATCTTTACACATAGTTTCTTGAAAACTAAAAATGTATTGGTGATTTTAAAAAATAAGTTGTTTTGCCTAAGCGTGTTCATTCATGTCTTTTTATATGATTTTTATTACATTTTTAATGGCTCTAAACAATATAAAAACAACATACATTTTTTTTTCCCCTAAAGAGGTAAAAAATTCTAAAGAGGTAAAAAATTCATTGTTTCTGAAAGAAAAGGTTTCTGTGCGTTTTTCCCCATGTTTAAATTGAATGGGTTGATGTGTCCCAGATGTGCTCTGTTGCAAAACCTTCTTAGCGTATAGTAAAGGTCAGTTATGAGCTTGATGGAGTAGTTGTCAAGACTGAAATGACACTCAGTGTGGGTATTTAGGAACACTACGTTATAGATGGATGATCACAGACAGACTTGAGAGAAACCTTACAGAAAGAAATGCCAACACAGTGTACGTAAATAGCTGACATTTCCCCCTAAGTAAAGGCTGTCTTTACTATATGGTTTTTGTTAGCTCCTTTAGTGCTTAGCTCATATTCAAACAATAAACTGAGGGGGAACAAAAGTCTGACCTCTTATAATGAATAATGCAAGTGAAGAACGCTACATATTTGTGTTATATTAGATATTACTCAAGAAAAGGACAATGTCCTTCAGGTTGTTCACATAATTTGGGATGTCTTTAATGCCAAAAGCTAAAGCTTAAAGGGTTAGTCCACCTAAAAGTGAAAATTGTTTTAGTTATTTAATCAGCCAACCAGAGAATATTCAGCTTTGGCCTGTAAGCATTCATTTAGAAACCACCTTTCACAACCTATCATTTACTCATGAGCCCCCCTAGCAAGCACATAGCAACAACCTTCGAATCACTCTCAACACCCAGCAATCATGCGCGTTTTGGTACAAGTTTAAATCACAAAGCATCTTCTTTGAGAGCTCTTTTGTTTAGATGTCTCCAAAAACATTTATTGTGTTGCTCTTTTGTTGCTGGACCCTTGAGTGTTGCTTGAGAGGTTCACTTCATTGGTCACTATAAAACAGCACAGTTAGATTATCTTGGATTGCAATATGGGACCAACTGTGCAGTTGTTCAATTCAGCAAATACATAGGGGTTTAAATGACATTCTGCAGTGTTAAACATTGCCAGTGAATTGCTTCCACTCCAGCTCTCAGTGTCCCAGTGGTGGTTTAAGTGCTTAGATCTGTCTGAGTGGTGTAGGGACTGTTAAAAGCACAGTTGTTAGCCGCATGTTTTTTGGCTGGTGTATCCCTGAGTAGAGTAAGGGTACGTACGTACTTACGTACTGTAGCATGTCTGTGCTGAGGATATGTAGTTTTATGTTTTGGCAATGATAACTGTTTCATATCAAATAGAACTTATTTATAGGGATGCACTAATATTACTGATAAGTGGATGGTTATTTCCATGTTATGGCTGATAAATAGCCAGTATTAAATTAAATACTAATATGGGTAGTTGACGTATCCTATGGTGTGACGTAAAAATGCTATTTAAAAAAAACCTCTAACATTGAAGAAAAACTTTCCTCATGCTATTTGTAACTGTAAGAATAAAGATAATTTTTCCTTTGTTATTTGTAGGTTTTTTTTCTCTAGATTTTTGCAGTTATACCGTAGGACACAGTCCACGGTCAACAAATAAAATAAATTAAAAATAAAAAGCTGAAAGCTACAGTACAAAACTTTTTTATACTTTTTAACACAGTTTACTTTTAAATTAATATGTATATTAAAAAGTAATTAACCATTCACACTTAAATGAACTGATTGTCTGCTAAAAACAAATAATAAAAAAGCCTATTTGCTAAAAAATAATAGCACACCAATATATAGTGCATCCCTAATGTTTTTTTTGGCCTGTAGAATAGATGATAGCATGCTAATTATGCACATTGCTTTGTGTCAGTTGGGTAAATGTAACTTTTTTTTTAAACCAACAAAATATGGCTTAAAAAGCAAGAGGGTTTTTTTTTTCTTGTAAAGCTGTAAATGATAAGAATTTCATTTGAATTGGTAATGTTTTAATAGTGTTTCTCAAGGAAACCGCACAATTGCAGGAATTTGAACACAAACTGACACAACTCACTGTTGATTTCACTGTTGTAGGAGAAAGACTCTAGGGCGGTTGCTATGGTGCTGAAGGAGCTACCAAGTAAGGCATCCTCAG
The DNA here is from genome assembly GCA_032361145.1 of Enteromius fasciolatus. Lineage (NCBI taxonomy): Eukaryota > Metazoa > Chordata > Actinopteri > Cypriniformes > Cyprinidae > Enteromius > Enteromius fasciolatus. Next base: position 2,555,991 of record JAUMHR010000043.1, read on the forward strand.
ATGGAAAACCCCTGCTCACCGTGACAACCAAGGTGGGCTGAGCACATACACCCACCGACAGGGAGCACCAAGCGTGAGTGTGACTGTGTGAATAAGTTAAGTAAAACCAAGAGCTTGGTGCACCCTGTTCTAAATATCCCTTAGTGTTACGTGACACACATGAGCCATATGTGTGGAAGTGCTGAAGTTGCTTCTTGTTGTTGAAAGCAAGCTGCTTTATGGGGTTCATACTACCCATGAAAATGGGGTGTTCCTTTGGGACCGTCAGTGTTTTATGATACAAACAAGAGTGGCATTTGCTACTCTCCTCATAAGCAGCTGCATAATGTTCTGTTGCTTCTATTTATTTCTGTTTCTTGTTTTGGCTTTGAATCGCATGTACCTTACTGTTTTATACCAAACCCAGAGCTGCATGTTCATGTTATTTGCTGTTTGTTCACACTCAGGGAATCGTTCATTTGCAGGAAGCAAATGAAATGTGGATGTAGAGTCTTGCTGCAATGTGGGGAGGTCTATGTCATTTCTTTATTGTACTACCATTCTTCAGTTATATGAAGTAAATAAATGGATGTCATTTTTTGGCTGTCTATAAAAGGTTTACCCAAATGTTGGAGGATTTTGGGATTTGGAGGGCTTGGTTCTTCTATCCCTTTGGGGATGTGGCAGAGAGCCATGCATTTCTCAATACACAGTGATGAGCTGCTCAAAGGGGAATTTACTGCCAGTTACTGCTAAAAGTGTGTATTGTGAAAATGGGCAGAAACACACTTGCTATCTCACCCCTTACCAAAGACCAAGTGAAATTGAAAGTAATTGGTGAATTCTTGTACAATTTAGACTAAACGTAGATGTACAAAAGACAAAGTTTTTAGCAAATGAATGACTTAAATAACTATAAAGCAACGAGAGAGTCACGTCATATACAGGTATATGAAATAATTGTGAATAAAAATATAGGATATTTAGGATTAATAGGGGGACTTAATCAAATCAGGTAACAGTGCAAACTGACATTTTAATGGATGCGGCAGACTATTGAATTGTGGCATACTTTACTTTATCATTCTATAAAATATCAATATAGCATATGTTATCAATATAGCATTCACAAACTCCCCTATTAAATTAAATTACATGTACTAATTTTGCGTGTGGGCTGTCATAGCACATTGTTAATATGCCAGACAAATAGCATTGGGTTTTCTGAATAATGCAAGTCTATAGTAAGTCTTACTTGCATAAACTGCATATTTAGTTAAATTGGATTTTGAATGGTTTGTCAATAAATTGCTGAAACTATTTTGTGAATTGGCCCTTTAGAGTTAAGACTTGCTAGAAAGATTTCAGGATGGACCTCATAGGCCTTTACCAAAGACAAGGATGATAAATGGGTTCTGTTGGCTGCCCCGTATTCATAATTTATGACCTTTATTATGAAGTCAAGGGCACTTTCAGTGCGGACCTGTGTCAAGTTGTTGTCTAATTTAGCAATTCTTGACAGCCATAGAAATGGCCATTGTCTTCTTAATGGCAAATTTAAAGATTTGTGTCACAATTTGTCACAACCTGCTACACCAGAATGATTCATTGTTTTATTCACTGTATACAGACATGTAATGGTCTATCTGATTCTTGTAAACAAATCAATATATTGATCAAAACGTATTTAGAAATCTCATTGAGTTACAGCATTGCATCAATTAAAAGATGCGGTATGCTCGATAGTAAGTAGGCCTGCCTATCTGATATTTTTGGTCTGAATCAGAGATTTCAGTAATTACTACTGCTATTCACAGGTAATAAGACACCTTCTGTTTTCTGAGATTGGATGATTTACTGTAAAAAAAAGAAAAAAAAAAAAGAAATCTAATTATTTCATGTTCTCACTGGAATAAGTGTGTAATATGATGATGTAACATTTAAGGAGATTACTGGTTGCAGCATTCATTGGATCGGAAACATGAAGGTGTTGGAGAAACTAAAGCGCTGCATTCAATTTATGTCCTCAAGTCATATCAAGTCCTATACCTTCATAACTGGTTTTCTTTACCAGTTAGCACTTTTTATGGCACTAAGCTAAGCTGTTAGCTTGTGAACCAAAACTAAAGGTTAGACTTATTGTACCATGTGAGGACAAAAGTTTTTTCCACAGATTTTGGGAAACAAGTAGGTCATGCTAATTGCCATTTTGACCAACAGAAATCTTGATTTGAAAGTGACTTGCGTGTGTGAAATTATAGTGTGGATGCTATTCATGGTTTTAAGTCACGTGATCGGCCTCGGAGACCTGGAGGGCAAAAGATCCATAAAACTGCAGCGCAAGCCTATCAGTTTTCCATCTGTTTCACAACAGCAAATATTTAGATCACCTCTCAAAGAATAAGAATATGGTATGAGAACAAAATGTTTTGACCATTTGCAATTCATATTAAGCACACAGATCAGCTTGCATCAGCTTGCCTCTACAAAATATAGACCATCAAACAAGGTGTTTACTTAACTTTGCCTTTTAATATCTGCGTTTTACCACATTACTAATTAATGCAAGATGCGGAAAGATAAGTTGGCGGGAAGTGGGAGGGCACGTGAAAACGATCAATTGACAGTAAAGCTTTTAGCCTGTGTAATTTTGCCAAAATTTGGATAATGTGAGTGCACAATAAACTGAAAACTTAAAGAATGAGAACTGTTAAGTCCATTTTCAATGTTTTTAATATACTGTGATCGGGACAACCATGAGCACTGTCCCGTGTCCTGTAAAAACTCTGGACACTGGAAATGCTTTGAGGTTCGAGTGAGGTCTTTGCAGGGGGATAGCATATTGCATAACTGGTACATGCTTACATGTCAAACCTTGACTGCCTTGACCACTGATAGGGCTGCAGGGGCAAATAAACTAAGTTTATTTCAAATAAAATAAGTGATTTACTTAAAGTGTTTTCTGCCTATTAAGCAGAGAAAAAGTATTTTAGCAAAAAACAAATAAAAGTCTGCATAAATGTTACAAATAAGATCAATATTTTGTGGAAATGTGCATGCTGAGGGAAAATTGTTTGGTTTATGTGTTGCAGTTGTGTAGTGAGCAGCAAGAGAGCCGCCCGTTACTCAGTCCTTCTATTGATGACTTCCAGAGTGAGAGCAAGAGTGATGGAGCCACACGGCCAGTCACCTCCAACACAGCAGGTTCCCCCATAATTACTGCTCTGTCATCTGTTTCTCCTCTACTTCTCACTCATCTGCTCTTCTCCTCCTCTATCCCAGAGCTGTTATGCACCAATGTTTTTTTTTATCACTTGCTTAAATAAAGTACTTTTCAATTGCTGTTCCTTGGTGTTTACTCTTTGTTCCAATTTTAAATAATTGTAACTAATTCACCCATAAATTTGTGTAATGTTCAGTAAAATGAGAGAATACAGCTTTTCATTCTGAACGGCTCTTGTTGGTAATGTTTTGTTCCATATTCTCTAGTCTTGTCCACAGCACTAGACTTGGTGGACTTGAGTGAACCTTGTGAAAGAAGATGGAGTTGGGATAGATGGAGTCCCCGTGGGTCTCGTAAGAATGGTTTTTCTAAGAGTAGCCTTCGCAAGAAAAAGACTGAAGAGACTGAGTTGATCCAGGTGGAGACAGAGCCATCATCTCCCAGCCGTTCTAACCCAGAAAGAGCCTCATTAGATTCAGGTATATCGCTTGTTAATGACAGATACTGACAGATATGTTAAAATTCTCCATAACTGAGATTTGCCTTGCCTTTATGTCTTTTACTTTTGGTGCCATCAGAGGTTACTGAGACTTGAGCATATTGACTTTGCAATCTGATGTAAAATAAAAATAATTAATAAAAAAATAAATAATAAATTGGACACTGTGGTATTATGATGATTATGATCTACCTGGGTTGACCCAGACACCGTATTAGATAGGGTAGCTGTATCTGCCTATTATGAGCAAAATGTAAAACCTTCTAACGCATTAGGCAAGTTGTCCCTTATAATCTATAAAAAGACATGCATTTATGAAATTGATTTAAGTGTTAAGTTCTTTTAATCAATTTAAGAGGTGCTTATGATTACACTTACAGCTGATTTAATCCAGGCTCTCAGTGTAATTACATTTTTGCCCTTTGTTGTTTTTTTTTATCCCATTGGCCACTTGATCAGTAGGCAGTTACTCTGTACTTAACATACGCATTAGCATATTATTAGATTTAAAGTAGTGGAACTGAATTGGTGGAAAATTATGGGAATGGTTTAAACACACTTTCATGACACTGATGCCCCAAGTAGAAATTCATTTTTATTTTGGCGCTGTTGTTTGTCTCAAGCTTATGTTAAAAACGGTTTAAAATGAAATGCTACACTGGCTTATTTTAATCCTCCTGGAAGCTTTAACAACTTGCACTGTAAAGTTCATTTCCAGTAGATTACGCCTTAAGCTTCTGTAAGCTAAACCATTGCCATGTTTTCCCTGTTGTACTCTATTTATCATTCCACAGCCCAACTGCTGTAATCATTTGAGAGCTGCAGGCTATAACCTGGTTGAGATAGGCAAGCCTTGAGCTGTAAGCTGTGTCCTTATCTGCTGCTGGTGGCCTTAATCTACCTTTTGCACCAGTGTGGTGGTTCATTAAAATCAGAGTTTATGACAGCCTGTGTGTTTTATTTCCTGTCTCACTCCATACTAACTGTCCTGTCTCCAGTGAGCAGCTCACCCTTGGAGAAATGGGAGGAGGTGAGCCTTCACCCAGGCAGTGCCTTGAATGGAGGGCGGAAGTGGAGGTATGAGAGGAAGAGGTGCACCTCCAACCATTCATCTAGTGAGCTTTTGTGGTACGGTCAGGTTTTTTCCACCTCATTGTGCATGTTATCATGGTGCCCTAACCAGGCACAATATGATAAGTTTCCATATTTAGCGTTCAATGTAGTCACAAGGTGTGCTTAACTCTTCTAGAGCCATAAAGATCAATGTTGCTGCTTCAAGAACTAATATTGGGGTAAAACAAAGCATGTTGAATTTGTACTTTCTATTCCCCAAAACCATTAAATTAGATTTAATAAGCCATTTTAAACGGAGCATTAACACTAAGGCTAGGTGTTGTTCAGTTCAGTTGTATAATTCAGTTGCCTCTGTGTGTCATTATCTTTATCGCGAGCAGTAGAATCATTATTCACAGCGTCTTGTCCTTTTCAGGTCTGCAGACTTTAAAACAGATTTCTCTAACAGGCATAGTGCCCTGGAGCTCAGCATTAGCACGGAGTCAGACCCTGGGCCGGCCCCTCAGGTACACACTAATGATACTTTGATCTCGTGTAAAAGACTACAGCAGCGTTCAGTATTGATCATCTTCTCCCCTCACACTCAGAAAATTGTTCCTGCATGCACTTAAACGGTACGAACCTTTCTCACTAAGGCCTTCTGGGGACAAAATTGTTCCATTAGGAAAAAAATCAAATACTGGAAGGACTAAAATCCAAAGATTAAGCTGGGGTGCCAGAGGAAAGACACATCTTTGTATGTGACGGTTAAAGAACGCTACTCTAAAAAGTCTTCCAGGTTTCTAAGGTGCAGTTAACGGAAAGAGATACATTTGCTGTTATAATAACATGATTTTTACCTTTATGTACCCTTTTTCCGAATGTGAATCAAAAAATGTTTTTCTGTATTGATCACTCAATGTGCAACATTACTAATAATACTAAATACTAAACCTTTATACTGCCTTTATAAACTTTTATAACTGTAATCCTGACTACTGAACTGAGTACAGAATTAATATACAGTGGCCCCAGAAAGTATGTAATATACCAAAAAACTTCTAAATGTCACTGCATTAGATTAAAAAAAATAATGTAAGGAGAGCACAAGCATTCTTTTTAAAGAAAGCCTTTTACATAAAAGATGTTGGTTTTGCTCGATAAAACAATAGATTAACTGTTCAAAGTTAAGACAAAGCTACTTTGTTTGCAGAAAAAGTTACCCAACCTTTTTGTTACTGTGCTCTGTGGTTACCCTGCCCTGAGAGTAACTGACTTTCAGTAAAAATCACGGATACATTTAAATCCCAATATGGCAATTCAATTTTGTTAGTTCTTATGAAAAAGTTTTAGCATCTTTTATTTGCAGATGTCTCCTGGTTTAATAGTTTATCGTCTCATTTGCTTAAGAGTCAAGTTACTTTTGGGGTCCCCTGTACACTAAAAATTAATATTGGCCATAACTTTAAGGTTGCTTATTCAGCATGATCTGAGGACAAAGACGGTGATACAAAGCGACTGCTGGTTGACCTTGTCTGCATGTGTGTGACCATCTGTGTGCGCAGCGGCCTAGGCCCCAGCTGCGTGGTACTTTACTGGGGAGACAACACTCATTAGAGGAGGAGTTTGTTCGAGCCAAGGCTGCTGTGGAGGTGAGACAGAGTCTCTACAATACACACGCACACACGCTAACACAAGAAAATCTCAGCTACTTACTCATTTGAAAAGTTTGGAACAAGTCTTCTCTGCTACCACACAAATCTTCATACCTCAGGGCTTATTCACAGTGTATCTGGCCACCTGGGAATAGCAGTTTCTTGCATTCTGTAAGGTCAGTCTCACCCTGTAAGTTAAGACTGCATAATTGGTGTATTTTTAGACTGGGAGTGCAGCATCAACACAAATGACATCTCAAAGAGGTTGCTTTGTGATGATGTCAGCTCTTGCGTCTCTAGTCTTCCATCCAGAGATGCTTATAGTGCAGTAATGTTCATAAGACACATCCATGCTCAGTAAAGAAACCAGTAAAAAAGAGCTTCTGTACTGTAGCTATATTAAACAATGTCACTAAGATCCGATCAATATCATGATTCAAACTTTCTGCTTCTTATGTATAAAAAAACCTTAACTTGTTTAGCACACTCCCTAACACGTATGCTTTTAGTATTTAAATTAGAGTTTTAAGGAAGCACATTTCTGCCATGAAACATTTTTATTATAAGAATTTACTTTTTTTTTTTTTTTTAAAAAGCAGAATGGCTTTACTGCATATTCATTTTTGAAGTTATATATATATGCTTAGTTATATATATATATATATATATATATATATATAAGGATCCAGAAAGGATTTTATGCTGAACTTGGGTCACCTGAGGCACAGCTGCACCATACGTAAGACGTAAAACAATATGGGAAAAACATAAAACAGGAAGTTATGTTAGTAGAGGGGACACCTTAGACCCCTGTGACCGTCAAGGTCAATAACTTGCATAATTTTAGAATGTTCAAATTTATGAAGTGATGACACAGGAGATGGAAGATGAGGCAGATGGAACGACGAGGGCCACACAGACACAGAGAGATTACGCTGGAATGATAGAAAGAACTAGTTAGTGACAAGTCTGCAGCGTAGTATACAGTTGTCAACATTTGAAGTAGGTCAAAAAAGTTTATAAAATTTGTCCTAAGACAAGAAGTTTTGAATAAAGGCTTGATTCACTTCAAATGTTGATTACTGTAAGGCCAGACCATGAGTGTGAGTTTGAGAGCAGCTTAGTGTCCTTGATTAGTAAAAGGTGCATATGATTATTCCGTGGCAGTTAACCTGTATATTGCTCTTTATTTCAAATAACATTTTAAGATTCACTTAATTAAAACTTTTTACAAAGGTTTTGTATCATACCCAACAATACAAATTCTTAGTCTCTAGGTTACATTTGGTTTAAATAAGATTTTCCTTTACTTCCAGATTAAGTGCTATAGCACAAAAGCTTATATTTAGTGCATATTATAACCTAAACCAAAAATATACGCATTTAATAATAAAACTGTTGTTGAAACTATAAAGCTAGTGTGCCGGTTTGCTGTGCTAGTTGGGGATTATTTGAGTACAGATGAACGACTCTGGAGAACCCTTGTGGTACTGCATCTGCATGGCACCTCTTCGTCATGGTGACAGAACTGCTTGAGGGAACCGCAGGCAATCTAGGAAAAGATGGATCATCCATATTCCATTGGGCTGATAACAGACACATTTATTTATTTGATTCATACCTGTGAATCAATCATACAAATGGGAAAGATGAGTGTGTATGTGACTGTTCGTTGTACGTGATTGTGTGCAGGATTTTCTGTGATTAATTGGCCCCTCCAGTGGCTATCTTCATCACAGATACAGCACTTTCCCCTCACTTCCCTTTAATGCAAACACTCAGTGAATCAGCTCTAGGTGGACCGTTGAAGCCTAAGCAATTGTTTGTTTGTTGTAAGATTAATTTAAGCTGCCAAGAAAAACCCCCAAAGATATTCCAGTCAGTTGTGCTTTAAGAATTGGGTTATTCACGCAGTACTCTTAAGTAAGCTAAGAATACTATGTAGAGCACACACTAACAAACCATGCACAAATGCACAGATGGATGAATAAAAAGCCTTTTAGATCAGTGTCACGAACGTGAATGAAGTTCAAAGGATTATTTGCTGTGTTTGCCTGAAATAAATGTCCTCATTCATGAAAGTGATGCAGTAGCCCTTGAGTGGGCTTTTTTTAGTGACTGTCATTACATGCACATGAATATTCGGTTACACTTTATTTTAAGGTGCGCTTGTTAAAGTAATTATACATTTAAGTACTAAGTAATATTAATTAACTACATATACTTACTATATGGTTAGGTTTAATATTAGGGTTTGGGTTACTTCCATGCAATTATGCATAATTAATTGTTGTTATATTAGTAAGTACATGTAACATGTGTAACAAGGACACCTTACAATAAAGTGTTACCGAATATTCATATTCATTAATGATATCTCCCTCTCTCTTTCTCTTTCTCGGTTTAGGTTTATGAATGTATGTGCGTGTATAAGTCTGAGAGAGTCATTTAATATAATACTTTCCTTAAAGGTTCTACCGTAAATGATGGACTATAACCAGAATCTGACCGAAACGATCATATCTTGTATTACACAAAGAACTGTGTATAAAAATACACATGCATACACAGTGTGGTGCTGACCTGTCAGATTGATAAGAACTAGATACTCTATGAAAGCTGAGAGGTCTGTCTGTAATCCAATAATAAATGTGATTCTTGCAGATTATATTCTGGTGAATCCATAAAGATGCATATAGTTAGTTGACCTTTTGACCTTGCTGCATTGAATCACTTTGCAGCTTTAATAGCTGAAAAACAATAAGTGCTCATAAAACTGGAGCAGGATTGTGAGTCTGGCTTGTCCTATGTGGAACAATTAAAATCGAAAACACGTGCTATGAAGTCTGTCCTTAGTATTCCCTGCTGGAAAAAGTTATTGTTAAACCATCATTAAATAGATGCCAAATAACATCTCTCTGTAATGCTCTACAGGGTCATGCTTTATATGATATTCCAATACTGGCTGTGTCCTAAAGGGTTGTTAAACTGTCTCCCACAGTCAGACACTGAGTTCTGGGATAAAATGCAGGCAGAGTGGGAGGAGCTGGCAAGGAGAAACTGGTTGGAGGATGCTGACAGTGAAGGCCTGGTTCCACTAAACTTTTCACCCACTGAAAAGGTATTCTAAACCAATCAGAATGCTCTGCATCAGTGGTTCTCCACCACGTTAACCCATTTAATCCCACCGGTCACAATAGTGACCGTAATTTTTTTTTCATTTATAAAGCTCTTAAAACCTTACTG
>JAUMHR010000043.1:2565681-2579562 GCA_032361145.1 Enteromius fasciolatus
TATGCATCACCCCTTGATCGTCTTGCTGTCTGCCCTCTGAATACATTGGGAAAAAACCCGGTCTCGAAAGACAACACGGAGTCTGCAATACCAAAACAAACACTATGGGCACAGGATGTGCACCAATACAAAAACAAACTACGGTCAACCAATTGGCAAGAAGAGGTGGGGTTTAATGTGCGCAAACAAACTTCACGGGAGACGAATGGTAGGATTAAATTATGTTATTTTTGTTTTTATTGCACAAAAAAAGTATTCTCGTAGCGTCGCAAAATTGAAGTTGAGCCACTGATGTCACATGGACTGTATTACCAGTGTTTTTACTACGTCTCTCGATCTGCGATAATTTCAGTTTTTATTGCTATCTATGGAGGGTCGGGTGGCTCTGTTACTGTATCATCAAAAATATCTTAATTTGTGTTCCGAAGATGAACGAAGGTCTTACAGGTTTAAAACGACATGAGGGAGGGTAATTAATGACAGAATTTTCATTTTTCGGTGAACTTTAAATATCTACAAACATATGATATACTTATGATTTGATATAGTCAGTCAATTACATACAACACCTTTAACCAACAGAAAACACTATATTCATTGTTAACCGATTGAAAGGAACTGTTCCACATCACTGTGTGAATGTATTTTAATAATCACAGCCTCAGTATTGCATTTTCTATGATGGCAGAACTGATACAGTGGTAGATTATCACTTCAAAGGTTATAGACTCCAGATGCTGGATAATGCTGTCTTTCATCTACAATTCTCTCTTATGTTTCATCATTGTGTGCTTCCAAACAGATAAGGAATGTTCAGATACAGCCAAAAACTACTGTTCTGTCTAAGAGCCTTTCTAGAGATACAACCTCCAGTTGCTAGGGCATTTCTATGCAGTTGTTATGGTTTTTCGGGAGGCTGATGGATAGCGGCGCTGTTATTAAGTCGCTAGGGGGTTTTGGGTGATTGCTAGAAGTTTGTTTGTGGTGCAGTCATTGAAGAACTCTTAAGACTTTATCAATTATATATATATATATATATACACCGCTCAAAACAATAACGCAAACAATAAAATAACACATCATAGATCTGAATAAATGAAATATTCTTATTAAATACTTTGTTCTTTATATAGTTGAATGTGGTGACAACAAAATCACACAAAAATTATTAATGGAAGTCAAATTGATTAACCCATGGATGTCTGGATTTGGAGTCACACTCAAAATTGAAGTGGAAAAACACACTACAGGCTGATCCAACTTTGATATAATGTCCTTAAAACAAGTCAAAATGAGTCCTGCTGCTGGGTGGTTGCCCTCCTCCACGTCTCCTGATGTACTGGCCTGTCTTCTGGTAGTGCCTCCATGCTCTGGACACTACACTGACAGACACAGCAAACCTTCTTGCCACAGCTGGCATTGATGTGCCATCCTGGAAGAGCTGCACTACCTGAGCCACTTGTGTGGGTTGTAGACCTCATCTCATGCTACCACTAGAGTGAAAGCACCACCAGCATTCAAAAGTGACCGAAACATCAGCCAGAAAGCATAGAAACTGAGAAGTGGTCTGTGGTCACCACCTGCAGATCCACTCCTTTATTGGGGGTGTCTTGCCAATTGCCTATAATTTCCACTTGTTGTCTATTCCATTTGCACAACAGCATGTGAAACTGAATGTCAATCAGTGTTGCTTCCTAAGTGGGCAGTTTGATTTCACAGAAGTGTGATTGACTACATTGTGTTGTTTAAGTGTTCCTGTTATTTTCTTAAGCAGTGTATATAAATAAGAGAATGGCAGTTTAGTAGTGTTTTTCTAATTCTAATTTTCTAATAATGATATGTGTGCACACTATTTTCATTTCAGCATGCTTGGCAACCCAGTGTTACTTTTTTTTCTTTAGCATTTTAGCTGTTTAGTATTTTAAATTGTTATTTTATTTTCAAGATGGAGCGATCTGTTGTTGCATTCATTTGAGTGTTAGTTTATTGTTATTGTTGTTGGATGATGTGAATGTTGGGCATATGGCTTTGCAGTGGATCATTTGAAGTGTGAGTTCCTGTGCCCTTTTCTTCTCCCCACGCCTCTGATTAGCCTGACTCCACTTTCCACTGCAATATTAAAGACCTCAGCATGATCTAATTATCAACACACCACTATTTACCTCTCCAGATTTCTGAAATGCTAATAATCAGTCCTGCTCTCAAGTATTCTACAGAAAGAAACATATTTATTGTTTTATTTAAGCTTGTTTTTTTGGTCCTGTTGTTTGCAGGGTTACTACTTCCATACCAGTAACCCTTACAAAGACGACACCAATGCCTTTGAACAGGGGCAGCAGAAATGCAGGGATGGGGATCTGAACAGTTCTGTACTACTACTGGAGGCGGCCATCTTACAAGACCCTCAAGACTCAGAGGTAGAAGTCTCCAAAAGAACTACAGCCTATTTTTTTTGAGCATTTGTGTGTGTGTGGCTCTTCAGTAAGGTACTACTGAGAGAGACCATACTACCATGCGTTTCATCAGCAAATCGGAATCAAGCGTTTAACTGACCTGTAGTATAAATTGTAACAATGTTACACAATATAATTATTCCTGTATTTTTTATTAAATAATTGCAGCTAGTAAGTGTTATTTCAAAAACATAACCATTTTGAACAGTAATATGTATAGAAGATGTTTGTAAAAGAATTGTATAGGTTTTTTTGAGGCTCCATCTCTGAATACTGCTTTAATCAGTAGACATGAAAGCAGTCCACTAGAATCATGCAACATAATAATGTCCTGTTTTCAACTTAGTTTATCATCTCACAAACAAAAAACAGATTCCTAACTAACTTTTTATATTTTCAGTGCTCAAAGCAAGCATATGTGATTGCCAGAGCAAATCCATTTTCTTCTTCACATGCCCTGCTATATCTCATTATTGCCCAGTCAGCGCCATCAAATATTTAATGAAATTATCCATGCTTTATGAGCCAAGGCGATGCCAGGCAGATGGCGTAAACCTCTGGGATGGCTTATGAATATGATCCTGTTTAACTTGAATCAAAACCACATTAAAGTCTACTGCCATCGCCCCCAGAGTAACGTGCCATTAAAGGCACTAGCCCAGCACATAAAGAGAGGGAACAACCATGTTTCAGAAAACCGGCAGCCCCACTAATTGAACACTTGTTTTTTACAGTGACCTTCAAGCCTACATATATGTTCAAGTTGTTTTATTTCTGTTTTGATCTAATAATTTATGTGAGGTTTGTTTTAATATTGATTTTTTTTTCTTCCTTTTACAAAGGCTTGGCAGGTTTTAGGTACCACACAAGCAGAGAATGAGAATGAGCAGGCAGCCATTGTTTGCCTTCAGAGGTGAGCAAACAATAATGTTTTTTTTTATTTTTTATGCAGAGCAAAAAGCCTTATGTATTCAGACATGTTACATGCGCCTAGTGGTGACAAATTGAATTGCAAAGTCATTATTATTATTGTTCTATTTTATTTTATTTTTTAAGAATACTGTAGTCCCACCTCAAACCCAGCAACTCCATACTCCACTGACTTTTGCCATGTTTTGTCTGATTGTGTTTGTTCAAATAGATGTTTGGAACTGCACCCAAACAATCTGAAGGCCCTGATGGCCCTGGCAGTGAGCCTTACCAACACAGGACAGCAGCCGGAAGCCTGTGAGGCTCTCCACCGCTGGATCAGATACAACCCCAGATACAGACATCTACTCCAGGACCGCAGCCCTTTAGACGGTTCCCCATTGCCTCGTCGCAGAGGGTCCTCCATATCCCCCATCTCCACTCTCGGATGGTATGATTCACATTCACTCACATGAATTAACATCTACATACTAGGGATGTGCATCACATGTCTTAGGCCGATGCAATTCAGTGCAATGGAGAAAATTTGATCACTTTTAATGCCTCAAGGCCTGTTTCATAAAGTATGTTAACCAGATAGCTTATTTCAGTTTTACTCACTGTCAAATGATTTGGTTTAAATAAAGTAAATTTAAATGAAATTATGTAGTAAAGTACATTTTTAAGGCCTAGATAAAGCTGATTCACTGTAGCAAGTTATGCGGGGAAACCATAACTTTCACCACTTTATTACCTCTCTCTCATAAACTAATTTTACTATTTTTTTTCACAGTTTCTGCCATGCAGCCTTTCTCAGGTTTTATAACAGTTGTACCTTTATATTTTGCAGAGCAGATAGAAGAACATTTGGACATTACAATCTAAAATTGCTCTTTAAAAACAAAGTCAACTCATTTAACTTACTTAATTTGATGTAATTTACTGTACTAGCTTACATTTGTACATTTGTTTGCATGATTTTCTAACATTTACAGATAAAACATATACCTGTGACATCAGTTATGCTCTGATAAACAGCACAGATATATTCGCAGTTTGCCATGGTGGATCAATTTGATCTATGATTAACATTTAAGGGTGCACAAGATGCACAGATATCATGTTGTTTGCTCATTTATATTATCGCCGCAATATATCCTCTTATCACCCAGCATAGTTTTCACTTTTGTTCAGTTTGTTGCTAATGGTGTTATATGTGTGTATGCAGCTCTCAGCTGGTGGAGGTGTTGGAGCTGTATCAGGAAGCAGTGCAGCAGAACGCTGAAGGAGTGGACCCTGATCTCCAGACAGGCCTTGGTGTGCTCTTCAACCTCAGCTCAGAGTTTGACAAAGCTGTCGATGCCTTTAATGCTGCACTTTCTGTCCGACCCGAGGTGAGTCAGAAGGTCCTGTTCATCATCATTTCAAAATTCTGTTAGTTTCATGCACATTGATTTAGTAGTTGGGCTGTTATAAACTTAAACAAAAAATATATTTTAATATCAACTGTTACTTTAACCCTAACCCTAAAGGCCTGTTCACACCAAGAACAATAACTATAAAGATATCAATAAAGATAACGATATTAGCATCCACACCAGTGAACAATATTGGTTTAATTTTTAATCGTATGTTTTATTATGGTATTTTTCTTGTAATGCTTTTCTATTGTGAAAAACTTTTCATAGACCCCATTGTCCTTCTGGGTTTTCGTAGGACTATCTGCTGTGGAATCGACTCGGGGCCACTCTGGCAAATGGGGACCGCAGTGAAGAGGCGGTGGAGGCCTACACCAGAGCTCTGGAGCTCCAGCCAGGCTTCATCCGTTCGAGATACAACCTCGGCATCAGCTGCATCAACCTAGGGGCACATCGGTAATGAACCGAACCACTGAGCAAGGGTTGATGGGGGAAAAAACGTTTGTCTCCTCAGTGTGGATATTAATAGGCTACAGCAGAAGGCTGAACGTTTTTTTGATGCAAGCATGTTTGACCTCTGTCTTTTCTTCTGCAGGGAGGCAGTGAACAACTTCCTGACAGCTCTGCACCAGCAAAGAAAGAGCAAGAGTCATCAGGTGATGTCCAGCAACATCTGGGCAGCTCTGCGGATTGCCCTCTCCCTCATGAACCAACCAGAGCTTTTCCAGGCAGCCAGCGTGGGAGATCTGGACCTCTTAATGAGGGCCTTCAACATGGACATGTGATTAAACTTGGACCTGTGATATCTATCATTCACGTACAGTAGGCACAAAGTTAGGCTCAAATTAATATGGGATGTCAGTTTGGTATGCGGGGTATGCACAGCTGATTTTGTTGTATTTTTGGGCAGCCTTTGCCTTCTTCAGAGGCCACTGAAGAGGGTGTTTATATTGCATAGAGCACAAACAGAATGGGTAAGTGACGGGTTTTGAAAGTAGAGGAAGAAATGTTAGAGAGTAAGAGCAAAAGCACTTTTTTCTTGATGTTATATTTTAATGTAATATTTTTAAGGTTATCTAAAAACTTTGTATACTTGAGAAAAATGAACCAAACCTCGTTGGGGAATATAGGAGGAATTTTGTTTAGTTTGTGGATTAGAACTTAATATTATATCCTCTTAAAAACCTAACTACTTATTACGGCCAGTTCTGAAGAGCCTTTGTTTTGTGCTTTCAATTTGTTCGTCTTACAATGGTAATTTGTGTGTGTCACCGCGAGGTGGCACTGTTGTCTAGCTGATAAAAGTCTAGCCATATATGAAGTCAGTTACTCACACAGTGAGGCCAAGTGCAGTCAGTGTGAGGATTAATGTTAGCTGAATTTCACTTTAGGACACAACACCCTTTCAGGGTGATCTGTGCCCAGGTGTGCGAGCAGGGTGTGTTCCCTGGGCCATCTGTCTTCCAGCAAGCCCCTTTTAATGCCGCGTGCTCCAGGGCATTCTGGATCAGGACTCGGTGGGAAGCAACTTCAAAGACTCTGCATGAAAGGTCACAGCAAAAGCAGTATCATGTTGAAAGTGAGTGAGTTTATGTATAGCCCAAATGTTTAAAAGGACTAAATACATTCACAAATTTATGAACAACATATACGTCATATATTTCAGTTGTTTGGCCTGGAAAGTTTGAAGTGCATTTCATGTGACTGAAATTGCTTTAGCCTATAGATATGATGGTTTTCGAAGAAGCCATGTGCTAAAACAGTTATGATTTCAGCTCTTTTATATACTAATAGGCTGGATATTTTCTTTGAAGATATAACTATGCAAACCAGCACCGCTGTTTTGTTTATTTGTTTTGTTTTGGCTAAAACGACCAAAAATCTTTGGTGTCTTTATAATTTTGCCACTATGCATTATTAGTAAAGTCTGTGTAACGGGAGTTAGCCGAGATGATTGAATGGCACTGAATGAGACACAGTGTTTAAATATATGAATATAATTTTGGGTAAAGATGCTTCATTAGATCGCAACTATTTGGGAAATCTGGTAATTGCATGTATGATACACAAAACAGATTTCCCTCTCTTATTTATGGTCCCATATTTTAACTTTAAAACGAATGTAACTACTCTTAATATACTTTTTTTGAAAGACCAAAATTCCAACACAAACATACTATATGTAATATTTCAAATCATATGCCATGTATGAGCATAGTATGCGGGCATTGATGACACTTGTCTTGTAGTAAATCACACTAGTTTTGCTATGACCAGAGCTGTTATGAAACTTATAATTACTAAAATTGTAGAATGGCAGAAGGAAATGCATTTATTTATTTATTTATTTGTAAAATAGGTAACTTCATGGAATGAACACTCATAAAATGTATGCATGTCTCTTTCAATCTCTCCTACATTAACGGGTAATATAATCAAGATGCATTTATAACCTATTTATTAAAGCTGTATTTTAGAAGATCTGAAATATGATGATGTCTCCTTGTTTTGTTTCAAATTCAAGGGTGATCCCTGACCTTTAAATGATTTAGAAGTGATGTTACCGGAGCACCCCCAACAGGCACATACCCAACACTGCTTTTCTTCGGCCTGAAGTAATGCAGCGGTACAAATGTGACCTTTAACCCTTACATTATGTACAAATTAAGACATAACCTTAGATGACCTTAATGATTTGATATGGGTTATCAAAGAATTTTCTTTTCTCCACAAGTTGAAATTTTAGACACCTTACATCAACAAGCCTCTGAAAATAAAGCTATGTGGTTGAAAAGGAGAATGGCTTAAATTAGCTTATGGATTTCTTTAGGATTTTAGGGAACAGCGAGGATGTGAGGTGGATGATTAGGCAGGTTCATGTTTCATATCATCCTCAGATACATACCGACTCAAAATACTTCCTTTGTAACTGGAATCCCTTTAGTGCTGTCAGTAACTTAGGATGGACACTGTATGTGTGAGGAAATTCTCAGCCCTTAATTTGGCTTTTAACTCTTTTGTGATATTTGAGCCGTCGTCAATGAACAGTTTTCTAATTAATATCAGATGCGATGCATGAATGCGACACATAAATAATGATCATCTAGTACAGCAGGATGTGTGAAATCAAGCTAGTGGGCATGTTTTAGTAATTCAGCACATATAAACGTAATTAACAGCAAGCGATTCGATGAAGCACTTGAAATGAAAGTGTTGACAATGCACTACATGGAAAAGCTTTCCATTTTAATAAATTATTGACGGGCCTTTAATACGTAGGGATCACGCACGCAGGAATCATCGCTGCTTTTGTGCATACACACAGATAATGTGAACAAATGGTAAATAATTAAATGCACAGGGCAGTCCAGATTGTTCTGTTTAACACGTTCTCCGTTGTGACACTGACCAACTGAACAGACAGTGACATCTACTGTCTCTTTAAGACCTCATCTTCCCACTTTCACTATTCAGCCTCCCCCATCCAGCCCCACCTTGTCACCAGCAGCTCTCTGTGCTGGCTGCTAACTAAAGTCCCCACTGCTTATCCCGGTGACAGCGCTCCCATCAGCACATACTCTACAGAGGGAGCCAAGTGCCACTGACCGATCTCTCACTGGTGGACTTCAGCATACTAGGTAATACTAAATATCACTTACTACTGGTTTCGTAACTTAATTACTGCTATATTTGAGTGCTCTACACAGGGTTTATAGAGCAGCGGGAGTGAGATGATGAAGTAGTGATTGTGTAGTTTGCATTTGTTAACCCATGACATGCCACAGATGGCATATGTGTATATTGACCTTAAATATCCCGATAATTGCATTCAAACTTAAATTCCAAATAACCTTTAATTTATTACATTTATTATCCTTATTCGTGTATTTATTTATAAACAAATCGCCCATGAAATAAAACTTAATCTGAGAAGCGGAAAATTGGCAACCACCCAGTGTGCTTAAGTGGGAATCTTTTTGAAATATATTCTGTGGCAGAGTACAAATAAAAACCCTTTGCTGTACAACTAATATCACTGAGCAGCATGTTTTTAATGATTACTAAAAGTAGTAGATTATGTATATAGATGGACACAATCATGTATTTTTTTTTTTTTTTTTTATTCTCAAAGATTTTTTTTCTTCTTCTAGGTCTGCATATGTATTGTTACACTGTATCCACATGTATCAAACTACTTCAGTCATTTTTTTATAATTGAGGAAGCTGATAGCCAGAACCATTTCAGGCGCGGGTGACTCGAGTACGTAGGCGTAGATGAATTCAAACTATTTTGATAAAACCGTATCGGCTGTGTGATTATATATTATAAAAAGTAATAAAACACATAATATACTCAGTTTTACACAAGGACACTGCTTGCCTTCTATTAAAAAACACTAGTATAATTAATTTCCCCCCTTCATCCAATTGTTGCCATGCTCTCAATATCAGTATGGGTGTGGTAATCGCTCTGTGAATTGTCTTGAAACTAGTAAAATTGGAGCCCGGTTCCTTGTTTTTGGATATAAATAATGCGAAATGAGTTCGTTAATATTTTAAGATAAAGAATCCGCTCATCCTTACAAGCGGTAGGAGGATTTTGTAGTGTTGTTATATCAGGTAATGTGTCAATGTTTGTGTGGTGGTCTGAAGTAACTGACATGATACACTCACCGTTTGCTAGCCACCTTGCTAACCAAAACTAACCTAATCATAAAATAACTCTAACAAATATGCAGGGAAAGGTTATTTCATACATTTTATTCCGCATATATAGTGTCTTGTATTGGGGTTTCTGTTTAGTGCAACATGTGTCAAAACAGTTCGCTAAATTGCCTTGAAATAATGTGAAATGTAACGTAATGCTGATGTTAACATTACATTTAATCGCATTAAACAGCACGGATGTAACAATTAACGGTCGCTTTTGCGTGGATGGTTTATTTGCAACTGATTTTTTTTGTTTATCGCGAGTGGTTTAACATGCTGCGAGGTTAATAACACATCTGGATTAAGGAGGATTTATGAGAATATCCGATTTACATATTCAATTTTCAATTAAAATGTCAATCCAGCTAGTTCGAGCATGTGGAATATTTCCCCCACTCCATTATTATAATCAGCCTGAGCTTTTTGTGTATGCATGTTGTTCCCAAAATGTTGTCTTCGTTCATTTGTACAGTGTTCAAATGTTCTTAAAATGCAGATCAGTGCTTGCTTTTCCTGTAATGTGGTTTACTAGGGTTGGGACCATCAGTCTTCCTGTTTTAGCAGCATTGCTTGCAGTCATGCTACTGTGCTTCCCTAAAACAATTTATGCTGAAATGTAGATTTCGCAGAGGTCAGGGTAAACCTCAGGGGTGTTCCCATATTGTGTTAAACCACCACAATATTGACTTTACACTTTATTCAGTTACTCTGCGTTTGCTTTTAAACTGAAATTATAATAGCTATAGGTAAGATTAATTGAGTCATGGAAAACGTGGCAGTAAAAGCTTAGATAGTCTAAAATTGTATTTTGTCTGAAAGTTTTAATGCATAGATGTTGGGTTCATCTATTAGCCATTTGTATTGATATTACGGTTACTAACTGATCATTTTACATCCTTTGAGTGACCGTTTTTTATTGCTGCTGAGTATCATACTGCAATACGACGTCCTAATGTTTTAAACATTTTAATTAGTCTACTTATTAGGATGGTGTTAGCTAAAATTTAGGGAAATCAACTTGTAGGCAGTGCCAAGCAGTGCTACCCATCGTTAAACAAAGGAGCACAGCGTGCCCAGCTCTCAGTTGGCAGTGCAATAGTTGAAGTGTTTGAAATATGTGATATAATATGAAATATATACAGTTCCTAGTTTTATTTAGTCTAGTAAAAACGTTGATGCTACTGGGGCACTGTATGTGTTTTTTTACAAACTCTATCCAGTGGGGCTGTTTTTGTAGCTCTGTTGGACCTCTGACACGACAATCAAATGAATATATGGAAATTGTTTGTGTGAGTGGCTTGAATTATTAATCCAGCCTGAGTGCTCTGTTATTAAGCAGTCCTTTATTGACTCCTTAATGTGACTTGCCTCTTGTGTGTGCATTGCAGGTCTTTGTCAGTATTGTCAAAGTTGGGAAAGGAGTGAAACGCTTGCAGGACCATGAGTGAGCTGGAGCAGTTGCGGCAGGAGGCAGAGCAGCTGCGCAATCAGATCAGAGTAAGAACCGATGCCTTTGCTGGTCAGCTCAAATGATTTTCGGTTAAATCTTTTGGCTCATTTTACTTTTTTTATTATTTTCCTGAAGTCATGTTGAAATTAATGTATTTATGAGTTGATTGCACATGATTACACCACAAGTTCATGATTAAAAGAGGGAAACCCTAAAAATTAGTCCTCAGTTTGAAGCGGGGATTGTTAGTGAGAAAACGTCAGATGCCAAAAACTATAGATACACAGCATTCTGTACTGTCTGAAAATTAGTTGAAATTGTATTTTTTTGTGCTGTCAAATGATTAATCGTGATTAATTGCACTCAAAATAAAAGTTGTACTGTGTTTATTAATTTTTTATATATATATGTATATTTAATAAATATTTTACTTATATACATATACATGCAATATATTTATATATTAAACAAATTATATGAATGTAAATATATACATGTAAATATTTAAAAAATATATATGTACTGTGTGTGTATTTAAATATACACAATAAATATGCACAATAAACACACATGTAAACAAAAACTTAATTAATGATTAATTGCGTTATTTTAAAACTATATATGTTGTTTCTTCAAAATACGATAGTCTTGTACAATTACATTTAAAATGTATTCAGTTTACAGCACCTTCCTAATTTGAATAAAAACAACAAAAATGTAAACGTATCGATACATTCTTTACCAAAGTGACTTTAACATGCCTTAATGTTGTAATTACTACTTGCCAGCATGTAAATATAAGGGATTTCTCCCTTATTTAAAATTATTTAGAGATCCTCAGTTCGTTATTAGAGAGGTCCATGAATTGAACTGAAGATGTCAGAAAAGAGAGACAGGACTGAATTAGAAAAAGCAGCTGTGTGAATTGTGACACAGGTTCCATCAGGTTTTATTGAAGTAGTTAATTTACACAACATACATATGATACAAAAATGTAGTTTTCCTTTTATATAGCAAGGATTCAATAAATCGTCAGTAAAGACTTTTAGTAAGTTAAACTTTCTATATATCAAAGCATCTTAACTAGCACGACGTGGATAAGAATAAGAAATATTTTTGAGCATTCAATCAGTATTTTGGAATGATTTCTGAAGGATCGTGTGACACTGAAGACTGGAGTAACGGCTGCTGGAAATCCGCTTTGGCATCAGAGGAATAAATTACATTTTTAAATTATATTAAAATAGAAAAGTTATTGTAGTTAAAGTTACTGTTTTTACGCTATGTTTTATTACATAAAATCCTTGCCTAGCATAAGAGAGAAAAAAAAAAATCTTTTAAATTGTAGATAGATGGATATATTGACAGTGCTGATTAATCAGCTCAGAGTTTATTTGCATTAGTCCAGTAATGGTGCCCATTAAGCTGAACTAATAGTTGTCTGCTGGCACCAGATCCAAACTTAAATGTCCAAAAAATCTTGCAACTTGTTTTTTTCTTCTGTCCTATTGCTTGTAATTAGTTTCTTTGTTATTATTTTGTCATTCGCTATATACTTGTCTTCAGTACGCTTGAATTTTTATTTATGTATTTATTTTTACCTTTTTTGAACTTAGTTAAGCTAGTATTAATAAAAAAAAATTTGTTTGATATTTGATGATGATAATATAGGAAATTTCAGTGTCATCAAATTTCCATACCATAAAAACCCTACTTAAATAAATAAAAAAATATCTTGTATATACTGTAATCGTAAATGACTTGTATCATGATATAAGATTTTGATCATATTGCTCACCCCTCGCTGCCAATAATCGGCATTTACCATTACCGTTTACCAGTTGAGTAGAATGACTGCACTCTGACATGCTGCTGTTCCCATTGCAGGACGCCAGGAAAGCATGCAGCGACTCCAGCCTGTCCCAGGTAAGCAGCTCTGCCACCATGCCTGCTGGGTCCCCCTCCTTATAAGAGCAGCACTGGTCTAACCCATGTCTATCTTTCTGAGTTCAGCACAGACATGCAAATTGGCTGCTGACGTACATGCTGAACATGCTCTTAAGTGTGCTGAAATATTAAATAACCTCTTACATGCCAAGTCCTCCATCAAAATTTAAACATTCAGCCCCCGCTCTGGTGGCTTTGGTGATTTCATCATTTCTATTTGGATTATTTCTTTTTACGTTGTACATTTTGAAGGCATTTCATTTAGCACATTAGTCGGTGCTTTGTTAATTTTAGATAACCCCCCCCAGCTTTTTGAGTGATCAGCAGCACACCTTGGATTTGTGAAATGTCCCCTGCTTGCTTCATAACGTCGCTGTAAAATAAGAGTTCTGTGTGTGTTTAGATTACAGCTGGTCTGGATTCAGTGGGAAGGATCCAGATGAGAACGAGGCGGACACTCCGAGGCCATTTAGCCAAAATCTACGCCATGCACTGGGGTACTGATTCTAGGTCAGTTGACAGAAAGAGATTGAGTGGGCTGGAGGATGGGCACTCTCAGAGGAACCCTGCACCTCTG
The DNA here is from genome assembly GCA_032361145.1 of Enteromius fasciolatus. Taxonomy (NCBI): domain Eukaryota; kingdom Metazoa; phylum Chordata; class Actinopteri; order Cypriniformes; family Cyprinidae; genus Enteromius; species Enteromius fasciolatus. The sequence continues at coordinate 2,579,146 of JAUMHR010000043.1, forward strand.
TCAGTGTACACTCAATGAATAATACAGCAGGCCTCTCACAACTCAGGGGTGTTCTAGGATTATGTAGGCTGCCTCCTGCTCCAGCCTTTCTTTTCCTCCCTTCTCTTCTCCCCTTCTCCACCTGTGCATCCGTTATAATGCTTTAGGCAGGAGAAACAGTGTTTGTTATTAATTACCATAAGCAATTGCCATTTTTGTTCATATTATAAGCATCAATCATTGTCTGTATGTTCACCTTGTTATATATTATGATGTGTATTATAAACTGTGGTTTACTCTTTAACCCCTCCTCCACTTTTTATTTATTTATTTTTTTTAAATGAAGGTTACTAGTTAGTGCCTCACAAGATGGCAAACTCATCGTTTGGGACAGCTACACCACAAACAAGGTTAGTCCAGCCTAACAAGTCACAAAAA
>JAUMHR010000043.1:2672121-2691340 GCA_032361145.1 Enteromius fasciolatus
GGGTCTGAATACTTAGGACCATGTGATATTTCAGTTTTTCTTTTTAATAAACCTACAGAAATGTCAACAATTCTGTTTTTCTGTGAATATGGGGTGCTATGTGTACATTAATGATGAAAGAAATGAACTTTTGATTTTAGTAAATGGCTGTTTTACCATACCCACTGTATATCATCTATATGTTTATATTAATTTAAAATAAAAGCCCATAATAACTACTATTAAACTATGGTGGTAGTGTAATGGATTAAGCGGATAATAATTATATAAATAATGTAAAATAACTGTAAAAAACAATCTCTATAATTAAGATGATTTTATCTTTAAAAATGTTTTACTACAGTATGTAGCATCCTTTAATTTTGCGTGAGAGAAACTGGAGGAGTGTTTTTATTGCATCAGCGATGTGTCACTATGCTTAAAGCTGATCTCAAAAATTTCTGAACCAGGACATAACCTGCCCCAAAGCAGGTTAGCTGTAAGTTACTATGTCAATGAACACTGCTAAAGCCAAACCACTTTCATGGTACCTACAGTAAAACCCAGAGTTGGCACAAACTAAACGGAAGTTTACCTGACCTGCCAGCTATACCTACTTCAAACGGGCCCCGGGGCTTAAGATACAGTATACAAACACAGGACCAAACAGGAAATGAAACACAGCTTAACTAGATAGACACATATAAAAATACAGCATGATGGGAAATGGAGTCCATTACCAGAAAAACAGGCAAGAACACAAGACACAGGAACGCCCTCTAGTGTCTGACAGTGGTCCAGACAACCAGAGTGACACCTACCTTTTTTACTCTCCTATGGTTTTGTCAAGAATCATTATTTTTATGCATGTCACTCAGAAAACAAGTTTTTAAATGCCTTCAGAGATTCAAGAGCTGAACAAAAGGCCTTTTTACTCAAAAATGCCGTAACTTTTAGATAATTTATGGCATTACAAAATTCGAAATAGATACAGCTAACATTATATCACAAAAATAATTTTCCTACTACCCTATTTCGGTACTGAGACATTGAATGTCAAATGTCTTCAAATGATTGAATGTCAAAAGCACACACATTTATTTCTTACAGTTTATCAACTAGGCCTATTTCTCAGCAGGAAATTGTCCATGAATACTATTTTTCCCACTAAAAGTACAAAAGGTTTTCTATTAAACGATACCAACCTTTTGGCTCTCCTTGCTGCAGTCTTCCATTTATTCTTTCAAGTCCTCCAAGTTTTTTGTGTGTGTGTATGTTACGCAGCACCTTTAGGCAGTCTTCTGTGCTTATAGGATTAAACTCTTTGCTATTATAAAACAAACCTTTTGCAACTCTAAACATGGTTATGTACATTAGACACATTAAAAATCTAACAGCTCTTTTGCTTAACTTTGGAAACACTGATATTTAAATGGCACACTCTTCTACTGATGACTTAGAGTCAATAATATGTTAAAACACTTCCTTGCTTGCAGCTTGTGTTTATATATATATATATATATATATATATATATACAGTGTAGGTGTGTGTACATATGTATTTATATATATACACACATACAGTATATACACACACACTGAATATGCATACAAGCGAAGTCATAAAATCAGTTTTTTTATTTCTAAAGTGCTTTACCATACAGATCAGGGGTGTCAAACTCAGTGCCTCAATGGCCGGAGGGTATAGTTCCAACCCTGCTATGTAGTTTTCAGTTAAGCCTGAAAGACTTGATTAGTTGGATCAAGTGTGTTTACTGTAACTAGGGTTGCATCTGAGTTTGACACCCCTGATATTGATATTTCCCAGCAGGTTCAAAAAAGTATCAAATTCAAATTTTGCTGTAAATCCAGTTAATAGTGTCATTCCACAGCTCATATAAGTTCAGTATGGTTTTCAAACCTCTTTATGAAGCACCCCCAGCCCAGTACATTTTGTATGTTTCCCTATATCCAACAAACTCATTTCAGGTCTTGCCGTTTCTACTAATGAGCTGATGTGTTGAGTCAGGTGTGAAAGATAAGGGAGACAGGTCAGGGTTGAGAACCACTGCTCGTGAGCAATTGTGATAAATGTGTAAACGATTAGAAAAACGTATTTTCCTGTGTTTTGTTTATAACCAACTTCATTTTAAGTTTAAGGCCAATTGAAATGAACCATGTGAATTTGATAGTATGACTTGCACAGCCACATTTGTTCATTTAACAAGTTTGTTTCTTCTTATTGTGTAGTAATAAGTTATGTGTTTGTGTTGCTAGTACATTTTACAACAACAAACAGCTTTTAATTGTTCACATTCGCTGTTATATTAATGACACATAAGAGAAACAACCTCGCTATTTTCCCCCCGCAGCTGTGTGTGTGCGTGCTTAACAATAAACGACCAAAAATAGGTCAAGATTTGATTTACCATCATTTGTTACAGCTTGTAAAAAGTACAAACTGACCATCTGCAGTGGGGTATATGTGACTAGGTTAAAAAATAACTTACACAATAAAAACACGATGACATAATAAAACAAAATCCAATACGATTTGAGAGATAGTTTTTCAGGAAATATCTGTTTTAGGCTTATGATCAGGGTTGGGTGCTTCTACACCCTTGTTAATCAGCTATCATTTCCCACTGATTTTAGGCATGCATTTTGAGTAGGGGTAGGGATTGGGATTGAGATAAATCTAAATTTTAGGACAGTGATGTTGATCCAGGATCATGTCTTACTTGGCTAAATCACTTTGATAATACAACTGACCCTACTCGGTGAGAGTGATTTCGCATGTACAAGACACTCCTGGATCAACGTCCTTGTTGATCCTGGAACAACACTCCAATCAACCAATCAGAATTGAGGAATAATTTTTCTGGAAATATCAGTTTTAGGCTTATAATCATGGTTAGGTGCTTCTACACCCTTGTTAATCATTTCTCACCGATATTAGGCATACATTTTGGGTTTGAGTAAGTTTAAGGGTAAGGATTGGGATAAGTTTATATTTTTGGACAGTAATGTTGACCCAGGATAAACAAAAGATGTTGATCCAGGATCATGTCTTACTTTCTAAAATCACGGTGACCAAACTACTCAGTTACATCCCCGTCTGGCAAGTGAAAGTGTTTGGCCTGCAGCGTCCTCTTGCGTTCAAACTAGCTCTAGGCAGGTGCGAAACTTCTTGACCATGCGCTAAAAAAATCTTTGTCTTTAAATGTAGGCTGCAACTGACGTATGCTCTACGCCTCCTTTTGGCTCCCTATGGACACGAAACAATTGGTGTTTTAACTATTTATGCCGCCGGTTACCCCGTGTCGCCAAAATCCATTGCGTGCACTACCTTATCAGCGGCCGCCCTGTCATTCATCCCTGCAGTAGAACTTCAGCGTGCACGGGGCACTCATTTCACGTCTGTTAGTAAAGACCGAGGCATTCGCAAATTCCTCTAACGTCCTTGCGCAGCCTGCATCTGGAGCTAACTATGCTAAGGCGGGTACTTACTAGTCTGCTACTGGAAAACAAGTAGCAAGATGCACCCGAGATGCCTCACTCGAGGCTCTCTTCCTTTGCCCTTTGCTATTTTTGATGCTCCGAACACAGAAGCTGCACTGCACTGCACTCGAGGGGCTCACACTACAGTCACCCTCTGTTGTGATCCTGTGCTCGTTTGCGTGGATTGGCGAGGGATCCACACCAACTCAAATCAATGAGGATTCTGAGGCTTTTCCTGAAGAAAGGAGCGCATATGCTGCAGTGTCTCTGTGGACAACGATCGGAGCCGACTACAACCACCAGCGGTGAGACATTTAGCTGTGCATGCTCTCCGTTGAGCGATGAAAAACGCTCTCATTGGCCGCTGGCGCTGGTGAGCACATCTTCCGTGTCTGCGGTACTATGCGCTCCCACTCCAACGCATTTGCGCTAACTTGTTTGTGAGGGCTCATGCGACTTCTTGCGACCACTCATGCCATTCCATCTCACATCTTATGATACGAAACACATCTCCATCACGGTCATGAGCACGACCACTGCTGCAGTTCCCAGCAGTTTAGTGCCGAAATCCGTGTCAAGGACATACTTATTGGTATCGGGAACAAAGAACGCAGGGTGAATTTAGGAAACTATTGATGCATATGCAGCAAATGCGGTCTGCGAAGCTACGCCAGACATACACGTCCCGAGCTCAGTTGAGGTGAGATGAGCTTTCTAAAACAGGCACCGGCAAAAGAGGACAGGGAACTTCTGCACGTCATTCAGCACCCTGGACAGCAACTCAGTTCCGCATCGCTCCCAACTCTGCTACAACTCGCCTCCTCCAGAGTAGCTTGTGCTCCTCACCGCACATTTCAGACCATCAGAGTAATCATATGTGTGTCTGTTATAATAACCTTCATGAGAGCATTTATTTTATGCATTTTTATAATTTTAGAATATATATATTTACAACTCAGAAGACAAATTATATTCCAGTGGTTTTCAAACTTGTTTCTGGGGACCCACAGTCTCCCTAATTTACACACCTGATTCAGTTCACCAGCTTGCGCCTAAAGAGCTCCTACAACTCAAACAAGCTGTGCAGCAGTGGGTCCTGAGGAACAGGATTGAAACCACTATTTTGTTCTACACTTACATAGAAGATATACAACATTAACTCAACATTTATAATATTTTCACAACTCAAGATCTTTAAAGGCATCAATATTCACAACATCTTAACAAAAAATTCTGTTATGATGTACTCTCCATCATTTTATTACAAACCTCAAATCTTTCATGGAAGAAGATGATACCCTCAGCCTCAGTTTTCACATTCACTTTCACCGAGGCTTCATTAAGCCTCTGCTGACCTATACACCTTTTCTTTTTATTCTTTATTTTGAAGACAAGGGCAGATAATAAGCCATAAGAAAATTCAAACCTATAACAATGGTAACTAAACAATAAATGAACCATGGTTTTGCTACACTAAACCATGTAACCATGAAACGTGTAGCAAAACTATGGTTGTAAATGAAAACTCATTGTAATCAATCTGACAAACAAAAAAAGAAAACAAAACATGGTCATAATATAAATCAGGGCTGTCCAAACTCAGTCCTTGGAGGGCCGGTATCTTGCAGAGTTTAGCTCCAACCCTAATCAAACACACCTGAAGCAGCTAATCAGGCTCTTGCTATGTTAGAAACCTCTATGCAGGTGTGTTGAGGGAAGTTGGAGCTAAACTTTGCAGGACACCGGACCTCCAGGACAGAGTTTGGACAGCCCTGCTGTAAATGGAATTACAATAATACTGATACTTTACTTTAAGTTTAACTAAATAATGTTATGTTATTGCAAACAGTTTACAATGAGGTGGTTGTTTTGCAACAAGAGGGAGACAGTTCTGTTCATAGTGACAGGTACAAGAAATCTAGAGAAATAAGAAAACACACAATATGAGATATAGAGAGATATAATGAAAAATGAAGAGACTGAAAATGAAAATGGAAGTGAAGGTGCAGTTCAATAGAGACCATTTAATTATTTTGCATGACCCCAGCCTAAGGTTTTTAACTTTTTTTTTTTTTAAATGTGATGAATAGAAAAGGGTCCATGGTTTATCCATGGTTTCAGAACTTGTTGTGGGTGTATGGGATGACCTGGATAAGTGTGAGCTTTCCTTGCCTGAAATTTTGTCCAAGACCGGTTCAGTCATGATATATTCATTAGCTGACAAAATATTAAATTTTTGATTGTTTCAATATGACTTTAGGTCAAGTCACCAGTGTAGGTTGCTCAGGGTCATTTATGGCATATATCTTTTAGATGTTCTGTGTGATTTAAGATTATTCATCTATAGGGTAAGAGCATTTCAAATGAGTTATGCAGACTAATCATAATTGGGAAAATTGTTATAGATTGCAGAACTTAAACTCTGAAACTGTGAAACTGCCTTATCCCCCCCCCTCTTTTTTTGCTCAATATGAGAACGTTTTGCAGCTAGCCTACACATATATTTTTTAAGTAAAATATTAAAACAGTATAGATAGATACATAAACATAGGGATTTTGTTCAGACCTATGCTTGGAAAAGATTTACTGCTTTAAATGGATTGTATATCAAAGTGTAAAGAAAACAGAAGCACTGAATTCAGTGTAAATATGAAATATAGTAAAAACTAAGCAATTATTAACTACCAAACTACAGTAAATGTATTCAACTTAATCTAACTGTTTTAGATAAAATGATGATTAAAAATGTTAAAATTAAAAATGAATGCTATTCTGCAAGTGATTTCTTTATTTGCCTAATAGACATTTTTCCTGAACACCTGATGTCACACCTGACTCTTAACTAAAAGGATGCTTTGCATTTCCAGGCTCCGGTGTTTATAGTTAAATTAGCATATTCAGTATTCTGAGCTGATAGCTTAAAACCTATTAAAATATACTTTTTTAAAAGCACATTTTTTAAAAGCATAGTGCCATCACTTACAATCCTGCAATGATCATCATTTGTCAGTGCCTTACTCCTCAAAGTTTAATGAGCATGTAAATGACATGAATCTGCAGACATTAGCTACATTAAAAAAAGACTGGCACTATTTTATTGGGTTCCTATGGAGAGCGGAACCAAAAAGCATCCAATTGAAAGTTAGAATTTGTAATGCTCATCATTTCCTCAGGAGAATGGTCTACTACACAAGTCTTTGCAATGTATTTTGGTATGTACTACACACATTGTAACATGATGCAATGCAACACTAAGTTTTCTGAAATATCCTACATCATGTATCTTCTCCATCATTTTGTGCAATCAGGGGCCCTTGTCCTTTAAAGCTGCCTTGTTGACTGTTGTCCTTAATAATCACACAAAACAGAATGAAAGATTAAAACAACGACAAAACAACAACAATATTTGACATAAATAGTTCAATCGAATATGCAATGATTGTATAATTTGTTTTAGGTGTTTGTATGCCCAGTATATGGAATGCCATTTTGTCAAAAAGCCAAGATAATGAGTGAAAGTCAGAGGTGGACAAAGTACACAACTCCAGTACAAGTGAAAGTTGCACAGACAGATTTTTAGTTAAGTAAAAGCACAGAAGTATTTTGCTTCTAAAAGTACTTATGTATGCTTATATAATAAACAGACAGTAGTATCTTAGGAATAAAGAGCATAACACCCTAACCCAGTCCCACAAAAGCAGGACGGTGGTGATCTCACACAGCTCTGGCATCTATGTGTAGCTATTCACCCAAAGAGAGGAAGAGTGCAGAATCTTAAACATTTATTAACCATTTTACATCATATGGTTTGTTTGACATTTTTTAAATCTGAGATTTAGCATGTGTTGTCTACTTCTAACCGTACCATATATTCCATTTTCTTTGTGCAGTGTCCAGCCATCTCTTACTGCATCACTTTTGCTTCAAATCACACAACAGAAATACAAATAAGCACACTGCCGTTGTGTTTAATTGATTGCTGCTGAGACATACTGTATTTTCAGGGTTCACCTTCAACTTAGCCAGTGGCATGAGCAAAATGTGCTGATGAATCACTGTGTGCTCTATCACAGGGATGCTTCACTCCTCAGGTTTTGATTGGATTTGGCTCCATGACTAAATTGGGTTTTGAAACCAGGGCAGGAGTTCTCAGGAGCATGCTCAGGAGACATCATGCACAAAACACCATGTCTGCCATATGCAATGAGCTGTCATCCCTTGGTTGAATTTGCTGAAGTTTCATGGGAGAATTCAAAATAAATGTACCATATCTTGCAAACGATGGAACTTTTGCAAAAGACATAATTGGGAACATACAATATAGGTATATACTTGATTAATGCTGTTTAAATATTTATAAAGTACCCGATCTATGCCCTTTGCATCATGTAGTGGCCATAAACACATTAGCAATAGTATGCTTTGATAGTGTGAACCCATAGTGCTGGTTCAGTTGATGGAGGTGCGTAATCCAACACACTCTCATCACGCACACACACACACACACACACACACAAAGGAGAGCTGATATGTGCATTCCCATACTGTGAACACTAGGAGGCAATATTTCTTAGAAAGTTGTCTTGATTCGATGCTCCTGATGCTTTATCTTGGTTTGAATGAGGAATTGTTTTAGTGATGCAAGGCTTTTTATACCTGTATTGGACTATCCGAGTGATTCTTTATGAATTTAATGGTTAATCGATGTTGTGGTCAGTTATATCTCAGGTTCAGTCTCTGTAGTTGGTGTGCTTTAAATTCAGACTTTGTGTATTTTTCATTGGGGTGAATTTATATCTCAAGTGTACTACATTTCTTCACTATGTTTAGCTGGAAGAATTTTAAAACATTTTTATTATACTAGTGTCCACTGGATCTTGGTTTTGGCATGAACTCTGTGCTAATGTAGCACTATAGCATTTGCCTTGAAACAATGCAATGTTTGTTGCAAAGGCACTTACTCTCAGAGACATACACATTTATTTTGAGGGGCAGCTGCTGAAATCACTGGAGGCGGGGCAGTTATTGCTTGGCAAATGGTGTGCTGTGATTGTCATAATGTACAGATCATTAATGAGTTTAGGTGCATTGGTGCATTGTCATGGTCTGTTGAGTAAACATGCCCTGAACACTTGCTGACAATCAACAGTAGTTCAGTTTTTAGGCAAATGTTTTATAGTTCTAGAATTGCATGGATCTCATTTTCTCTCAAAGCTGAGGTTGTACAAAACAGGATGTATTGTGACAACTATCGTGTACCATTCTGTCTCAAGAGCTGCTTTCGTGTCAGAGATTAATGAAAACAAAATGCTTTGTGTCATTCGTTCAGACGTTTGAAATAGAGGTACTTGTATCTAATATATATGATAATCCTGTCGTAAATCTTCTCACCCTTGCCTTAATCTCTATAACATTTAACCATTTCAATAATTGATGTTAATTTATATTAGGTATCCCATCTCCTAATTTTGTTACCAGATTCTAGTATTTGTATTTTTTTTAATTCAGGCAAGTACCTTTAAGAACAAGAGCATCGAAGTGCCACTGTTGTTAAAAGGCATTGTACTAAGTCCGTGCTGATGCAAGGAGATGGTTGGAAGTGAATTCCTAGCCCCACATTAAATTTGGAAAAGGATGAAAGAGCGCATTCCCAGACTGAATATTTAATGCTGCTATTTTGCACGAGGCAAGAGGCTTTTTGTGTCAGAGCCACGTGATCCACCCACTGCAGTGTCAGAAACCAGTGTGAACCCCTATATAAGTACACGACCCCCCCCCCCCAAGCCCTCCGTCTCTGCTTGCCCCCAAGATGAAAACCCAGTGCTGAAGGGTTAGCACTTTAGTAAAGCACAGTGCATTACATAAATGCAGCATTGTGGCATTCTGTGATAGTTAGTTCTGTCTCTCTAAAGGGAAGTTGTTGTGTTGATGCGTTAATTGAAATTTATTAAGAGGGTTATCTCAGTTGATGCAAAACAGCATTTTACAGTATCCCTTACAATATAGTTGTATTAGTCACCAACGTTTTACTGGACGTGTGTGCATATATAGATTGTTAATAACTTAAAACACGCAGATGGAGTTTTTTTACAACCTTTTCTGCAACAGTTAATCGTTACAAAAATGACATTTAAAAAAAGAATAGCAGAGTGGGCGGTTAATGGATTGTGTAAGCCAGACCTTTGCACTAAATACACTGAACAATAAAAATCTGTATCATGAGGGTGTATCTTAATCAGAGTAGTAAACAGATGGGCAGACAATTAAGAAATGAACCGGATAGTTGATGCAATAACAAGCAGAATTTGAAATGAAATCATTCTGTAAGTGTATGCGCCACACTGACACGTAAATAATGAGCCAGAGGTGATAGGCCCATCTCTCTCCATTAATATATGTATATTTCTTACTCCTTCACTTGCTCGTTCCCGTTTACCCCTGCGAGTTCCTCATCCAAACCTCAATCACGTATGACTGCGTAGAGAGAGAGAGAGAGAGAGAGAGAGAGAGAGGGGGGGGATATCACACCCCATTCACTGGCTCAGTGTCAGTGTGAAAGAGGCAGCTCTAGTCTCGATTGTACAACATTACCTTAAACGCTTTCGCCAGGATTTGCTGTGTTCTCGCTGTGCTAGACACCTGACATTCATTTATTTTTATTTTTTAAGAAAACAAGAAACTTCGACGTGAAGAGCTATGCCATGAACTCTACTAGAAGCACAATGAAGAGCTGTAAAATAAATTGGAGAGCCCAGATGTTCCGTGAAGTTGTGTTCGCGTCTCTCATATACGCCTATAGAGCCTGAGAACGCGCGTCCTTGTGTCATGGGCTCCATTTATTATGTGGATTCATGCAAAGTTATCTGGAATGAACTAGACATGTGGATCATGTAGCAGTCCCTTGAAAGAGGAATTACGCGTCTGCTGTCTTCGGCACCTGGAATACCTGCGTGACAGGTCACCCATGTTCACATAGGACGTTTTTTTTAATTGCTGTTTTTCATTTCATTATTATTGTTGCTTTTTTTTTTTTGCTTCTAAGATGGAGAACGGAGAATATGCTTTATGTAATCGTGTGTGAAACTCACAGCCGTCTGGGTAGACCGTCTGAGAACGGGATGAGATTTCAGTCCTAATTTACAGGCTCCTCTGGATTTTTCGCAGAGAATTGGAAAGAAATCTGGCTAATTTTGCGCAGACAATCCAGTTTTGTTTATTTATTTATTTCCAGTTATTGCGTTAGCAGCTGCAGCCGTCGAACAGCTTTGTTTAACTGAATACTCGAGATGGCCGCGATCGCCAGTTCTCTGATCCGACAAAAACGCCAGGCGCGGGAATCCAACAGCGATCGGGTATCTGCCTCCAAACGCCGCCCCAGTCCCAGCAAAGACCCCCGCTCTCTCTGCGAGCGACATTTCCTGGGGGTCTTCAGTAAAGTCCGCTTCTGCAGCGGCAAGAAAAGACCTGTTCGCCGGCGACCAGGTCAGTGCTGGATGCTTTTTAAGACATCAGCCCCCACCCGAAGCCTGTGCTGCAGTCTACAGCTCCGCTGGAGGAACATATATCCTCCACTGTATTATTGATTTATTTGTTTGATTATTTATTTATTTATCCCCCCCAAAAATTCCACCTGTTTCATAGCTCACGTACTGTCTATTGCTATTCACCAACCGATTTGCCATCCTAACAGTCGTTTTATGTTGATATATCTGATATGTTTTATTAATGTTATTATTACTGTTATCAATGAATTCAGAGGCTGGCATTTTGACATTTTGATGAGAGGCTGTGTGAAGAAGAAGAAGGAGAAAAAAAACTTTTTTTAATATTTAGTAATAGCCAGAATCCAGTGGCACTGCAGTGCACCAGGGCATTCATAGATGAAATGTTTAATGGTAAATGTTTGCCTGAAAGAAGATCCAGTTTAAACGGCATGCTGTTGTGCAATGTGACAGAACGAACTCGAACCAGCAACAAACAAGTGACCAGCTGGTCATACCAGCTTAAGCTGTTCAGGCTGGTGTTTACAGCAATGAATACTCATCTTAGACCAGCTAGAAACCACAGCTACCAGCTTAAACTGGATTTTTCAATAGGGACTGCTTTACTGCAGTATAGGGAGGGATTGGACACTTGTTTTATTGAAGGACGTGGTCTCACTGCTCAATGAACCACGCTATTGTCCTTTTTCGGCTCACATAAAATGGCATAAAGCATGTAAAAAAAAAAAAAAAACACAAAGCTGTCCTCTCTTCCTTCTCATGATGTAGAACAAGCACATCCCCTCTTCCCAACATATGATCAGTTATTTGACGGCTGTTGCTGTAGGATTTGTCTGTAAAAATGTTGTTTTTCCTTCTCCCCCGTAAGATGCACCCTCGAAACCTCCACAGGTGTCCCGTAAGGGCGTCAGGCTAGGTCAGTAGCTCAGCCTCCATCCTTGTGCTGTGTCTTCCAGTTACCCACCCCATTTCGTGCTCATGGGGGACTAGCTCCTGTCTAACGGCAGTCGCCAATGTCTGCCTTGTCCTTGTAGTATGCTTCTGACTATTCTCTCTCTGTCTTTGTGTTATTTTTATGTACAGTATGTCTTCTCCTCTCTGTCTCTTCCACCTATTTTTATTTGTACCTTCTCTACTCCCCTTTGATCCTCTTTTTTGGTCTCTACTTATTATGTTTCTTTCCCCATTATTATGTGTGCTCTGCCCTCTCTGTGTGTTTCCGTGCAGTGAGGCTCATGTATGCTCTGTGCTGCTGATGTATCATGTTTCTTCTGTCAGTTGTGGTGACTTAATTAGTTGAGGATACCATTCACCATTTCATGATCATGACATCATTTATCAGCACATCCGATTGTAACTTTTTTTGTTCATGAAATGGGGCAATATTGAACAGGTATGGTTCAACTAAATTATATTTGCAAAGGAAAAGTATGCAAAGTGTTGCAAATATGAAATGCATTATCTCATGAATACATCCAGCTGAACACATGCTCAAATCCACATGTGAGTGCATACATTCCTATATGAGTAGAGACATGCATGTACATTAATATCACAAACTCACAATAATTTGAAGAACAGGTCCGAGTCATATTTCACCCCAAAAATCAAGTGAAAACAGGATTTTTTTTTTTTTACAGAAATACATTTAATTAAATACATTTACTGTTTTTTTTTTCTTTTTCTTTTTTTGCATATTTTTTTAATATTTTTTATTTTTTTCTTATTTTGTCCACTGTAAAAAGAAAATGCTTTTTTAAAAAAAAGACGGTAAAAAAATTCCTGTAAAATTTACAGGGACAAAACGTAAACTGACATTCCTAGAATTCCCTGCATTGCATTTCAAATTTTGTTTGCACTTGATGTTTTTTCTTTAAAATAACTATTTTTCTTCTTAGTTTTTTTCTTATCAGTTATGCTTATTAGGGTTGTATGTTATATGTAATGTCGTTAAATGAATGTTTATCGCATATTTCAGTTTAATGAACCTCACCATGATGGTGTTTAGTGCTTGGGTGAGTGACACTGAGCACCTTCCTATATATGTTCATATTTAAAAGCTGCTTGTGATGGGCATGGGTTCATCATGCGACTTTCTCCTCACCACCTGAATTTGGTGCATATCAGTGTATTTCAAAGGTACAAAACAGATTTTACTACTTTAATAGGTTGGTATATTAACATTATATCAGTTAATGAAATTACGGTATTTAACTGTAAAATTAACATAAAACCATAGAACCTTACTATGTGACATATCATACTATATGATGTACTATAATCAATTATTATATTACAATGATGTATAGCATTAATATTTGTTGTACAGAAAAAACAACAGCAACCTTAATAGTCCTTCAACAGTCTCAATTTATTATGCTTTATTTATTTATTGTTTGTTTGTTAGTCTTTGTTTTTTGCTTCAGGTAAAGTATGACCTGGACATGTTTTCAAGAGATTCAGCACACACTGACCTACATACATGTACTGTATTAAACCCAAAACTTTCTCCCCAGGTTAGAGTCATTTCCTACGGGGTCCCCTTCGCCAGTTTTATTTATAGAGGTGTGGCTTCTGCATGTGATTTAGTAATGTTCTTCCTAATGGATGTAGACAGACTCGTTCGTATGATTGATGGCCCTTCCAGCCAGCCAGAAATATTGGGTCTGCAATGGATAGATGGGGCCGTAGATGAATAGCTGATCATGACCATCATGGACATTCACAACTCTTCTTAGCCCTGTTATTGAAAGCTGTGGGACTTTGCTGCATGCCAGGTCATCCATGTGGACTCTTCACTCCTCACCTCTCAGGCCTGTCTGTAAACATTTATTATACCTGCTTGTACAGGTCACCACTCTACCAGAAAACACCTGTTATGGCTACAGCTGGTCTTCTAAGCTCCAGGTGTCCATAGTGAAATTGATTAATGAGGTCGCAGAGAGCAAATATGCAGAGCTTTATCAACACAGCCATTCACAAGTACATTCACTGCCATCACTGGAATTCGTCAAGAACTTATTTAAAATAAATTATCTCTTCCTAACAACCTTTTTTGTTCACATTCTGAAATAAAACTGTTGGGGTGAATTCTGATAAAAATGTGGGTTGGGGTGGGGCTGTGTGTTTATTTTCCAGAGCCGCAGCTGAAAGGCATTGTGACACGACTGTTCAGCCAGCAGGGCTTTTACCTGCAGATGCAGCCAGATGGAACCATCGATGGCATCAAGGATGAGAACAGCGACTACAGTGAGTGATTGGCATGCAAATGTGCATGCAAAGCAAAGTTCATTGTACCACAAAAATGCATATAGGGGAGAAACGTCTAGTTGTCACACCTTTTCCCAACAATCTGAGTTCTGAGATTATTTATTAAAGTCATGCAAATATTTTGGTGAACTATCCTTTTAAGGATTGTACAGAAACAGTACAATCTTTAAAGGATAGTTCACCAAAATATTAACATTTTTTGCATGACATGAGGATGAGTAATTAATAATAGAATTTAATTTTTTAAATGTTTACTCGTTAAATAATTGAACATTTCTTTGTGGAGGCACGAAGACCACTGTGGCTTCGACCTTGTCCCTTACACACAGAGTTCTCTTTAGTTCAGGGGTCATCAAACTTGATCTTGGAGGGCTGTTGTCCTGCAGAGTTTAGTTCCAACTTGCCTCAACACACTTGCTTGAAAGTTTTGCAAGAGACTCCTGAAAGACTCTGCCTCTCTAAGACCTCCCATTTATAGCTAATGATATTACAAACCTGATGTAGTTAACTTAATTAGTTGCTAGATGTTCTCCCAACAGAATCTTTTCAAAATTGCACTGTAGTAGTTCTGAGTTCAGATAGGACCTACCACAGAGACCCAGAGGGTAAGTCCATGTGATGTATTCTTTACATGTTAATTCCCTTTATTTGGATTTTTTTTTTATTGACAGAAAAGGTCAGAAGTCAAGCTGAAGCAACCTATTCCCATTGCAAGCACTGAATTGTTGCCCCCCATGTGTTATAAAAGAATATAGGGCTCTACAGAGCACCCTTATCTAAATATATTTAGGTTTAACTTAAAAACAGGTGGCCACCCAAGTAAGAATTAAACTAAGGTATAGGAGTAAGAAATAAGAAATGGTCAAAATTACAGCTAGATGGAATATTAACATATAAATGAGCTCTACAAGAGCAAATTTCAATTCAGAAAATACAAATATGAAGGTGCAGTTGATGATTCATGTTTTGTGGAGGCACCATAGATCACATGTGATTACGAACTGTCTGCTTCAGCAGTCAATAAGATTAGAATCTGATGATGTGGTACAGTCCATTCCTGTTCTCCTCAGTCAAAATGATTTAGATTGGTTGTCATCAGATGACAGCATTTCAGAAACTATTTTGTGAAACGGATGTACACAAAATGAGCAGTAACTAAACGTGCACATTTTCAAACCCCTCTAGGTTATTTGAAAATGTTTGCCCTTGATGAAATCATTACAATTGAAATATACAGGATGGGCCATTTATATGGACACACCTTAATAGTGATATGCTGAGATTTATGTCCACATGAATTATTCTCGCCCATCTACCTACCATTCCTAAAACCTGATAAAAATGTGTGGTTTATCAGAGCAGCCTGCCCTAGCACATTAAGATGCATTTTTGTTGATTTTGCATATTGTGCATGTCTTTCTTACTTATCAAACCTGATTTAGATAAACAGCTCATTAAAAGAGAACTACATGCATAAAATGTTCCAAAAATACAATCCCTACACAGTGTTCTTTGCTCCCTTCTCCCTGAGCAGGGGAAATCTGCTTAAGTTTACTTCCCTTTGGAACATTTATTCATGGATTTGCACTGTACAGCATCTTCACTGAACGATTAAACTCACTAGAGAAGTGTAAAATCTGACATAATAAATAATTTACATCTTAAATTCACAGGGGGTTGAGGCATGAGGACTGGGATTGGAAAAGCTGCATTATTCACCCTCATGTCATTCAGAACACAATCACGATATATGATCCTTCAGAAATCATTTTAATATTCAGTTTTCCTGCTCAAGAAACATTTCTGATTATCTGCAATGTTAACATCATTGATTCATAATAAAAATAAATATATCTCACAGCATGTTTAATTGTTTTTCTTTGATCATTTCTTTTGATGATGAATGCATCGTGTCACAAGTTTACTATGGGGTTATGGTGGGGTCATTATTAATTACCCATAAACTAACATCAACTCATGTTTTGTTTATGCATTATTTTGATCTGACTTTACTTGAGGGAACCCAATATTAATCAACTCACAGTTAACTACCTACTAAACTCAGCTCATGATTTATTGTATTCTTACTATCAAATACACGTGTAATAACAAATTTAGTGTTTAGCTCTATTAAGAGATTTTTAGAGATGAAATCAGCAGAGGTACAGTATCATCACGGCCTGTGTCTGGGTGGATGATTAATGTTGACAGACATTTCTTTATTTTATTTAGCTTTATTTATCACAGCAGTTTAAAGGGAAAGAAAACAAAACAGACAAGATCAATCATAAAGCTGAAGAATTCAAAAGCACAAATTATTATATTAGTTTATTTCAAAGCCAGAGTGTATCTAAGTTAAGTTTGAGTGTAAGTGTAAGTTATGACACCACTGCTTTGGGGCGTGTCAAATTTCAGGCAGAACACACCTTTAAAACCAATCTTTACACCCTGTTTGTGTTTAATCATCTTTATTTGTTGTGTGGTATTTTTTGCTCCTTATTTGCATGAAGTTGAGGAATGCCCATACTTTTTGATGCCTGTGTCCACTTTCTCTGCGCCAATTTCAATCCCATAATACACTGTGAAAACTCAACTACCATCATGGGTGGAGATTGTGGAGTGGCCAAGGAGGCCTTGCCTCATAAGAAGTTGTTGTGTAACAACCTATTATAACAGGCAAGCCCTGTTGCATGACAAGAAATTATTTTTTTACAACAATACAACAACTGCAGAGGAATCTGAACCTAAACAATATAATTACAGAATAAGATGCCCAACTCCAGACCTGGACAGCCTCATAAAGGTGATCCACACGACGCTCTGTTATCAGCTCAGTGTTTTATACTTCTGTCAGGAAAAGGACCGTTTAGGTCTGAATTTAATGCACACAGCACAAACCTAATTCTGTAAATAAACCTAAATCTATAAATAGATTTCAGAATATAAACTGCTTAAAGAAATAATTCACACAAAAATGAAATTTCTGTTATCATTTACCCTCAAGTAGTTCTAAACCTGTATGATTTTTTTTGTTCTGCTGAACACAAAGAAAGATATTTTGATTTTGAAATTGTTTTGGGTCACCACTGACTTAGTAGGAAAAAAATATTGTATAAAATACTATCCAAATTATTATATATCACAGTAAAGAACCGAGCCTCTGCTTTTAAACAAATTACGTCCCGTAACTCATTCAGGACATGTGCTAGGGCTTTACCGTAATACACCTAGAACAGGGATTGACCTAAAAACTCGTCTTTTGCGGGGAAGTGTTGCCTCTTAACTGACGAGATATCTTGTCAGTGTCATGGAGTTAATGTCTTATTCTACATCCCTAATCCTACCCAATACTCAGACTTAACAACTACTTATTAACTATTAATATGCAGCGATTTAAGCGAGTTAATAGTGAATCTGTCTTCCCGATTCTACAGTGTAACCAGAAACTTTGGTACTGTGACTGCATTACAAAACTTCTTATGCACCTGGCAGTTTGGAACATACCTCTTTCCTCCCACTGTTCTATCCATAGCTTTTCAGGCAAATTTACACCACAGAACAGCAGGCACTGATATTTATCAAGTGAGATCAGTTCAGTGGACAAGGGCATGCTGGCAGCTTTTCAAGCCAAGGTAACAAGCATCAGCAGACCGGACTCATTCCTTTACTACATAGAGGAATAAAGAGTACTGCATGTTGTTATCTAGGATAATACACATTTCTTGTCTTGTCTATAAAATTGCAGATTACTTGAACAGTACAGTAGATAGATTTTTCATGTGTATACCTATGCCAGCTTCCGAAGTTTAAGGATTATCGATTAATTTTTCCAAAATGGTAGCTTGAAGGTAAATCTTATCTTCTACGCTGTGCCAGTAATTCAACCAGTTGTGCATCCAAATGCATGAAATGCTACTACAGTGGTCTGCCAAGATGTCAGTCAGATTTCTATGAAAAATCTTAGAGAGAGCAGACAAAAACAAACCTATAAACTGTACACAGTTCGCGTACAGTGATGCTTGTGCATTATTGTTGAATAAAGTCCTTATTTTTGTTCTCTCGCTGTACAAAAGGTATTCTCGTAGCTTCAGAAAATTACGGTTGAACCTTTTAAGAGCCCTTGAAGTTATGGTTCCTCAACCCTGTTACAGTGGAAATCATGGACCTTACCAGAGACTGGGTTTTCTCCTTTGTGATGCTTTACCAGGCTTTATTGCAGCTGACTTCATTTGTTGTTTGTGGCCTTTAGTTTTGTCTTCAGCAAGTGAAATGCATTCTCTGTCGGCTTGAGATCAGAAGATTGACTTGACCATTTTAGAATATTCCTATTGTTACCTACAAAAACTCCTTGGTTGCTTTTGTTGTATTCTTTGGGTCATACATTTGTTATATGAAGCGCGTTCCAATAAACTTTACTGCACTTCAGAATTCATTCGGCTGCTAAAATAATAAAAAATTCTGCCTGTGTCCAAATATATATGGTCCTAACTGTATATTGTAAACATATTAATATGGATGTATTATTAGATAATTATAGATATTACCTTTATTCTCCTTGATTGGATCTCTGTAAAACATTGCACAGTTACTCCACTCTCATCCATACTGTTTACCTTCACCATAACTCAGTAACCCAATTAACACCTTTGGTTTCAACAGTTTCTAATGGAAATGCTAGGTTAACTAATACTTTATCACTCTTCCCAGTGTGTTTCAAGCAATCCTATTGTTTTGTAATGTTTCCTCTTTGTTTTCCCTAGCTCTTTTCAATCTCATCCCCGTTGGCTTAAGGGTGGTGGCCATTCAGGGAGTCAAAGCAGGTTTCTACATCGGCATGAACGGGGAGGGATTCCTCTACAGCTCAGTAAGATTCTCCTTTCTCGGTTTTCATGTGTGTGTGTGTGTGTGTGTGTGTTGCATAATGCTGTTTTCTTGGAACTCATTTATTTTGTGAGCTCAGCCTTATT
>JAUMHR010000043.1:2724259-2737489 GCA_032361145.1 Enteromius fasciolatus
TGGGATGGCACTTCAGTTCATAGAATGAGTAAAGGCAGGTGAGCGAATACTTTTGGTAATATAGTGTATATATAAATCTATCCAAATTAGTGCTGTCAAATTATTAACCGCGATTAATTGCATTTAAAATAAATATTTTTTGTTTACATAATATATGTGTGTATGTGTGTTGCATATATTTATTATGCATATATAAATACACACACACATGCATGTATATATTTAAGAAAAATATGTTTATATATTAAATATTAGTGCCGTCAAATGGTTAATCGCATCCAAAATAAAGGTTTTCGTTTACATAGTATATGGTTGTACGGTGTATATTTATTATGTGTATATAAATACAAATCACATGCATGTATATATTTAAGAAAAATATGTTTCGTATGAACATGAATATAACATATAACATATAAATATTTTCAAAATATACGCTGTGTGTGTATATCTCTATACATAATAAATATGTATGTAAACATAATATCTTTTTTGAATACGATTAATCACGATTCAACATTTGACAGCACTAATAATTATATTTATATATAATATAAATTAGAAATATAAATATTTTCATACATTATACATGTCTTTAACGACAATTTTGATCAAATTAATGCATTCTAGCTTTTTTTTTTTATTATTACTTACTTACCCCAAAGGTTTGATTGGCAATATATAACAGTTTCCACAAGAAATTAAGAAGAAGAAATAATGATACATTTCTTGAAGTAAATTAGCATATTAGAATGATTTCTAAAGGATCATGTGACACTAAAGACACTGAAGTAATGATGCTGAAAAAATTGAAAAAAAAAGTTTACATCACATCATACATAATAAATATACACAGTACACTGACAGATATTATGTAAACATAATATATTTTTTGAATCAACATTTGACAGCACTATTAATTATATGAATATAAATATATATTTTTAAAACATATGCTGCATGTGTGTGTAAACATCCTTCACTCATGCATGTGATATAGTAATAGTACTCAGTCTAATTCATGACAAGCATTTATCCAAGCAGACAGACTTACAAATAAACAGCATCTCTAATTGTTTCCTATATCTTGCCCATCAGGTTTTCCAGAGAGCCTCGGTCTTACTGTGTGAATTCATTAGAAGAGCTGCTGTGGAAATGGCCCTTGAGTATTTATTCCGTCTAAATGCATCAGGAGACTCTTTTGTTTGACATTTCTGTTGAAGATGCTTCTTGAAGATTACACAATCCTATTAGCATGCAAACTACTTTCTCAAAACAGCCTACGGGAAATGAACGACAGCCTGCTGATGAAAGAAACAAACACAATAAAATGCACATGCATTAGCTACAGCATTAGCCTTATTATTTCTGTGTACATTACTGGCATCCACAAAATGAGCATGAAGTATCGTGATGGTCTCTTTCTGCTAAAGTTAATGCAGACACGGAGCGGAAAGAGCAGAAATACCGCAGGGAGGGCTCATGTTTGAGCTGCAGTCAATCTGAAATGACGTTTTATGTTGCACAGCTGTGCTCCTCACCTACAGATGCCGGCGTAGCCGTTGTCATGGGAACACAGTCATGGTTTTATCGTGACGTTAAGAAAATACTCATTTCGGCCACATGAAATCAATGTCTCGGTTTTTTCACTAGTCAAAACAGCCATAAGAGGCCTCCTTGACAGACTAAACATGTCTGAAATGAGGTTATTGAGTGAACACACAGACACAACTGAAGTACTATGGAGGCTGCAGAAAGCAATACAGCAATAAGATAAAAAGCATAATTTAAAGCATGATGTACAACCACTGTAAGACACAGCCTTCAACGTGGTACTACTTTTATAAAACAGCATTAGCTCTTTCCCAACCACTGACGAGATATCTTGTCAATTAAGAGACACCCACCAAAGATGAGTTTTTACGGCAACCCCTGTTCTAGGTGTATTACGGTAAGGAAATAGTGCATGTCATGAATGAGTTACAGGACTTCCCAAGCCTACCAGCTCGAAAAAAAACCGACGATCATCATAAACTGAAGGATCAGAGACGATTTAGATCATAATATAGACGTATATGTAGATCATGCATATAGATCGTGTTTTGACCATTTTGAATCTGATTGTGACAAAGTAGGCTAGTCAGTGACCGAGATCCCTTCACATGTGTGTATGTGTGTGTATTCATATAATTATTTACACGTGAAAGAACTGGATATCTGTATGTATTTTGCTTGAAAATGCAGCACTTTGATTAAAGACACATTTTTCTCAGTTTTTTGTGCAAAATGCATTTCTGATTCTTAATCTGCATTCAAGCGATGATAAAACATGAACACATAAAGATAGAATAAAATGGATTGCCTATGTTTGAAAGCAGAGGCTTGGTTCTTTATTTTGATATATAATATGTTCATATATGCAGAGCAGAAAATATTCTGAAGGCCGTCAAGTTTAGGTGAAAATCATCAAAAATGCTGGCGGTGGCTGGCAACCTTTTAAAAAAACACGGGCAGGGAAAGAGTTAAAATAATTATTAATAAAATAATAATTGATGAAAGGCATTAAAACACCATGTCCAGTACATTGTTATTATTATCATATTGTAACAACAACAATAATAGTAATATTATTAAAATAATAATAATGTCTAGAATGTTGATAGACAGCATAATAATAATAATAATAATAATAAGTCATTATGTAATGATACACCATCACTATTATAATTTTTAAAAAATCCTAGATTATTTATTTAACAATTATTTATTTTAATAATATTTGTATTATTATTTTTTAATAACAACAATATCATTTTAATAACAACAAAATTAATACTTTTAATAACATATAATAGGTAATAGTAACAGTAAGACCGATAAAAAGTTAGATTTATCAATATTATCATCATCAACAACAATTATTGTTATCTATTTAATTGTTTTTTATTATTATAATTATATAATAAACAATTACTATTACTATTAAAATTAATAATTAATTGATTTTTTAATAAATTTAACAAACTGTTACATTTATACATTTATTATTATTACCACCATCAGCATTGTTGTAAGTGATAATATTAACGATAATAATGTAAATGTTTTTGAACATGGTGTCTTACTGTTCTACTGACCACAGAGATACCACAGAATCTTTAAAAAATATATTTTCTATATTTTTTGTTGTCCAGCATTTTTTAATGCTAAAACGTTTTCCAGGTTTAAATTAGATTTTGTGTCACAGATGTTCAGCGTGAAGAATCTAGTTCCTCTAAGCGGTTCATTAATTCATTAGACTGTTAACGGCTGCCAAGCCATGCAGCAACTTAGCATATCATTCAGCTGATGTGTTCACGGGTGTATGTTTACAATGGTTTTGAGCCGATCCAATCAGATTTAGAGTTTGGGCTGCATTTCCCAAAAGCATTGTAAACTTAAGTACATCATAGACCCACTGAAACCAACGGAGCAGCCCAGAAATGTTAAAAATCTTTCTTACATATTTACATACTTATAAGAAAGTTTGGACCAACATATCAAATGATGTATACTCCACTAGACAAAAAAGCAAAGCCCTTCTGTTTCATCAGTTAGTACAGTAATGGAGTTTGATGTTAGAGCTGTGGACTTATACATCTTTAATGGAATTTTAGCATATACAGCTCTTTCTTTTAATATCTCTCATGTTTTCCCACTGAACAGACTTTTTCTAAACTGGTTGGGGATGGCGACTGAATCATTCATGAGAAAAGTGCACAAGCAATGGCAGAAGGTAAAAATGTAATTAAATACTGGATGAGCTGCCATGATGAGCTTCGAAATAACTTCCCCTGAACAAAATAACACTCCTATAACTTCTTCCAAACCTCACTGAAAAGAATGAATTCAATGTTACTTCTAAATTTTCATCCTTGCAAAGTCATAGCGTTTACATGAAGCTACCCACATCACATTTGAATCAGATCAAATATCAGACAAACATAATCAAGTTGCTGCACAACAAACACACTGGGAGGCCAATCAGTAACTGAGCGGCTAACTCCACTTCAGGTGCGGTTTACAGTGGTGTGTTTAATATTGGTAGCCTAAAGGAATCTTCTGGGTTCAGTACAAGTTCAGTCCCTTGGATAACCAAAGGAAAAAAACGGATCTGTCCCACATTTGACAGTAATGCATTATGGATGATTCATTATGAATAAGGCACTCCAGATGGTTAGACAACTGAAACGTGAAGCTTGTATTTATATTTCAGCACTTATATTAAATCATCTTTTCACAAATATGTAATTGGAGCTGTTAAAAGTTGTCTACATGATTCTTTTAACGCTGGGACTATTGCTGTAGGATAAACTTGACCCGTTGAGCTGTTTAATGCAATATTGTAAAAAATATTTTGCTTGTTTTATAAACTTAGGGTCAAGACAGAATGCAGCTGATATCGTTTTAAATCCGTTAAATGGGTATTCCTCAACCAGGGCCTAAGCAATAGTCTGGGAATGATTGTTTTTTTATTTCAATAAAAGTTCCAGAGCTACATATCAGCTTACAAGCTAAACTACGGAAATGTTGGGACATTTCTTTACATTTTAATAAAACGAAAACTAAATAACTTTAAAATCTTACGAAAGAACATAGAGAATATAACAAATGTTTAAACAGACATTTCACATTTTATTCACTAAATGAGCTTATTTCAAATTTGATGCCTGCTACAGGTCTCAAAAAAGTTGGCATGTGGACAACAAAGGGTTGAAAAAGCACTACATTTACTGAGAGAACATCTAGCAGCTAATTAAGCTAACTGGCATCATGTCTGTAACATGATTAGCAGTAACAGGGATGTCTCTCAGAAGCAAAGATAGGCAGAAGCTCTCCGATCTGTGAAAGAGGGCGTTAAAAGATTGTGTAATACTTTAAAACGAAGCATGGCTTCATAGAAGAGTGCTGAGCTGAACTGCTGAACTTGCAAAACTGCTAATTTTAAACCTTTGGTATATTATCTATATTCTACTGTGAATAAAATATTGGCTCATGTGATTTAAAAAATGTTAAAGGTTAAAATTGAGCATTTTTAAGTCGTTCAGGTTGTACATATGTGGGCCTACAAATATTGCCCTGGACAAAGGGGGTCCTTAAAATCCAAAAGGTTGAGAACCAATAGATTAACTAAACATGAGCGATAAGAGTTTTATAATATTCGACTTACTGCAGGTGGCATCAGCTTCATCCGATCCATCCGGACACTCGGGTTCTCCGTCACACCGCCAACGTCCAGGAACACACTGACCGTTCGCACACGCAAACTCTGCGGGAGCACATGTGTTCTTCACTGCACAGGGAGAAAGAAAGACAGAGATAAATGTTTGCACACTCTCTGAGCAACAAGCATGAACTAATCCATTCTATATTGTGTACATAGTAGGGATGTAATATTGTAACGGTACCCTCGTACCGCAATATCACATTTTTTCGATACTACCGTGGTCACATGACTCGATAAAACGATAAGTCTTCTGAAAAAAGTTTGCTCAGGCGAATGGAGCGAACGGGAGGTAGCGGGAACTACAATTCCCATCAGCCCAGGCGTGCCTATCATTCTTTGCGGTCTGTTGTCACTACAGATCAGCGTTGCTAATTTAGCGACTTTGTGACTTATCAGCCCCCCTTGCCGACATTTTTCCCTAAAAGCGACTAGCGACACATCTAGAGACGTCTTGGACAAACCTCAGCGAGTCTGGTAGTGCCGCGCTAGCGCGAGCCCTTGTTCTCCCGGCGCGTACACACACCTCTCTCTGCGTCTGTCTATATCTTACGCGTACTTGGTTTCATCAAACCAGGCTCGATTATAAGGATTTTAATCTAGATTAACATCTTGTAAGGTAGAGCTAGTTCAGTAGGTCATATAATGGGGTGCATTTCAGTCACTATTTCATATTCATTCTGTTTTTCTGACAACAGAAACCATTAAATAAATCAGTGAAAGCAGATATATTGAGAATTAGGGTGCATTGAATAACATTATGTGACCACAGAGAATCCAGCAAGATAATATGACACACTGACGTAATGAATATGCAAATTGACGTATGACGTCATCTAGCGACTTTTCAAGCTGAATTTAGCTACTTTGGATTAAAAAAAGTTGGTAACACTGCTATAGATCCAGTATTGGATGATGAAAGACAGAGCGAATCGGGTCTAATCAATTTTGCTTTCTGTACCAGAATTCTGTACTGCTGAGCTGTGTGTACAGGAAACAGAACTGATTAGTTCACCTCCAGAGTCACTTAATTAATGTGTGGTCACACACAGAAAAGTGAATGAATAACTCTATGAAACAACTCTTTACAGAAAAGATGAATACAAAATGAATGCACATTATTCAGGATTGGAAAAAGATACAAAAAATATCCATAATTCTGAAGAAAAAATTAAGAAAACCGATTGGCGATTTATGTCATGTACATGCTTCAGCTAAGTTTGCATTCAACAACTGAAGTCCAGAACCAAGCTGAACAACTAGTTGTTGATGATGTATTTAAATGTGGATCAGAGTATGTATGTGTGGTGCTCAAAATTACAGTTAGCAAGGTACGGTTCTACTCATTAGTGTTGCCAGATCTTGCTATTAAATAAAACAGCAAGTAAAAACAAGCCAATAACAAAGTTAAATCCTAATGGGCTATATTGGAAAGACCAAAATATCACGACCTGCCCCTTCATACTTCATTAACTCGGAAAAACAGATCGCTTTAAGAGCCGAGACCAAACAAGCCCAAAGATGTTTAAAAGCATCGCTTATAATAAGGGGACAAGGCAACCCTTTAACTTGCAAAGTAGCCTTCCGGACATAAACAAAACATGATGGCTATGTCACCAGTGGTTAACATGCCAAGTTTTTATTAATTTTGGTAAAAATAGCTGATACTAATTACGAAAAACAGCATTAGTCAGCAATTTTAGAAGTGACTTCTGCTCTGCAAACACAAAACCTTAATTTAGAGGATGTAATGTTCACCCCGGTATGTAAATGTGGTTGTCATTGAAAGTTGGCAGTGATGATTATATATATTGATTGTTGATTGGACGGATGCAGATCTGTAAGAGTCAGGTTAAAGAAGTGCAACCTAAAGAGAAGACTGTAATTTCAAGATCAAGACATTTTAGTTAAAATGCCTTAACATATGCACGGATGAATTGTTCACAATAAGCTCAATAACATGCATTAAGAAAACAGTGTGAATTTTCCATTCCATGCTGACTTTGCTTCTGTAAGACTGCTGCAATCACTGCTCTGAGCAGATGGAGCTGTAAGCAACAGAGCACGGACAACAGTCTGGAGCTGCAGATATTATATGCAGAGCCTCTGCTCTCCACCTGCCAGGCTCTCACAAACACTCGCAGGCTTTCAGTGGGCGGCAATCACAACAGCCTAACGCAACTCCACAAGACCTGTCGACAAACCTCAAGGATCCGCTGCGGCAATGCTGCATCCTTTTCCTACCCCACAGCTCTGTGAGGCTTCCTACTGTCCTTGGACTCTGGTAAAGGCAATACGTGGTGTGGGCCAGTAACCAGCCAACAGGGACTCGTCTAGTCAAACGGAACGCACCCACAGCCCTCCCCGAATCCTCAAGCTGTGCATCTGACTCATCCGAGAATGTGTTTCTAACAGGAACATCACATCAGCAGCTCTCTCGTTCCCTTCACAACAGTAAACATGCGTTTATTGAGCAGATTGTAATCATGATTCAATCTTTGCAAAGCCCTGCCTCTGACCAATAGC
Source organism: Enteromius fasciolatus (assembly GCA_032361145.1). Classification (NCBI taxonomy): domain Eukaryota; kingdom Metazoa; phylum Chordata; class Actinopteri; order Cypriniformes; family Cyprinidae; genus Enteromius; species Enteromius fasciolatus. The sequence goes on from JAUMHR010000043.1 coordinate 2,732,049, forward strand.
CTGGTAATACCAAACTCTGCTACTTCGCTTTGCTTCGCAGATAGAGTCTGGAAGGGCATATCTGCTTATCTGAAGTTAAAATAATTGGTGTAACAGTATGCCAATTACATATCGCGGCAAAACAAAACCACCAAGCGTAATACTGCAAAATAACTGCAAGATTACATCATGACATGGAAATATCCAAGAGCTGGAGAATTAAGGAGACACTGACCTGTCTGTTAATGATTGGTAACATCTAATAAATAAAACTTTTCCCAAAACCTGTCAGGAGTAGGGCCACAACATCACCTCCATTCAAAATGTGAACTAAACATGCTTCTTGTTTGGGCCTCAGTTCACAAACAGAGCATGTCTCCATGTCTGCTGATGTTTTAGATTTCCCTAATCTAAATTCTAATAAATCTAAAATCTTAAATTCGGCGCTTAAAGTCCACCCTCTGTTCGTTGATTGGTCCGGCCGTTTTGGAGCTGGAGAGAAACTGAGAGATGGTCTGTTACATCAGACTGAAGCGAACTGAAACTGAGCGGAAGTATGAAGTCCGACGTAGTCTGGCTATCTGACCAATCCTAGTCTATGCATGGATTTTACACTGTTGCAACGTAACTGTGTCATTTAATAATGAATTTCAAGACAAACATTGAATAAAAATTGATTTAGTCCAGCTCAAGTAAAAAAAAAAAAATTCCAATTTGTTTTGACCAAATTACAAGCACATTTTTCTCCAAACTCACACTGTGCACAGAAAGGTGAATCTTAGCAAAAGGTCGATTAGGTCAGGTGAATGGGTTTGCCCTTCTTTTTCTATGACTACAGCCAGAGCTGTTAAATTTAGGGATATGCATGACCTGATTAAAAAAGTACATTTCAGCTGAGTGGTCAAAAAACCACCACACACACAATGCAGCTACTGAATTAAAGGTGTTCACCTTTCACAGGATGTTTACCACAACAAAAACAAACTTCAGCCAACCAATCGGCAAGAAGGGGTGAGGTTTTTCCCAGTGTATTCAGAGGGCAGACAGCAAGACGATCAAGGGGTGATGCATACGGTTTGAGATAAAATGAAAATCGAGCTAAAATCCTGCAACATCGCATAGAGCACCTTTAAAGCAACATTGAACTAAACTGTGCGACACTGTTGTCTTCTGTAAAGCCGCTTTCAGCTGAATTAAATTCATTTCAGTGTTGAACTTTGCAACATTTACATTATTATCGAATGGAATTGCATCAATATTGACCTCATTAGAGCTGAATAATGACAGTAACAGCAGAGCTGCTTTATACACTGAAAAAAGTGGTAACCAAAAACGGTGACGTCTAAATTGTTATTTACATCACATCACATTTACAAGATACATCTCTTTACATTGGCTTATAATTTATACAAATCCTGTTAAAGGATTGTTAATTAGATCAGCCGGAACCGGGAACACTCCCCTTAACACACAATGTACTCAATACATCTTAAAAGGAATGGCATTTACGCTAATATTAGTCTGTCTCTCTCTTATTCTGTCCCTCAGTCTGTATCCAGATCAGATGGTGTACCAGTACAAATAGATGATCTTCATTGGAGACAAGAACACCTAGATGAGCTCTGTGGACAGATCGCCACTCAAACACACACTATAAATCCTTTACACAATCTGACATGTGTTTAAAATTGAACTGGAGATTAGGTGCCAGAGGAGAACTGGCCCCAACTAAGCCTGGTTTTACCCATTCTCTCATGGATGTGGTTTGGGTTCCTTGCCGCTGTCGTCATTATACATTACCATCACTCTGTTCTCCTATTTAATGATGTTCAGTGCTTTGCTACGATCTGTATTGTTAAAAGCGCTATATAAATAAAAGTGATTGATTGACATCACTGAACCAACCTATGCCAGTATAACATATTTTTATTGGTTAAATCAGGCAGAAACAGTACAGACTTCAGATCACCACTTTTTAAAGTATGTAGTTGAATTGAGTTTCTTCATAACTGATAGACTTTGCAATATTGACAGTGTCTTTGAACAAAGTTGAATCAATGCTGAATAATGACACTTTTGTCTCCAGTAAAGCTGCTGTCTGCTGAAAGTCTTTCCATAATTAATGAATATTACAATATTAACACTGTCACTTTTTTATTACTGTGAAGCTGCTTTGAAACAATTCCTATTGTATGAAGAACTATAGAAATAAATGTGTTCTAAATGGTTTTTGCATATTGATATATGGCTGCCAGGAATACAAATATACATATTTGTTTCTCAATATGGCTTGAATGTCTCCTTCAAATTCTGTTTTCTCATCCACTTAGTAAACATCCAAACCAAAAGTCAAATAAAACAATAGGATGAAAAGGAATTGGAATATTGTTGTGGCACTAAATATTGTGTACTGATGCCTGCACATATGCAGATGATTTTGTGATGCATTTGATTTCAACTGAATGAAACGCTAGTGCTTTGATTTGTGAAGGACAATAAGGACAACTGCACATTCACAGATTCACTACAGTGTTGTTTACTAACTGTTTTCACCAACTAGAGTCATCTGTTAGGGAGGCACTGCCATTTTTATTAACAAAAAAGAAAGCGAAGTATGGAAAAAAATCATAATATCATAATATTTCTCAATGTGGACATGCCTCATAGTTTAATACCTCACTCCACATAACCGTATTTAATGCATCAAATCCACATTCAGTGCTACATATTTTTAATTAGCTTCAGGATATAGTATGAACATGTGCTCCTAAAAAATAAAAATAAAACATGATTCCAGCATCATAAGCAAGTTTCAGACCAGGGGCCTGTTCCATAAAACAAGTTTACCAAATAAGTCAGGCTTATGGCAGATAGTTTGACTTATTTTAATACAAATTAACTGGCAATAAGTCAGACTAACTGAAATAAGCCTGGCTTATACTCTAATCTTGATTTATGGAACAGGCCCCTGATGGTGTCCAATCCGACATCTACAAACAAACAAAGTTTCTAATCTCTGTGGCGTATAAGAAGGAAATGTCGTATTCATTCTGACAGCTACTTTCCATAAAGGCATTATCCTAAATCACCCAAGGCAGCGCAGAGCCAAATTCTATCAAATGTTGAACGGTATGTGCATGGAGGATCTCAAAAGCGCTGTTATACCACTTAAGCAGCATTGTAATGCATTATAAGCTCACTACATACACAGAGACTTATGCATCACATCCTATTTTCCACAGATAAGACAATCCCAGTGTGCACTGCCATGAGCTTGAGAGGACAAGATTTCATTCAGCACTAAAGTACTGATGACAATTCTACACTCAAGTTTAGCTAACAATTTAAACTGTAATCAATACAATTATAAAAACTTGGCAATAAATTTGCACTTATATTAAGTACGAAGTAGGGCTGCACAATTACTCGATTTTCTAATCGCAATTACAAATACGGATGCCACAGTTATGTAATCGTTCAAAGGGGCAATTAATCGTTCAAAATCCACTTATGTTATTCTGTGTGCTTCTGTGTGCTTTTTTTCTTTCTACAGGATACATTAAGGGTTTTCCATTGTTTTAATTTTAGTTTTAATATAACATCATAATACCATTCATAGTTTTGCATTTTTTTATTTAAAGAACAAACCAATCCAATGTACACTTTACATTTACATTAATACTACAGAAAAGCAAAAAAGTTTTTTTATTTATAGCGTTTTCAGCTTGTTTATGTTCATGTGACTATGGCATCAACATAATTCAGCGTAAACTGTGATAATCGCAATTACAATTTCAATGGAATAATCTATATTTATGATAATAATTATAATAGTAATAATTATGCAGTCCTAGAACTAAGTATAGTCTTTATATTACCAGAAACTGCTTTGCTACCAACTTTCTTCAAAATATCTTCTTAAGTGAAGAGAGAAACTTATACAGGTTTGGTACTGAGGGTGAGTAAATGATGACAGAATTTTAGTATATATCTCCCCAAACTAAGGTCCTGAGATCACAAGTTGTGGTTTGCATGCTATAAGAAGTCCCATTTTTGGGACAGCTACCTATGTAGGTTATAGATAGACAAGCAGCTCAGTATGTTTGGGATCAGATCAGAAATATAGCAGTACTGCACCTCATAACCCAATAACCAGATAGTTTATATGTGCTACAGTCCTTTGAGTTTCACCTCCAGATAAGAAATAGAGTTCTGCTTGAGCAGCTCAATCTGGACGCTGTAATCACCCAAGGCCTGCCCACGATTCAGCCAGATACGCTTCTCCTTTCTGTCAAACAGGGCAGACAAGCATACCTCTATCCGCCTCTACATCTTGTTTTGGTCCCGCAGTCTTCCATCACTGTGTGTTCTAGCATGATTTAAAAGACAAAGTCTGAGAGGAACCAACACGGGCCAAAAAGATGCCTCCCTAAAAAACGAATATCTAACCTTCTCTGAACCTGTTGCAAGTACAAAATAAACTAAGGTCTAAGCAGTCTCTAAAATCACCGAGGCGTGGGAGTATAAATATTTTACTGCAACACAATAAAACATCACCCACTAAACAATAAGTAATAGTTTTGTTGTAATATTCTAAGTCTCCTATTGAAATTCGGCCCAGGCAAACAGAAGATTAGCATTTCATTGGTAAATATCAAGCCTGAAATTAAATAGTGTGCATTTGGGGAATGAAATCGCATTAGCTGGGATTGCAGGCGCGTGTCTGGGTGTCAGTGATGGGTGAGAAGAGCTTCTACAGTTCACAAATCCCTCCCAGCACCACTTCTCATACTCCACTCTCCTGCTGTATTGTTAGCAAACACTCACAAATCCCTGTTTCATTAGAGCGGAAATCAAAAGGACCCTCTGAGAATCCAAGAGCAACAGACGTGATGCTGATCTCATGGCAAACCACAGATCTATGTTCAGAGTAGAGCTGCTAATTGGGTAATCTGATCCTTCTTTTGATGATAAAATGCACATCATACAGTCTGCCAAGCAAGTAATATGTGTTGGCCAACAATTTTGATCATTAACCTTTAGGTTGGTCCCTTATTGCACGTCCTTTCCTTTTAAATGGCGGAAGACGCAAGTCACGGGAGAAGAGTAAATTATGTGATTTTGTTTCATTTGCATAAAAAAGTATTCTTGTAGCATCACAAAAGTTGATACACTGATGTCACATGGACTTTTCCCGGTGTTTTTATTATGTTTCTGGGATCATTTGAGTTGTGTTGCTGTCTATGGAGGGTCTGATGTTATCAAAAATATCTTAATTTGTGTTCCGAAGATGAACAAAGGTCTTATAGGTTTGGGAAGACATGAAGATTTTTGGGTGAACCTTTAATATCTTCTAACATTCCATTTTTGATGGATCCACAACATACAGACTATCAGAAACTTTGCAACAGTGGCGATTTCTTTAAGACTGACCTATAATGTCACAAAATTAATGGTCAAAT
>JAUMHR010000043.1:2757159-2767984 GCA_032361145.1 Enteromius fasciolatus
CCCCGCCCCTCTTTTCCGAGGCGCTCTCAGAGGATCTTTTTTTAGCCGTATTCATAGTGAAACTTGCTAATTAGCACTCGCTGCTTCTGTAGGTGAGGCTGGATTATGAATAATTCGCATGAACATAAGCGCATTTTTGTTTGACCAAGGGCGAGTTTTCTTTCAGAACCAAACGTAACGTTAATTCTCCGCGTCTTCAGTCACTCAGATGTTGGGGGTAAATGACTACTGCTATGCTCATTAATACATTCTACAACAAAACACCTCAATCTCTTAGGAGTCTTGGGCCCTGTCCCAATATCCGCACTTCCGCCCTTGTGCCTAAGTTAAAAAACATAGCATATAATTGACTGATATATGGGAAACTAGATGCATTTCTAGTTTGTCCTCTAAGAATATTAGCACAACACATTTTCAGCCTCCACAAGAACGTATGAAGAGATATGTGTTATGCATCGGTATATAAATTGATATGAGCTGATTCCTTGATGCTAGCGTTAAGCTCTCCTGCTCAGCATCCTCTAATCTTCCCACAGCATCACCCTGACTAATCACAGATAATGGGTGGATTTGAACCACTGGGTTTCTAATAGCCACATCGGGGTGCTGGTTCATGATCCCAGATCACGCAGGAGGGGAGACACATCTCTAACTGATTATCTGCTGTATAAGGATAAGGAGACTAACCCCACAAAGGCCTATCCACAGGTATTTGCATGTCAAATCTGGGATTGGCTACACAAAGTCGGTAAAGTTATGTTGGAATCAAGCTTGGGTAGAACACATCCTGGAATTTTCTTTCTCATTCAGAAGAAAAGACATACTAATGTTCAATATATGGAGTCTCAGCCCACACAGATCATTCACAGAAACTCTGTGTAAGAGAGATAAAAGAACATTCAGTCATCATTAAGCCCTCATTCCAAATGAGTTTTTTTAGTGGAGCAAAAGAAGACAAATCAAACCAGTGACATTTTTGTAGCAATAGTAGATGATGACAGAATTATTTTGGGGTGAACTATCCATTTAAATGAAAGCATCATGATTCTTTCACAAACCATGAGCAAATAACAAACGACCAGCCATATTTACACATTTGTTCCATCCTAATGAGCAACAATGTGAACTATATCTGTGTGCAAATATTAGCCAATTAAAAAAAGGGCCTTTACATGCAGAAATATGAATTGTACAGCAGAAAAGCAGCATATTAAATGTGCTAATTTGCAAACTGAAGAGATATAATTGACATGCATTGCTCTCACAAAACCTTTCAAGAAATGGCCAGATTATTTGGTTCATACCTTCCTCCGGGGGGGAGATGAAACATATATTGCATAAATAGCATTACATACACTGTAATTAGGACACTTTTTTTGCCTCGCAATGACAATTTTCAAATTTGAATCCCGATTCAAGGAACTTTCCCAATCCCACCCTTATCTCTCTCCCACTTTGCCTTTTATCAGAAAAATTTAATCCTGAAAAAAAAATTCACCCCAAATTTAAATAATTTATTTTAATTATTTAGTGCATCTATCTTTCTTACTCATCATTGTAAACACGTGTTATTTCTGTACAAATAGTTTTTTTAATCATCTGACAAATCTAAATAAGTTAAAGTAATTACAAAGTAATTAACTAAAAAAAATTAAAAAGAAACACATTAAAGGCAGTACATAAATTTCCATGTTACAGCAGTGAGACTATAGATTCTGCATTAGAGTGATGACAAAAAGGGTAATTTACATATAGAAATCTTAAAGGTAAAGTACGTTATCTGGGAAGAATTAGCTATTTCTTTAGAAATAATGGCAGAATGTAAATTGTAAAAACATCTTAAGGCTCATGTCGGCTGCTTTAATAAGGTGCACTGCGTTCTGTGCAATCAACCAGGAACATGCATTACGAAAGTGAAAACTGTGATTTCAAGTTAACCTAAATTTAAAGGGGCAGCTGCGTATGTAAATTAAATTACATAACTGCTGCAAGTCCAAGAATCTTACAAGAAACCCTGACTTTCTATCGGGCAAAATGACTAATCTAGCATTTGCAAGCAAAAAAACATTAAACAGTGCAAAAACGGTGCTAAGCTGTGCATAATATAACTGTACGGTCCTATTTGCAAATGCATAGCTTGGATAAACATATTTGTTATATTTTGTTACAGTTCTCTGAAGGTGAAAAGGGTTGCAAACGATCTCTTCCGTGGTTAAAATTCAGTAGATATGCCTACTTATGCAAACATCATAACTCTAACGAGAATGCAGACATCCCATGAGCCTTTTATCATTATTAGGATCTTTGCTCTTCACAGTCTGCTACAGAAATCCTCCAGAGATCCCATTTTTTCAGTAACATTCTCTTGCACTGAATCCAGGTCTAAAGATCACTGTTCGGCGCTGCTGGTTATTTCTCACTCCGTTCTGTTTTGAATTACTGCCGTTTTCTTATTCCTTTTCATTCGAGTCCAAACATCAAATCTTACATCTTACTCTCCTCTGGTTTTGCTCTTTTATTCTGCAGGTCTCTCTCTGTGGTGGCCTTTGAGTGGTTTTTCACCACTCTCTGAGTGGGAGTCTGCACACAAACGTAGCCAAATACAAAAGAGTTTTTTGGGCAGACGGAGGGAAAATCCTCTTGAGGTGCCCACAGACGGGGGCTACAGCTGTACAGAGGCCGCGTGGGGTTACGGTGCTATGGTGATAGTGAAAGGGCCATATTTCAGTATCGGTTTGGTACAGTGTGCTATCACTGGGCTTATTTGTAAGCCTTCCTGGAAACAGCCATTCGGTGTTTTTACTATGAAGCCTTTAAATTTCACATTCAGTATTGTTCGGAAATGTTGTGTTTTTCTAACGCAGCAGGAAATGTATCACACATAGAAACGCATATGAGCATTCACATTATGCTTGCCTCTGAGATGAAGGGATCCTTCCTGTCTCCTCTGTCTTACAAAGTCACATGCCAAAATACATTTAACGCATTATTCTTGACAAGAATAAAGCCTCATTTCCACATGCGCAACACGTATGGTGTGAAACGTATGGTTTCCTGCCCTTCGGATTATAATCACACTAAAAAGAGGAAAATATGGGAGAACTAAATAAAAAGAGGTTAATATGTTGGATCAACACTTGGCACAGCTCAACTCTGTTTGTTTCTGTGCCAGTTTTTAGTGGAGCAAGGTATGGAGTTTTGGATTAGGATCAAGTATCCACGTGCACAAAAAAAAGTTGATTACTGCAGAAATGACAGTATGGTGCTTCAGGACCCAAACATGAGCCAGAATTAATAATAATAAATTATTGAATTTTAGGGACATTTTTGTTTATTTTTGTATAATTTTGAATAAAAATGTATATTATTTGTAAAAGTTTTTTTTTTTTTTTAGAATTAATAAAATTCGATGCTCATCGAGTTTGCATTTATTCGATCAAAAATACAAGAAAAAGTAGTATTGTGAAATATTATTATAATTTAAAGTAACTTATTTATGCCTTTAAAGTTGATTAAATGAAGATCTTATCAATGCATATTACCAGAGGCGGTGAGTGTGTGTGTGTGTGTGTGTGAAGAGTTTACTTGCAAAACCACATTTATTACATTATCATGATTTTATTGTATTTTATTGTGGGTTTTTTTTGCAGGTTTTTTACCTAGTCAAATAAACAAAAATGGCATTTTATTGAGATTAATTGGAATGCACAATGAAAAAACAGAGTTATCCATTTTTGCAAATTAATTCTTCATATATAATCAAATATTCAAACTAGGCGTTATGTATATTTTATACCTGAGAAATTGGATTACTTTAGATATTTTTATACTCTGCTGCACAGTATGGTGCTTCAGGACCCAAAAATGGGCCAAAGGTAATAGTAATAAATGACTATGTTGAATTTTAAGGGCATTTTTGTTTATTTTTGTATGATAAACAACTATGGGTCACACTCGAAAGTAAAATCTGGGTCCTGAAGCAAAACCGCTGCTATATCTAATCTACTGCTTATCACATATAACTCATTTTACGCTTTCAGTCTCAGATTATTAATCATTTTAAACTGCAGAAAGACAATTCAACACGACTCAATAAGCCTGACAAATATGACTCATCTTCATGACACACGGTCAAATGGCTGCGTTCGCCAATGTGCGCTATGGAGAGGGCAGGTCACGAATCAAGAACTCATCACATGATTCTACACACATACGAACGGCCTTGTCATGCATTAGAGGGGGATATATAGACAGCGTGCGCATGAATCCGTTGCATTTGACATGGGGGTGGGGGTGATGGTATAGGAGGAGGATAAAAGGGACACGGGGGGATGGGATGGAGAAGCATCAGGGGAATCCGTTGGGGTGGAGGTCAGCGGTGTCTGTGCCAATAGTTGTTACAACAAGATAAGGAATTAGAGATGAGGATCAAGAATCTATTTATCTAGTAGCAACAGCAGAAAATCAAACAGGCTTATTTTTCATTCTGTTCTATTAAAAATAAAACAACAAAGAAATACTTCAAGATCTGCTGCACCTAATTGTGTGCTTGGATCAATGAACAAAGTGGAAGTAAAAAAACATTTCCCTATTATGACAGCCGGGATCCCACATGGACGTGTTGCATTGCTTGGATGCAATAACTTCAGACTGCACGGCTGCCCTTTGTTGAGAGAAATTGAAGGAGCAGTCATAACAGTAAACTCAACAGGCACATGATGTGGTGACACATAAATTGCTTAAGAAAACAAGCACTCACTTTGACCTGTTTTCAGCCTTGAGGCTTTAAAAAATAAGCTGATGCAACGAGTCAAGACACACTTGACAAAAATCTCTTAAAAGTATGTAAGAAAGCTACTGTACAAAACAATTAACCACCTAATGAGAGAACAATGCATGGAATGCTGGGAATGTCCAGCTGGATGAATACTACAGATTTAGTTTTTATAGTTTATGCTCCGTCCAAACACAGTCAAATTGTAAACAATACTTTTAAAATGTGCAGGTATGCTTTGAGTCAGTTAAGCCCCATTCACAACAAGAACGAGAACTATAAAGATAACTATAATGTTATTAGCCTCCACACCAGCAGACAATATCATCTGTTTATTCTGAGCTTTCTATTCTCCAGCTCATTACAGCAGGATCTGATTCTGATTGGGTGTAAATGTTTTGTTCATTCAAAGTGATTCCAATGATATTGTTTGTCTGTGCTTTTATCGTTATAGCTGTGGTGTGGATATTGAGAAAGATTTTTAAAACTATATCTTTAACAATCTTTATAGTGATCGTTCTTGGTGTGAATGGGGCTGTAATCACCATTAACAGCGTTAGTAACAGTATTAGTAATTACATTTTACTATGTGGTCTAGTTGGGCTAGTTAATATCTGATATATATTTTATATTTATTTATTTATTCAATTGGGGTCAACTATTTAATACCATTTTTATAATATTAAACTGATCTATAGTTAAACGCTGATCTTTTACTGAAACATTTAATCATAATAATATGAAATATTGAGAAAACTACAGTAACGATGGTGAAAATTGTGACTTTGGAGCACAAAACCGTAAGTTTTAAGTTGTTGGGGTATATTTGCAGAATTAACCAAAAATACATTGTATGGGTCAAAATTATACATTTTCTTTTATGCAAAAAATCATTAGGAGGTTAAATAAAGATCCTGTTCCATGAAGATTCCTACCGCAACAATATTAAAACATAATTTTTTATTAATAATATGCATTGCTAAGAACATCATTTGGCAACACAGTCTCACTCCAACTCCAACATTGATCAAGATCCTTTGGCGTCACTTTTTGAAGCTTAAGTTACCCACTGTAGTCACGTTTCTCTGTTGTTTTACAAAGAAAATCCTTAGCGTCAATATGCCGGCGCAATTTTCATTTTTTTTATTGTCATAATTAAAAGATATATTGGATAAATTATGCATTATTATTGCATATATGTAGGGGTGTGATGTAAACAGTCAAAACTGTTTTATTTAAATGATATTATTTACACATTTATGAGCACGTAACCCAAACCCAGCCCCTAAACCTACCATCTGTCAATAAAACACAAGATATAGCAGGCAGATACAACCACCATCATCATTAATTTGAACAATATTAATATTCCAAGTCTTTTGAGGCAAAATGATTGATTTGTGCGAGCACTTCCGTGCACTTCGTGTGCGCCGCTGCAGTCTGTGCGACTTCAAAAAATGCCGCTACAAGAATCCTTATATCAAAGTTGGTTGAGAAATACCATTGGCTCTTGTGTGTCTCGTGACCGATTGCGTTGTGCTACGGGACTGTAGTATGTTTTCTGAATGAGACGTGAGCGCGTTGATGGAGCGGGATCTTTTTTAGTGATTAAAACCTTGTGTTTTACTCTCTTATTCGCATAAAGACTTCGTATGGCTTCAGAAGACTTGGAATGTGACACGACTTGTTTGTAATGTATTTATACTGCTTGTTTATGATTAGTTTGTGCAATAAATACCAGTGCAGTAACTGCATTTGCCTGTGCGTGCGTTTATATTGTTCAGAGGTGGGTAGGTTTAGGGTAGGGGTGGGGTTTGGTGCTCCAATAAAAGTAAAAATATATTTAATACATTTATATATGCATGCAAACCATTACATTGAGCCAAACACCTAAAAAACCACGGAGGACCCCTCACATCGAAAATTAATAACTAAAGAGCGGTACCTTGATCTTCAAAAAGTGACGCAAAAGGCCAAGCGTCAAAATGTGACGAGTTGGAGTGAGACTGTGTTGCATCTGGACATTTAAAGGTGATTATCTCAGTATGTTTTTGCACCCTCATATTTCAGATATTCAAATGGTTGTATCCAAATCCTGTCCTATCATGACAAAACATGCATCAATGGAAAGCTTATTTATTCATCTTTCAGATGATGTATGAATCTCAATTTCAGAGAAAAATCACTTACGACTGGTTTTGTGGTCCAGGGTCACCATTTAGCTTTGCCATCACAGAAATAAAACACAATTTAAAGTATATTTTAATAGTTACTTTTAATTGCAGTAATACAATAATAATAATTTATTGTATTTGTTATGAAATAGAAACAATAACCAATCTTTCTGACCCTAAACATATTGCCATTTGTTTATATTAACTGTAACGTTACTAAATGGTTCTAACATGCACAAAACAAAATCAAAATTCAACAATTATTCTTTAAATGATTGAAATAATCTTTGTTTTTGTGTTATTTGATACAAGCGCACAGTACAAATGCAGTATATCAAAGGCGAAAAGTTATAGTTTTTTTTTAAAAAATCTCAGGAGTCATTAAACCCAATAAACGCTGATTCCCCTGGTCTGGCTTTTGTTTGGTCTCTCTGGTTTCTCATGCGTGTCAGTCAGTGTGAGTAAACGCTACTCACGGCAGTTCTCCTCATCGCTGTTGTCAGAACAGTCATCATCATCATCGCATCTCCATATGGTGGGAATACATCTCTTATTGCTGCACTGAAACTGTCCGTCCTCGCACTCCGTGTCAGCGCCAGTTTCAGTACCTGAAGAACGACAGCGAAGAGATTTACAGTCGCCCACGACAGATAACCTGGAACCATCACAATATATCTACTACTGCACAATAACACATGAGCGAACACAAACACACAGCGTGCTTTGAGCACCAAATCCAATAAAGCCATGACAAAGAAAACACCCACAAATCTTTCTCTTTCAGTGCAATTACAGACGGAAATGTTATGGATAGAGACGCGCGCGAAACAATACACGCATAAATCATCCTACTCGCGTGCAAAACTAGCTTTTTTTTAGGAAAGTGTGTTAAAAAGCAGAAATGTGGAAACACGGGGCTGCAGTGTGTCTGGAGTGTTTAGTCTCGCGCACCCACGAAATATCCAACACAGCATCACTGACTCAGTCCACTACAAGAGGCTCAGGATGATTACATTTCTAAAAGAGAATGCAACAAACCTTTCGCGGAGTATAATTCCCACACTAAAAAATGAAAAAATAATAATTTCCCAATTACTGTCCACATTTCCGAAACGGGTTAGAGCGTTCATCCACAAACAAAAGCGCGTCCGGATGGCGTCGCTCCTTCACTGAATCTCCAATAGATTCACTGGCAATTTGAATCAATGACGACATCAAACGTAAGCGAGTATGAATAATAATAACTGCGCTGAGGGGTCGCGTGCTATCAAACTACGATACAAATATTACGACATTATTAACATTGTAAGGGATTGATTAGCATTTTAAACAAATTCTGCATTATTAGTTATTTGTTAGTAGTATATGTTTTATATAATTTTTTTTTTATATTTTTACTAATAATTTATTAAGAGTAATGTAATAGTGATCAGCATAGGATTTGGATTAAACATTTGGTGTACATTTGGTGTTTTAACTGCAAAATTGCTGTTTCACAGTATGAGGTGGGCTAAGCATGACATATATGGACTAAAATATATATATATATTCTTGTAAAACATCCTCTAATAAGCTAATTTCCAACTTGTGTAAACATTTCATTGAATTAATTTGTTTGATAAGCTAAAGTGATTTACAGTTCATCATTGACTTTCATAGTATTTCTTCTTCTTACTATGGAAGTCAATGGTGACCAAAACATCCTGGTTACAAAGTTTTATCTTAGGCAGATTGAAACTACTTGAGAGTAAATTTTGGGTGAACTATTAATTTATGTAGTTTTCCTTGAAAACAGATATCGAGTGCATGGATAATTTAGCCTAAAAATCTGATGAAGCCCTGCACAACCCCTCCGGGATGTTCACACAAATTTCCTTAAAAACATATCACCCTGAAGCGATATGGGAAGGAAGAAAATGCATGAGATGATCAGTTTTGAAATTGCATTAATTATAATCCTTATTAAGATAATGGGGTTAGGTGACCTTGTAAAAGAGTTACAGTAATATAGTACTGCATCTGTGGCACTGTGCCAGCATGAACTATTCTATTCTGTCAGTCAAAACTAGGCCAGAGCGATCCTGACAGGATAATCAGTCATTTTAATAGCAGTAAGATGGGACTGAAGCCCCTCCCCTGACAGCTTAACTATATACGCGGCCAATGACACCAAGGTATTCAAAAGGGAAAATTTACAGGGGCAGAGACCCCATTGTCATGAACTTGGCATGTACCCAGATTATGTAAACAGGCAGCAGGTGGCTGCCAATCTGAATTCAGTGATCCACTGAAAGAAAATGTTTAGGACAATTTTCAAAGAGTACAGCAGATGCTTTAACGTAAATCTGTCCAAAATAAACATTTTCTGAAAATGTACAAACTAGTTTGCTGGAGTTTGTCTGAATTGGCCTTAAAGAACATTTCTTATAATCAGTGTTAAAACAGTGTTTGCTGCTTAATATTTTTAACTGGTGATGTCAAAGCTAATATATATAAATAAATACAAATACTTGAATTCATCAAGCATTCATTAAATTGATTAAAAGTGACAGTAAAGACATTTTTAAAATTATTATCCGGTTCAATAAACTTATTCTCATCAAAGAATCGTTAAGGAAAGAAGGAATGAAAGGAAGTAGTTATTTTAAAGTGCAGTGATATTTTACAATACTTTTTAATGTTTTTTTTAATCAAATAAATGCATCTAAACGATTTAATAATTTTTCCAAACTTTCAGTTTTAGCTTGTTTAGTTATGCACAATTATTTAAGGTTATTAGGTGATATATATATATATAAGGTTACATGTCAAATTGCAATCCACATCAATCATATTTTATTCATGAAATAAAAGCTTTAATTTTAAATTAAATAAAAAATTACATGCTTAATTCATTGAGGGGTTTTTTTTAATCATTGATGTGTTTTAATAATAATCATGTCAACAGTTTAGTTTTATGTGAGTATTTAAATTTAGGGAATTTCCCACTTTAGGGGATTTTCGCTGTCTGGTTTAATGAGCTAGTCTGTTCTCACGCTGCTGTAGCATCACGTGACTCTTTTTTTCAGTCAACATAGCTGTCAAGTTCATTTATTTTTGCGGACAGACCCGGCACACGAAATTTATTCGAATGTAACACATTACTTTAATATTTAAAACTACTACTGATCCTGATATTTTGAGGCTATGGCAAATATTCCAGCAGCAACTAACGTTAATGGACTAACGTTAACCGAAGAAAAGGCGGCGCGCATCCCGAAGTGCGCCAGATGTCGGAACCACGGCTTCATCGTGCAGTTAAAAGGCCATTCGGGAAAATGTCCGTTTAAGCAGTGTTTGTGCTGGAAGTGCTCTCTCATCAACGAGCGGACGAGAATCCTCGCGTCTCAAAGACGGATCAGAACCGAGCCACCGGGTGCCGAGCATCTCGATCAGGCTGCTTTATCAAGCAGAAAAACGGTAACGTTATCCGCGCGTAACAATAAATCAACTAACGGGGTTAAAGGTGAAACCAAGAAGAGTAACATTAAAGCGCTCGCTGAAGATACGTCGTACATCGAGCTGCGCGCGCCGGTAAGCACGCGC
Organism: Enteromius fasciolatus; assembly: GCA_032361145.1. Taxonomy (NCBI): domain Eukaryota; kingdom Metazoa; phylum Chordata; class Actinopteri; order Cypriniformes; family Cyprinidae; genus Enteromius; species Enteromius fasciolatus. The sequence goes on from JAUMHR010000043.1 coordinate 2,767,693, forward strand.
GGTCCCGTTAGCGCGGATAACTGTGATCTGAAATCATCGGCGGCACCGACTCCGCAGAACTGCGCCGCTGCAGGTTTGTACTTTTTTTAATTAAATAATTTTTAAACCACATTTTCTAATTTCGTTTCAGTGGCAACCTTTATTATTAACCATACAATATAACGTTTTTGGGAGGACTCTTATTAGGCCTATAGCTTATTACGCTCTGGAATGCGCTCTGGAATGCTTGATTCTGATTGGTCAGTTGAGACATTTGCAGGTTCGTTCTTTTCGAATAATAACCGCTCCAAAG
>JAUMHR010000043.1:2802060-2812560 GCA_032361145.1 Enteromius fasciolatus
CCGTTATTGTAACCCCTCTACGTTTTGCACTTTGGACAAATGTAGTCAGGGTACGTTTTTATATGAGACTGGGTTGCCCTGTGTCATTGTGTAATTATTAGTTGATCCCTTTCCTCTCAAGCTGTGTCTTGTCTTGTGATTAGTGTTCTGTGTACAAAACCCATGTCTTTTGAGTTCTAGTTTGTCCGTTAATGTTGTACGTTAGGTTGACTTTGCGAATATCCGTATTTTGTCTTTTGGACTTTTGATTAGCTCCTTATTAAAAATACCTTGTTTTATTTCACTCCAAGTCTCCTGCTCTCTCCTTCGCTAGAGCAACCGTGACAGAACTAAATCTAATTTGTATATGAATGTGTTTTTGTGTGTGTTTGAATGTGCGTAATAAACATCCCGTTGTCCTTATATGTGGACATGTATTAAAATCAACGTCCTGATTTGTAACAGAAAGTCATATTTTGATTTGAAACCGCATAACATTTTTCTGAGATGTTGATTCTTGGCACATCATTTGTTTAAAAATTAAACAGATTTTCATATTTCTATAAGGGTGTCACTAAATTAAATTCAGGCATTTATGAAGACCAAGGAGAGGAAGTGGTCGTGATCAAACATCTAATCGTTTGGTATCTCTGAAAAGCCCTGAATGTGCTCAGTACAGGGCATCTTAAAACTTCAAACTAAAATATGATGGCCTCATATGAAAATAAAATAAAGAAAATATCTATGGACAGGATCCAATATGTAAAAAATATTGAGTCTTTAAATAAAGTAATTAATTTAGATTCATTAATGTTTTTTTGATTTTAATTTTAAGCTTTCGCTTAATTATCAAGACATATGACATATATGGTAATGGATACTAAATTGATGCACTAACCTGAAGAATTTTTCATTGTAAGTTCTGATGAAACAGTTGGTTGGCCTTCTCGTGGAGTCAGACATTCATGCGCAGACATTGTCACGAACAGATATGTGATCAGAACCATATTAACTCTGTGGTGTATGTTTCCCATGATGGCCTGTCTATAAGAGAGAATATTTGCATGATGTCTTTTGCTGTTTCTATCTGTAAAACATATCACAGTTCTGTCATATTGCTTAAAAAGGTTCCTGGTATTGACTAACATGATAAAAGCCATAGCAATGCATTTTGTTTAAATAGGTCAGTTAAGCAAAAGCATAATCACTGTCCTTTTGGGACACAAAACGTACAAAACCTTACTTGGTGATAATGTTATATCATCTTAACATATCTGTAGTGTTAAGGCTTAAATACAAGGATGTGGTGAGCAACGTAAAGCAATGCAACAGTCATATGACTCTTTTATTTGAACAGATGAAAAGAGAAATGCATAATCATATAGTCAAAACCCACTGAAATAACAGTAAAATAAATAGTTATGTTTTTATACATACCTGTTGCTTGGTACAATCCAATATTTCAGCGTTTTTTATTATTTTCGATAATCATGTTTGAGGAGTGCATTACAATGGAAGCATCCTGAGCAAAGGTTGAAAGAGGTGTAACTCTTCATGTGGGTTAATAAGTAATTTTTATTACCTGTTAACTGATTTCCTTGTGTCTATCAGCTGATCTGCACTAGACATTTAAATGTTTCACCCTGTGCAACATCTTCCCTTACTGTGTGAAAAGGAGCGCACTTTAGCATACTTACGAAAAAAACTTAAAATGACTTTTTTCCAGAATTCCCTGCATTGCATTTAAAATTTAGTTTGAATGTGGTGTTTTTTCTGTGAAATAACTGTTTCTTCTTAGTTTTTTCTTATCCTTTATATTTATTAGGGGTGTATGTTACATGTAATGTTGTTAAAATGAATGTTTATTACATATTTCAGTTAAATGAGTCTCATGATGGTGTTTAGTGTTTGTGTGAATGACACTGAGCTACTTCTATATATGTTCATATTTAAAAGCTGCTGGTGATGGGCTTTGGTTCATCATGTGACTTACTCGTCATCACCTCCTGCATTTTGGTGCTTTTCAGTGTATTTCAAAGATATAAAACACATTTCAGTACTTTAATACCTTGATATATTAACATTATATCAGTTAATGAAATTACGGTATCTAACTGTAAATTTAACTTAAAACCTAAAATTTTGTTACCGTTTTTTTTTTTTTTTTTTTACAATCGAATTCCAGCAACCACAGACAGTTTTTCACCAAAGACGGATTTTTTTTACAGTGTAGGCCGCAAAATGAATTGAAAGCTTTCTGATGCTTAATTGCATCTTAATTACAAAAAAGAAGAATACACTGTCATCATTTATTCTCCCTGACCTCATTCCAAACTTGTCATAATTTCTTTTTTTTTGCAAGGTACAGTACATATATTTTCTTACTGGCGTTTGAATACTTACATATTTAACTGCCATAATTGAATAGAAATTGAATGATTTAATTCAAATATTTGTGATTGTCACGCTGAGAGCTCGTAAAGCTTGCGCTCACGCTTCCTCGTGAGCAGAGGACACGAAGGCACGAGTCAAGGCAAACTTTGACATTTATTATACAAAACAAAGAAAACGAGGAATAAGCATGAGCAACGCAGAGCAAGACTAACCAACATGTAACGTTAACATCCGACATTGAACTAGAGGCAGGGAGTGACATAAATACACAGACCAATCAAAGACTAAAGACAATACACCTGGTAAAGACAGCTGGCAGATAATCAAACACTAATGACAGAGGCGGGGTTACAAACGAGGACATGGGGGAAACAGAATGAAAACAAAACACAAAAGCACATGGACTAAAAGTCAAAACATAGAACAAGGAACGCCTACAGCGTTACAGTGATGCACTTCTACTTTATGAACTTATTAAATAATAGTGTCAAATATGGGACTTTATTAATTTGTTCAAGAATGGACTGTTAAACTCCTTTTCATCAAACATCATCAATTGAGTAAGGTAAATAGAAGTTAATTTTAATAATAATGTTAATATTTTATTTAACAATAACCACAGCTAGTGGGAAAATTAAGTTTTCTTCTGTTGTAATTGATTCATGGTACTGTCAGTTAGGTTTTTATGTTTCTGCATTTCTTATTCCCTCACATCTTCAATAAAATTGAGGTCACATCACAGCAGCTGACTGTGAACCAAGCGTTCACTGAAAGGCCGGAGTGTCGTGGGAGGCTTTCAAGCATCAAACACTGAAGTGAGCACATGACAGCAAGTGCACTTTAAAAAGCTGACCTGATCATTAATTGGCCCCATTAACAACTCAAGCTTCTTTTAAGCATGTTAATATGCACAATTATTATTATGTTGTTGTCCATCCACTGTAGAATAATTCAAATAGTTAAAAAAATTATAATCTCAGATCTAACATATGTACAAAAAAGTTTCATGTGCTGTATATTCTTCTCATATCAAAACTGATTCATTAGAAGGAAAAATGCATTTTTAAGGCATAGCTAACCCAAAAAGAATGAGAAAATAACCAAAGTATGAATATACTGAAATTTAAAGTGCCTCTATTATGGGTTATGAAAGGTTCATAATTTGAATTTGGGAGTCCAAAACAACAGGTTTACATGCATACTAGAACCTGTTAGGATCCCCCATCATGCTGGGGGCAGTCGTTGACCTCAACATGAAACGGCTTGGTGACTCTTTCTTTTGAGAGACTTTATACACGGTGCACTTTCAGATTTAAAACCTTGCAGGATGTTTTCATTCACGCTGTTACACACCGCATGAAAGCTCAATTTTCGTTCACTCAAATGGCATGAAGTTGTCAGTGACATCAAACCTTCTACGCATCTTGATTTTACTAATATTAAAATATTTGAATGCAACTTTAATGATTTAACTTAAATATTTTCATCACACAAAGCTGTTATATTGTCACAGTTGTGGTTGTGTTTTATTCAGTGCTTTCCCTGTTTAGTTTCGGTTAGCTCCTCATGTGTTCCCTTTGTTTATCTCCTTCACCTGTTACCCCTCATTAGTCTCATTATTTAAGTCCCGGGTCAGTTCAAGTTGTAATAATGTTTTCCATGAAAGAAATGTGTCTGAATGATCTTCTCTAGCGTTAGACATATGGCTTCAAAAGATTTGGAGTTCATTTGTTTTGTTGTTTTTTTTGTATGAAGATAAAAGTAAAATTATGTTGGTTGGAACTACAGTTACTTCAGCATATGTGTGACTTTCCGACTTGCACCTTGTGAGTCATTTTATTGAGCTCATTTTTGCTGTTGAAGACTGCACAGGCCATGACAGCTCTGGGTCTGTGTAGATGTGTAAAAAACACCAAGTGACCTAATAACCTGTAGCTGGCAACAGATTCTGACTGTAGTCTCAACCGTGTCGTTTTCACAGAAGAAGTCAATATTCACACAGAAGTACTGCTGAGCTGTCCAGATGAGTGTCCCAAATACAGCCAGGAGAGGAAAGAGACAAACAATATCATACAATGCCATTTGAAAGTACAAAATGAATTTCTAAAATGTTTTTGAAAAAAATCTGTAATGCTCACTGTTAAAGGGGTCATCATGCACTTTTTCAAGCCGTTTGGACTGAAATGTGTGTTGGGAGTGTGTGTACACAACCACCCTATGATAAAGATCCACCAGTACTTTTCTTTTAATTTAATAAACTAAGTTACCCCTTCTGAAATCAAGCCATTCCCAAATGCATGTCAGTGTGGTGTCACACAGACAGAGGCCACTCCCACAACAGTTGATTGACAGCAGTGTGTCACACAGACTGAACTGGGCTGCGTTCTCTGTTAACGTTGTCTCTTAGCGCGCTACGAAGACTCAAAAGGTACACCTTAACTACAGTTATACCTTTCCTACGTGTGTTCGCCGAACTATACCTTAGGATGGTGCTTAAGGTAAACCTTCTTAAGGTTCAAAGGTGCTGTCCGTTGATATCGATGCCTCGATGATCGATTGTGCGCTCTGTCGTTCACAGCGGTATAGGAAAAGTATTGAGAAAACAATGTTCTTTATAAAGAAGCGTTTGAGAAATAGTACGAACTGCATTTATCGGGGCTCATTTAAATATGTATATGCAAAAATAAATACGTTTATGTGTTTATAATTTAGCAAGTAGGCCTACGCAATCCCACATCACGGCCATATGTGTGTTAATGTTCTCCGTATGCCGACCCACCAGCTGTATAGCGTCGACCTTGATTGAAGTGCATTATAAAACAGAATGCAACTTATTGAGTGCACATGTTTTTTTTTTATAATTCACATCATTAAATAGATGGCATGGTTTCACCTTTATTGGGAAAACAAAGTCCTCCCTAACCCTTCCCAGTGCATTATTTTCAACTTTTTTAATATTTCTTTCATTTTTATTAAAAATAAATGCTTTTCTGATGTTATTTGTGTTATTTTAAATGATAAAAGGGGCTAAGAGGGGGTCTCGCCCAGGGAGTAATTCAATGTATAACCGACGCTGCGAGTGTCCGCATAACGGTCTCCAAAAACTGGCACAATTTTGCGAGCGCTGCCATAGCTATAAAGTTTGTGTAAACTCATCTTTCTTCATATAAAATCTTAAGCCTTTTCTGTTCGCCAGCTGATGTGCTTTAGGATAGTAATTAAAAAAGCTAACAACCATTAGTGTATGGAAAGTTAATTAATGAAAACACTTCCATTCACTATAAAACCTAAGTATTTTATTTGTAAAAAATTAAAGTAAAGGAAAAATGTAAATTTAATACTAAATCAGATTTTATATTAAATGTTTATTTAAACTGTTATGTTAAACTGCAATGTAAAAAAGCTTTTTGATTATTAGTGGTCACATCAGCAGCGATAGCTAAGAGCGCTCCAGACCAACCTTCCAAGCGAATGACTTACAGAAGGTATACTTAACTAAGAAGGTTTCGGCAGGCGCTAAAGATAAGGTACGTCTTAAGGTACGTCTTAAGAACGACGTAGCGTTAAGATGGTTTCGGAGAAGGCAGCCCTGGTGTCTTACCTCAGACCCGCCCTGAGTGAGCTGTCATCAGACCAAGATGCAGAGACAAGCAAGACTCCTAAGAGATTGAGGTGTTTTGTTGTAGAATGTATTAATGAACATAGCAGTAGTCATTTACCCCCGACATCTGAGTGACTGAAGACACGGAGGATTAACGTAGTTTGGTTCTGAAGGGAAACGCCCCCTTGATCAACCTGAATGCGTTTATGTTCGCGCCAATCATTCATGATCCAGCCTCACCTACAGAAGCTGTCAGTTTAATGTCTTTTAATGAATCTTTGCAAATCGCCTTTCCTAATAATGTGCTAATTAGCAAGTTTCACTATGAATAGGGCTAAAAAAAGATCCTCTGAGAGTGTCTGGAAAAGAGGGGCGGGGTCAGCGGAGCTCGTGAAGATTTAAAGGGGAAGTGCACAGAACAGAGTGATTTCTAAAGAGCTGTTCATGACAGGGGAAAATGAGCGTTTTTACACTATATTTGAGAAATTTTAAAACAAACTATATTACAAACCTTCCATTAAGACCCTTAAGAATCATATTAGCTTGTGGAAATTTGGCTTTGTATGACTCCTTTAAAGCTGTAACAGTAAAAGCTTTTCTTGTTTTAAAACATTTTTATGACCCCAAACTGACCTTTCACAAAAAAAACAAAAACATTTGAATGGATATCTGAAAAAAATCTAATCTATTTGTTTGTAGCCAGCTGCATTTGTCTTTCACAATCAGTTTTGTGCCAACAGTCTTTTAACTTTTTTTTTTAGTTAAAAAGATAACCGCTACTATTTAACAGCCTATTTGGCCTAAATCCAGGCTGCAATTAGTGTGCTTAATGTTGGTTTGGATTATGGCTTGCTAATTACATTCTGTCTTAACAAAACAATAAATAAATAAATAATAAAGTCCACACTGGTGCTAACTGGTACCTTTGAATGTTTTCCTGCCTTACATAAGACAAACATAACTAAAGGGAAAAGGCAGAAAAGTGCCAGACTGTCAGATTTTGCCATTGGCTCATAAGCACCTGCCAGGAGCCAAAATGTCAAAACGACCTGTCAGTTTCACAGCTGAACTAGGCAAAGGGACAGGTAGGTCTGTGACAAATAAGAAGATAAAAAATTCACATATGTAACACAATTTACAAAAACCATTTAATTGTAAACTGCTTCAATACTAAATAATAAATTGGAACAAATGTGCACAAATTAGTTTTTGTTTAATTGAGTTGCTGACGTTAAAATATCAAAATAGGAAAAGCTAAGAACACTTTCCTATTTGTATGATATTATATAATGCAATGCACACTCTCCCATGATGACTCAACATGTGAAGTCAAAATTTTTAACTATATTAACAGTTATGCTGATTGTCTGGGATTTCTGCAGCTTTGCTAATTCAGAAACGCTGTTGCATAGAGCGGCACACTACAGTACTGCTAATAAGGATCCATAACAAAAGCTGAAACAGTTAAATTATGACAGATAATCATTACTAAATGTGTTACTAAATAGCAAATGTAAAGAGGTATATCCTGAGGAATCAAACCTTGTTTAATCTTGATATAACACAGCTTGAGGAAAATACACAGTGACTGATGTATAAAAGCACACAAACAGCAGAAAACCACTTTGACCCTGAAAACTCAATCTAAACCATAAACCTTTGCACTATTTGTTACGCAGTAGTTGTTCACAGACTGTGAAGGGCTGTTCATGTGGGACCGTCCACACTGACTGCAGGGAAGCAGCGCTGGAAGAGCCTCTCAGGGTCAGCGGGATGGTTTGAGGAACGGTTTGAGACCTTGAGGTCCAGCAGAAAGCCTGGGCTCAGATGCTGAGTCAGATCCTGAACAGTAAAGACTATTAATGTTTGGAGAGTAAAAGTCACTTATTTACTTTTCTGTGTAATGTTTTATCCAAATAAATTTGTTGGCATGCTAATGAAATCACAAAAACTAAACCCTAAAACCATTAAGTAATGATCAACACAATACAATAATTAGTGCTTTTATAAAATGATGGCCAGTGCTGGGTAGATTACTTAGCCTACATAACCTGAATATTCCTTTTATAGAATTACAATGTCATGACTGCAATTACTTAATCACATATCTGTTAAGAACATCCTGTACATTCAGCAGTACATTGAGATTGAGGAACATCATGTATAATCTAACACTCAGCATGTGTCACTCCTTTTTAGTGATTTTACCCTTCATAGCTCCATTATAGCCCAGTGTGTCACACTAATACCATTGTTCCTGTTACATTCATAATTACTCAGTTCTGCTTCTGTAGATATGACTGTTCTGACCTGGCACACTAAGGTTGAGGCCGTCGTCCCTGCTACTGGGTTTGGTGACGATGAAGAGGTAGCAGAAGACACATACGGTGATGATGAAGACCAACAGGACCACAGCTGCTATGGAGAGACCAACCAGAGCTCCAAAACTGAAGAGACAATCGACAAACCACTGATAAGAGCATAGCTTGGTGAACTTTGCATTTATTGCTTTTTCTCTATCACATATTTTATGAAAGAGCAGGTCATATGGGTTTTCGAAAAATATCTTATTTACAGTTTGTAACGCAGCTGTCCTTCAATGCAAACTGTCACATCCAGCTGGAGCAGCCAGCAAAAGACTGGATGGCACTCCAGCACCCAGCAGACTATGTGTGTTTTCTGTTTATGTTGGACTCCATTCCCCAGAATGCACCTCTCCTCTTCAGCTGTTTCTAGGTTTAATCAGTCAATCATTATCACCTGTATGAATACCAGTCTGTTTGTTTGTCTGTCACGGTCCATTTGCACTGTCAACCTGTCTCCTTGCCACTCCGTGTTTTTTTTGTATCCTGATCTGTTGTTTTCGACCTCGCCTGTTTTGACCACCGCCTTTGTTTTTGCCCTTTAATTTTTATGTACTGTGTACCGACCAGCCCAGTCTCACGTTTTTTTTTCGTGGTACTGACACGATTCTTACTCAACTTTCGTGAATCCAGCACGAAAAGATGCATCCAATGGGATCGTAGTATTACATTCGTGCTGGAGTCACGAAAATAATGAAATATTCATGTTCCTGACACGAATTAATAGATTTTAGGCTAATTTCGTGATATTGTCACAACCCACCTTGAGACTGGGTTGTACTGACCCACGCCTGGACTTTGACTTCTCTTTTGCTCTGCCTCTGCCATTGTTGTTTTGCCGTCATCAACCCTGCCCGTTTGTACTCTGAGTTTGTTTATTAAACAGCTTGCACATAAATCCGCACGCCTCCTCGCCTCCCTGATTGTTACAGCAAACAGTCTGCAAAGAAAGATATTGTCTCTCAAAACAAAGAGTCGACTCACTTGAATCACCTTAACGAGTCGTTACATTTTTTAATCTTCTACCTCTTCCCGGTATGCGTCACTAGGTAATATATTTACGTAATGCCCGCCTGCCCGCAAAATACAAACAAAGTCTGATCTGCCCACAATTTCCTGAAGATAGTCAGTTTCCTTCAGAAATATGGTGATATAAAAACACGATAAAAACGTTCAGAGCTCATTTAGTCAATGAAGTCAAAGTCGGGTAGATTTAGGGGCGGGGTTAGGTTTAGGTCATTCATACAAATTCATACGACCTGGCAACTCGTAAAATACGTACGATTTAGAAGAAATCGTATGAATTTGTACGAGTGAGGTCATACAAATTAGCCACCTCTTAAAATATGTACGAATTGTCGTGAGATCAGGTAGTCCTAACCTACCTTACCATATAGTAAGTAGCCTACATGCAGTTCATTATTATTACACCAACTTAAATGTATAATTACACTGTAACAGTGACACCTTAAAATAAAGTGTAAACTGCAGCAAGTTTGTTAAAAAGGTTGCTATCCAAAAACATGCATAAAGATTAAAAATCTAATATATAGATATTGTTGAGTCTAATTAATTGATCCAAAGTTTATTCCAATAGACATCACTGTTCCATTATTAATACAAGATACTGAAAAATAAATTTGGTTCAATCTTAACAAAATTTCAGTCAGATTGCAAAAACCCTGAGCTTGTCATCTTAAGGAAGCAGGTGCGGATCTCAAAAAATGTAAATATAGTATAAAAAAATCAAGATTTGTTCAACTGTCAATGCAGCAATAACATGGTATACGTACAGTTTTGTGTAGTTTACATCATTTAATAGAAGCAGCATCCAATACAAATTTAAAAACTATTAAATTGATTCAAGGTGTTTAACAAATTAAGAGATTTTCTTTGTATGAACTAGCCTATAGACTATTGGAAGATTAAGCAGTGTAAAGTAACTGCTGTAATATAGCCATATTTATGAATGCACTATTTTCTTTAGAGAAAGACAAGAGCAAAATGATGTCGAATTTACCTGAGCCACCACATATACCCATATGGATAAGGGAAAAAGCTGTTGGGATCATCGCAGCAGTACAACGTCCAACGTCACGTATTATGAGAAAGCCAAACTAACAATCCTCGTAGAAATTCCTGGACTTTGTTTCCATGTTGTTG
>JAUMHR010000043.1:2825553-2848285 GCA_032361145.1 Enteromius fasciolatus
GCGATTAATTTCGATTAATTAATTACAAAGCCTGTAATTAATTAGATTAATTTTTTTAATCGAGTCCCAGCCCTAGTATTTTTATAACTTCACTATCATGACCTAAACGAACACCTAAAATCCAAAGATTTTTCACAGCTAAAGTTTGAAGAGAAGCATAATTTCAGTGATTTTATAAAATTATGAGCTTGATGTTTATATTAAACCTTCCAAACACTGTCCCTGTTCCTCGTGAACAACATACGCCACAAATGCTGTTTATATGAGCTTTACTTGCAGGTTCCTTTTCTGACTATGAATGATTCATCAGTGTGCATTAAGATAAAAAATTATCTCAGTAATCTAAACTAGAATGTAAACCAATATAATGTTGTCTCACAATAATATAAAATAACTGAAGGGGGTTATTTTATGTTAAACTGCACTGAATGATGTAGTATTGCTTCTTTTGGTTAGTTACTCACCAGCAAAGCAAGTCTCATATGACTTTAAGCAAAAAAGAAAAATCATTACTAAGCTCTTTTTATTCTCTCTGTGTGCAGCAGAGATCATTTTGGCGTTTGTGTCTGTGTTTGTTGCACAACAAAGTATGCAAATACTGTACATTTCCAAATCCTCTAAAAGACGAGTTGCTTATTTAAAACAATGAATTCAGATCTAGGGACACTGACAGGTTAATTACTCTTTCATCAATGAATGCAGTGATGAAGGAGCAAATTCAATCAATCAAAAGGAATCAATATCTTGACATAATAACAGAATTATGATTGCGATGAGTACTGAATGAAAGAAAGAGGATTTCCTTTTGTCTTATTTAAATAAGCCTCCCAAATTACTTTTTTCAGGGACTCATTCAAGCTGAAATAGCTCCATGAATGTCAGTAACAGGGCACTTTGAATCAGTGCCTGACACTTCAGAAGGAGCCTACAGCTTTTAGTGGCTCTAAACATCTGCTCAGTTTCATTGCCTTCCAGTTCAAAGGACCAGGATGCATGGGAGTGCAAGTGTCTATGTTCCACTGTTATAGTGTTTCCTGAATCCAGTTCCAACAAACTTTTGCAAACAGCATCACAGACTTGTGGTTAGAAGCATAGTTTCCTGTTAGCATGACATAGATAGAGCAAATTAAGCAAGTATAAATTCAATTTCTGTTTTAATTTGTTAAGAGAAAGCACTGTTTTCAAAGCATGGGTGTGCATATTTTGTTGGGATTGAGCAAAAGAAGCTTAATAGTAACTATGATCAAGGACTCTTAATGCTTTCAAGCTTTGCAGATGAATTACCCTGATAACAAAAGTTATTACTTGTCTTTGCTTTTCTTGTTATGAGTAGGACCCCAGTTCCTGAAGTGAGGAGTATGATTAGACATAAAGTGGTAAAATCAGCATATAGGATATTCCCTGTGAACACATAAACAATGAAGGCTGTACTCGGTACAAAAGCTGTCACTTGGGTGGTCTTTGATCTTTAAATGTACATGTCTGTACCTAAAGGGTCTGTTTTGGTATCTTAAAGGTACATATTTGAATAGGTTTGAAAAGATACCTCCCCAGTGACACCTTTTGAACCTTTATTTCTGAGAGTGTAGAATTACCTGAATAGTAGACTGTGTAAAACTAAACTGGAAACACTTTACAATGTGTTAACTAACATAAACAAACAGCGAACAGTGCATTTAATTGACTATTTAATAATGTTTGTTAATGAAGACCTAGTTGTTCAGTGTTTATTCATGTTAGCTCACAGTGCATGAACTAATGTTAACAAACGCAACTTTTGATTTGAATAATGCATTAGTAAATGCTGAAATTACCAATAACTAGGATCAATAAAGCTTGTAGGAGTATCATTCATTCTTAGTTAATGTTAACTAATGTTGTTAACGATCGAACCTTATTGTAAAGTGTTACCGCTAAACTTAAATTGTAAAGCTTTATTTCTTTCTGCTCTGTTCTGAATTGGTGTCGTGTGACTGGTATGCACCAAAGATACATCTGAGGTCAACACAGAGCAAACATCTGTGTCTTTGTCGTATGTAACTCCTGTAGTTGAGCGAAAGGTTGTTCAAGGTGGCAAAAAAAAGATCCATTATTTTCCATAAACCAGAGGTTGCTGAAGATAGTGTTATTACTGTGATGATAGGTTTAGTGATGGCACCATCGAGTCATCGGGAGATACATAGCATATTGTTTCTTTTTTGGGATCTAATTCGCATGTAGTGAACATGTAGTGTTCCCCAAAACCTGAAAGACTGAACCCTGGTTAAGCCCATCAAGCTGTTCTGTAAAACTTTTTGATGATTTCATTAAGGTGTAGAAGGGTGTAGAAGATGTAAACAAACAATCAATAAAAAAATAAGTGCAGGGCAATGATTAATTGCAATTAAAATAAAAGTTTTTGTTTATATAATATGTGCTGTGTATATTTATTATGTGGACACATATGTACAGTGTATATATAAAAAATTACATGTAAATATTTATTTGCTTTATATATGTGTAAATATATTTAATATATAAACAACATATTTTACTTAAATATGCATGTGTATGTGTATTTATATATTCATCTTAAATATACACTGTACACACATATATTATGTACACAAAATCTTTTATTTTGGATGTGATTAATCATTGCCCAGCACTGAATTACATAACAGAAATAATGAATAAATAAATAAATAATGCAATTTATATATATAAAGCTACTTATTTATATATATATATATATATAAATAAGTATATATATAAATATATTTATAATAAATATATATATATATAAAACCTTTAAACATTAAATATTGCAAAAAGAATTTACATTGCTTTTCGGTTCAGAAATATATTACCAGGACTGTATTTAAAAAATAAAACAACCTTGCAATATTTTAGTGTAGATACTGAACATTGAAGATTATTTACCTGTTTTTGAGATGTATTATTATTATAGCTCTGATGTTTGAATTTTTTATGCGACAATGTTGTGATTAAAAAAATATATATACATTTATTTATTAATTTATTTTATTTTATTTTATTTGATATTTTTAGCTTTTCTGCATTCAATTGATTTACGGATTGTTTTACATAATATTTAAATGGTTTTTCTCTCTTCAGTTTGATGTCTGGTTTGGCAGCACTAGATGCCAAGTGCTCCAGTCGACTGGGCATCATGACAATCTCTTATTATCTGTGGACGACCTTCGTGGCTGTGGTGGTGGGCATCGTCATGGTCATCATCATCCACCCGGGTGGAGCTGCCCAGAAGGAGGATTCGGAGGACAGCGGGAAGCCCATCATGAGCTCAGCTGATGCTCTGCTGGACCTCATCCGGTAAGTTAACCATGTAGAGAGAAACCCTGTTATTTCTTTCATGCTTTTAGTGATAGAATATGAAGATGCGTACCAGACATCTCACGTGCTGAAGCTTTGAGCTGTCTGTTAAACCTTGTGAGTAAAGCTCATGATAAGACAGTTAGTGTTTGCTTGAGTAAATGAGGCCGGAGTTTACCCCAGTTACACTGAGTCACTGTTCCAGTCACAAACAGTTACTTGAATGTAGAAAGTTCATATGGAGTCAGGAGGAGAAAGACAGCTTGATCTTAATATTAATTTCACTTTACTTTACTCATCTTTGTTGTGCTTAAAGTCAATTATCTATGTATATACAGCAGCAGTATATACAGTTGTTGGTTAGTTGTTTGTTTATACACCTTAGATCTTGACATTCCTATCAGCATGATTCATTGCTTAGTTAGTTAGTTCATATGGAGTACTCAATTGGGAAAGAGCACCAAATCTTGACAATCATTTAACAGTGATTGACTAGTTAGTTAGTTAGTTTTAATTAATATTTAAATCATATAATTCAAACGTCCTCAGGTACCCCCAATCTTGACATTCATTCCACAATACTTGCCTGTGGAAAATTTAGTCAGTCAGTCAGTTAGTTAGTTGGTTCAGTAACACTTTAGAATATGGACCAATTCTCACTATTAACTACAGTAGTTGCTTTACATGCCTTCTAATGATATTTACTAGTACCTATAAAGCACATATTCTGCATGACCATATTCTACATCCCTAGTCCTACCTAATACCTAAACTTAACTACTTCCTTAATAACTATTAATAAGCAGCAAAGAGGGAGTTTGAGTCAAAAGTCATAGTTAATAATGGTTGTTAATAGCAAAAATTGGACCTTAAGATAAAGTGTGATCTTGTTAGTTGGTTGGGTCCCACCCAGGTGGCCTTAACTATGCATTTGAATTTAAATTACTAATTTGGTACAATGCAGTTACTGTGTTAATACCTATATGTAATTAAAGCTGCAAAATGGCTGTGATTTTAATTGTTAAATGGTTAACGGTAAATTCCTGTAAAATGTACAGGCACATAAACGGACATTCCCAGAATTCCCTGCATTGCATTTCAATTTCTGTTTGAATTTGATGTTTTTTCTTTGAAATAACTATGTTTCTCCTTAGTTTTTTTAAGTTTATTAGGGGTGTATGTCACATGTAATGTTGTTAAATGAATGTTTATTAGATATTTCAGTTTAATGAGTCTCACCATGATGGTGTTTAGTGTTTGTGTGAATGACACTGAGCTCCATCTATTTATGTTCATAATTAAAAGCTGCTTGTGATGAGCTTTGGTTCATCATGTGACATTTTTCATCATTTGGTTTCTCATCACATCCTGCATTTAGTGCTTATCAGAGCATTTCAAAGATACAAAACAGATTATAGTACTTAAATAGCTTGGTATATTAACATTGTATCAGTTAATGAAATTACGGTATTTAACTGTAAATTTTACTTAGAACTGTATTTTTCACAGCCACTTTCCGGCTACCAGCGTATTTAACGTATATTTTACAGATTTTTTTTTTTTTGCAGTGTGTAATAAAGTTTGGTACTTACATTTATAATTACACTGTTGACCCATCCTTAACCTACCCATACCACCAAACCTGTTCCTGACCTTACCCATATCCCTCCTCAGCAGCAACAAAAGTGTTTTTCAATACAATATGAGTACAATAAGTATATTGCTTTTTATTTGTTTAGTTTTTTATGTACATAGCAGTTAAGGACACCTAATGTAAAATGTGTTGGTTTAGCAAGGGAAATGCATCCCAGATCTTGATATTCCTGGCAACATGATTTTTGTTAGTTAGTTAATTAGTTTATATGGAGTTCTCAGTTGGGAAAATTCTAAACCTTAACAATGCTTGATTGTTGTTAGTTAGTCAGTAAGTGAATTATTCATATTAAGACCTCAGTTAGTTAGTTAATTAGTTCATATGAAGTCTTTAGGAAAGACAGCTCCTGATTTTTACATTAATTTTACAATGCTTGACTGCTGAAAATGATCAGTTAGTCCATTATGGTAACACTTTAGAATAGGTAACACTTGACAATTCCCTTAATAAATTCTTAATTTGCTGCTTATTAATAGTGAGTACATTAGTTGTTAGGTTTAGGTATTGGGTAGGATTAGGGATATAGAATAAGGCATTAATATGTGCTTAATTAGCAGTAATAAATGACTAATATTCCAGTAATATGCATGCTAATAAGCTACTAATAGATGTAACCATAAAATAAAGTGTTACCTTAATTATTTAGTCAGTCAGTTAGTTACTACAGGTGGGGAAAGAACGGCAGATTTTAACATCAGTTTCACAATATTTGACCATTGGAAATTATTAGTTGATGGTTTATCAAGGGAAATGCTGCCCATAATAATCAACATAATTTATTGTTATTTAGCTACTTAGTTAGTTAGGTCGTATACCTTAAATTGGAACATTTATCTTGACACTCATTCCACAATGATTGTTGTTAGTTAGTTAGCTGTTAAGTTCTCAGTTAGTTAGTTCAAATGAAGCCTTCAGGAAAGACAGCTCGAAACTGCTTGACTGCTGAAAATTCTTGGTTAGTTAATTAATTATTAAATTAATTAGTTACTAGTCCTTAAGTAGGGAAGGACACCCCGAGATCTTGTCATTCATTCCACAATTCTTTACTCTTGTTAGTTAGTTAATTAGTTATTCAGTTAGGTTTTGTTTATATTAATTCCTTAAATGTTAACATAAATCTCATTATACTCAAAGGGAAAAATGCATTGCGCCGTCACATGTTCTATAATAACGGCCAGGCATAATGATTTTATTCCATTGTGAATATCTGGGAACTCTGTGTTGAAGTATAGTGTATGTGATGTTGAGGATCAGGAGCGCTTAGACATGGCTCAGTTTAGGGTTGGCTGAGGACTGAGGAATGGGGAATTCCTGCTCCACCTGTCTCCTGTGCTGCGTGACTGAGCACGGCCCGTGTGATTGGAGTGTATGGATGAAGACTACAGCCTAAACTGATTACTGAACTGAGCCTGAGACCATATGGCCCTCACTGAGGTGATGAAAGAGGAGACTATTCGTACGGCCACAAGTTTAGCTCAGTGCATTTCATGATGAAAGTCTTAGACAGGTAAAATTAGAAGGGTGCTAAATTAGCATGTGATATTTGTGTTCTCCACTGAGAGGTTACTGGGATTGACGTTTCTGGGGCCCTCTGTGGAGACGCAAGGCACTTAGGATTAGTTGACTGTGTCCCAATGTGGACACTTCTGCAATGCACTTAATGTGTTTTGCTGGTGATGGGAAAGAACATATGGCAACATAAAATTGCGATTTGACATTACAGACACCTATTCGTTTCTGTGGGTACTCATCTGAATTCAGCCTAAATGCTGTTATTACCTTTAAGCTTATTGCTTCCTACAGTACATGTGAAACTTCAGTTACAGCATTGGATATATCCCTTGTTCATATATCCCTCTTCTTTTGTTGTGCATTTTACAAATACAAAAATATGTAATGATTGGTCAACAGTGAATATTGTGATTTGGACGATGACCCCGTTTAATTAGCTCAGTCAACAAAACTTCCTGTTAATCCAGCCTCACCAGCTTACTTTTGCCCATCTAACTGACTGACTAGCACTAGATTAGTAGATAATAAATAGAATAAACCTAATAAATGAAAACAGAATAAACCAGTTCAGTATTTTCAGCAGAATGCCACCAATTCTGTGTGATAAACATTAATATTTGTTATAATACTCATAAAAAAATCTCTCTTTCCTCCATTAGCAACATGTTCCCAGCCAACTTGGTCCAAGCTACTTTTCAGCAAGTGAGTTTTTATGTTTTTCTATTAGTTTCATGCCCTGTGCCTTCAACACTTGAGCTGTTAAACTGGAAAAAATGTCATAAAAAAAGATATTTACTGCTATTTACTTAAAATGTTGCTCCGTACTTAACACCATGCAACTGCCAATTTTACAGATTGTTTTTTTCATATAAATCAGCATTGGCTGCTTAATTGTGCAGCTCTTTTCTTCTATTAAATTATTTGTAATCATCCTGCTCACTTTTATCAATAAAAAACATGCTTAAACTTTATTTTAAGGTGTCCTTGCTACATATTTAATTACTGAGTAATATACATTTAACTGAATGTACTTGCTGTATAGTTAGGGTTAGGATTAGTTTTTGGTTTAGGGTTACTTGCATGTAATAATGCATACTTGTATGCATCAAGGTGTAACAAGGACAACTTAAAACAAAGCATTACCAAAACACTGTTAAATAAAATCATTATTGCTCTTAAAGGAACACGCCACTTTGTTTGAAAATAGGCTCATTTTCCATTTCCCTCAGAGTTAAACAGTTGAGTTTTACCGTTTTCGAATCTATTTAGCCAATCTCTTGGTCTGGCGCTAGCACTTTAGCTGTAGCTTAGCATAGATCATTGAATCTGATTAGACCATTAGCATCATGCTCAAAAATTACCAAAGAGTTATGATACTTTTCCTGTTTAAAGCATGACTCTTCTGTAGTGTACTAAGACTGACAGAAAATGGAAAGTTGTGATTTTCTAGGCTGATATAACTTGGAACTATACTCTTCATTCTGGCATAATAATAAGGGAACTTTGCTGCCGTACCATGGCTGCAGCAGGCGCAAGGATATTACACAGCACCTGAAATTGCTGGGGACTATTTTCAGGCACTACGTAATATCATAAGCTGTGCTAGACCCGGCGTTCGCCCGAAAGGATTCAAAAACGATTTTTAGAGGAAAGTGAGCCTTTTTTTAAAAAGTGGCCATTAAAATAAATATCTAGTTTCCATACTGCACATTATAATATTACAATGTCTAAATTCGCTTTCGAACTCATTGATTTTAGACAAAATTTATTTAGACAAAATAATTAAGGGCTGTAATGTGAACTGTTTATCAATTATTGGCTATAATATGAAAATATTTATCAGCTCAGCAAGAATTGAATGTGTAATTAACTTGTGTACAGTTCCTTTGGTATTGTGTCTTTGCATTACTGTACTGTGAATTTGTTTTATATATATATATACACCATGCTAACGATGAATTGTAATGGAATTGTAGTATCGCACAAGGAGCATCCCTATAATGAAGCCCAAACCCACCATTGGTCAGGATGTACTAGACACCACCACCAGACGGGTCTTCATTTATGGGATACAGGATGACAACGGCACAGACATCCAGAACTTCTCCCTCGACCTGACACCACCTCCTGATGTGGTCTTCAGGACACTGCCTGGCACCAGCGAGGGCATGAACGTCCTCGGTATCGTGATCTTCTCAGCTACTATGGGTGAGTGGCAGAAGCGACGTCTGGAATTCCACAGCTTTATCCAGTCTTTTTTAAACATACCCAGTTATTGTTGTCCTTTAGGAATCATGCTTGGAAGAATGGGACCAAACGGCAGCGCTCTCGTCAACTTCTGCCAGAGTCTGAATGAAGCCGTGCTGAAAATTGTGGCCATTGTTATATGGTATATACAAGCTCAGTGTGACTCAAACCCAGAGTTACTGCATGCCTCACTATGACAATAAACCAAATACAAAGAGCTTACAACATCAGAATTGTGAGATATAAAGTTGAAATTGCATGTGATATAGTCAGTATTGCAAGATGTAAACTATTTTCTTGCGAGTTTATATCTCATTATTCTGACTTTTCATACAATTGTGTTTGTTTTACATTATTTAGCGGTTTTCAGAAATAAACTCATAATAATGAGCTAAGTTTCATTTACCATGGAGTTTGATTTGGTGTTAAAATAATGCAAATTACACAATTTTTGTGTAATATGCCTATTTTACATAGAAAAAGCCAACCTGGTCTCATAAAAATACATACCTCTGTGCATCTTTTGTGCAAAAGCTTTTATGTAACTTACTGCACGTTTCACCTCAGTTTCAAAGAGAAATGTCCACTGAGTGGAGCTCAAACACACGTTTAATACGTGAACTATCGCACATTTTTAGTACGTTGCTTCGGTTACATATCGTGACGGTTCAGAACTGAAATATCCATGGACTGTTCCTAAACTTTAATGCTCTATCATGTTGGAAATATGCGCTACACCAAATCCAACCCTAAACCTACCCGATAGTGTTAACAAATGCAAAACTGATATAAAAACACATTTGTTGATGGAACCATTTCAACTTTCTTTTACAGCTACGTATTTCGTGTCTTGTCAAAAGTGTGCCCAGGTACATTTATGCCATGAGACCAGGTAGCAAAAAGCTAATATTAAATAATTAAATTAAATTATTAATTAAATATGCTACATAGTTTGAGCAGTAAAATAATCAGCAGTATCTGCACCTACATACTGTGTTCAACTGTTCAGTGAACTGAATGGTATCTATTTCTGATGTAACGCCTCAGGTACTTCCCGTTTGGGATCGTGTTTCTGGTGGCAGGAAAGATC
Source organism: Enteromius fasciolatus (assembly GCA_032361145.1). Taxonomy (NCBI): domain Eukaryota; kingdom Metazoa; phylum Chordata; class Actinopteri; order Cypriniformes; family Cyprinidae; genus Enteromius; species Enteromius fasciolatus. The sequence goes on from JAUMHR010000043.1 coordinate 2,835,390, forward strand.
TTGGAAATGGACGACCCCTCGGCTATGGGAAAGAAACTAGGCTTCTACGCCATCACTGTGGTCATGGGGCTGGTGCTTCACGGCCTGTTCATCCTGCCTTCCATGTATTTCTTCATTACGAAAAAGAGCCCCATCGTCTACATCCGAGGGATTTTACAGGCCCTGCTCATCTCATTAGCCACTTCATCCAGGTAACAGCACCTTCATGCAATTCAGAGTTTGAGCTAAGCCCTCCGAGATGATAGCACTTACCGACTTGGAAAAAAAAGTAAACATTTACCAATACAAAACCGTTCAAACTGTTACAAACAAACCAAACGCATGCAGAAACGGGCTAGAAGACACATAACAATTGAAAACAAAAATCTGGTCGTATTTATGTATTCCAGCCGTGAACTCTTGATTTTGAGCACAAATGTAAAGGACAAACTCTTGTGTTGTACTCAGCTCTGCCACGCTGCCTATCACCTTTAAGTGCCTCCTGGAGAACAACCATATCGACCGCCGCATCATTCGCTTCGTACTTCCTGTGGGTGCCACTATCAACATGGACGGCACTGCCCTGTATGAGGCCGTGGCAGCCATCTTTATCGCTCAAGTCAACAACTACGAGCTGGACTTTGGACAGATCATCACCATCAGGTAGGGTAAGAATGGGAAAAATGCCCTCCTTCGACCATAGGTCTCGTCTGAACACATTTAAGCTCTTAATATTCATCTGAATATGAACATTTGTGATTGTTCCATCTGAACAGTTTTTAATTTATTTTTTTAATTTTCTTCTTTTAAATCAGTGAATAATAAATTGTTTGTAATTCTACTGCTAATGATGATGATTATAATATGTAATATTAATGTTGTTTAGTAACTCCATCAATAACATGCACATTTTAAAACGTCCTTTGTTAGTTCCTTTGTTGCAATTGACCAACTAGCAGGTCATATATTTATTGTAGTGCTGTTAAACCATTAATCGTGATTAATCACATCCAAAATAAAAGTTTTTGTATAGATAATATATGTGTGTGGGTGTTTTGTATATTTATTATGTGTATATATAAACATAAATTTGGTGTGGAGTATCCATTTCATATTTGATAATGATAAATTATATATATATATATATATACACAGGGCCTGCACCATTTCGTGGGGCCCCTGGGAAAAATCTTCCGGACAACGTTAGTGCAATTTTAGTGTGTGCCCCTGGAGGAAACCTTCAGGTCAACGTTCACGCAGTGAAGTTTTTGTGAATTAAGTATTTCTCTCTCATGACCAATTGCGGGCCCCCTGGGAGCCTGGGGCCCCTAGGCTGAAGCCATATCAAGCCTGTGCATTGATCCGGCCCTGTATATATATCTTACGAAAAGATATCTGTAAGTTCTTGCTCATTCTGTATGTTGTTAATAATACATATATATTTGTTTGCCTTACTTCAGCATCACGGCTACAGCAGCCAGTATCGGAGCTGCCGGCATCCCACAGGCCGGGCTGGTAACCATGGTGATAGTGTTAACCTCAGTGGGACTCCCTACAGACGACATCACTCTTATTATCGCCGTGGATTGGGCCCTGTAAGTCTTTCTCTCGATCGTTCATTTCAGACAAAATCACATTCCAGAGAGCAGACCTGCAGCAACAGTAAAAGTAGTCCAGTTCCGTACATGTTTCGCAACACTAATGATAGATTTACGATCAAGCTTTATCAATAACTTTGTGATTATGAGGCTTACTTGTGTGTCTGTTAGGGATCGGTTCAGAACGATGGTGAACGTGATGGGCGATGCTCTGGCCACAGGAATCATGGCACACATATGCAGAAAAGACTTCGTGAAGGAGGGCGAGGAGGTTCGTAGAGGTTATTTCGAAATACTATAATAAAACGACAAAAACTCAGACTTCATCTCTTCTCTTCGCAGATCCCTCTCATCTGTGAGACCAAGCCCATGATCAGCATCCAGCAGATGATGTCCTATCAGAAAAACGGCTGCTTCCAGCCCCCTCCGCCGGGCCCCGCGAGGAAACCCGAGCACCTGTCTCCAGACGTGGCCCGTCTCATGCAGCTGGAGGAGGGCATCAGGCCCCCCGACAAGAAGAAGTCCCCTCACCTGTCTCCGCACCATTACAAACGAGACCATAAAGACAAAGACCACTGCGCCATAGACATGAACGGTCTGGAGACCAATGTCTAGACTCTTTCACAGGCCGAGCTGCGAGACACTAGCCGCTCTCTTTCTCTACCTTTGGATTTGTGTGTGAATGTCTTTGTAGGGAATTTCACGACGGGAAGCTGAGGCGGTCGAGGCTGGGACTTGAGGGCATGCGCTGACCGCTGTGGACTCCAGAGGCTGTGCTCCTGGCTGAAGAAGTGTGTATGTATGAGTGCTGTTGTCATTGCGTCCTTTCCCTGTGATCCACAGGAGAGAGGAACAGCACTCTCCACGGACAGCTCGTCTGAGGAACGTGGATCTGTGTCGTTTTATTATGCTGCTGAGATCTTTTATTGTCTTCTTTTTAACTCTTTCTCTGTTTGAGTCTGCTCTTTCAGTAACAGAGAGAGAAAAAGTGTCTCCTGAAGAGATTCAATCACATACAGTGGCCCCAAGAAGTTTTTGGACACAAATTTCAGTGCATTATATCAGGCTCTTACCTCCACCTGTAGACTAGTTCTAAAGCTAGTTAACCATCAAATACACTGACATTTATTATTTATACAAATGTGACTTTTTTTAAGTGTCCAAATATTTTTGGGGAATACTGTAAATACATATAGATGTACACACAACTGTTAAAACATTTGGGGTTTATCGTGATTGATTTAAAAAACAATGAATGCTTTTATTTAGCAAGGATGCACAAAATTGATCAAAAGTGACAGTAATGCCAGTGTTTATAACTCCAACAAATGCTGTTCTTTTGACTTTTCTATTCATTAAACCATTCTCAGAGGGAAAAAATGAACAAAAACAACAAATATTTCTTCAGCAGCAAATCAACATATTGCGTGACGCTGAAGACTGAATTCAGCTTTAAGTACAGTACATTTTTTAATAAATTACAGTTTATTATTTTAGATTTAAATAAATATTTTGATTAGAATTTCATCAAATAATGTAAAAAATAAGATAAAATCTTACCAACCCCAAATGTTTGAACGGTATAGTTTGAGTATTAACAGACCTGTATCTCTTCAGGAGGATGGTTTCTAATCCCTGCTCTAGTGTATAACGTCTTGATTTCAGGGCAAGCCCAACTAAAATGAACACGAGCGTCTGTGAAATATGGGCTTTATGGACTCACACGTCATGCCACACACTCTCAAAGCCTTACACAACTTGTATGGATTCTTTGTATGAAAAATGTAATAATTGTGATTTGAATGAAATTCCATAAAATAATGACTCACTCTATATGCCTACTGAAAACTATGCATTTCCTCTCATTTTATAGTGCTCGAAGATGACTCATTTGTGTAGATGCACATATCATGTGGGTTAACTCGTTGCAAAGGGAGAGTAATTTGTTATTAAATGTAACTAAACTGTAGAACGTAAAGGCAGCAGAAGCCCAGCACTTGCTCATTTTGTTAGATTTCTTCCTGTATGTAAGAGGTCTGTCGTAAAGGCTGCTGGTGGTTTCGGTCTGTGAGATGCAGATAGCAGAGATTGTGGATGTGTAATTAGTAAGGACTGCAGGGATGAGCAGAAGGAGAAGGCCACCAGGTTCATATGGCCACATGGACATGCGAAGCAGGAAACAACACTGCCATTACATCACAAGACTCACGCCCCGGCTAATTGCTCATTAAAAAGCAGAAAAAAACGAAGGGGAGTAAATTATTCTCTCATATCGCCATCCGCTTACTTAGATGTTCTCGCAAATTTACTTCAGTAGCTGGTTCGTATTAAAGTTACAACAAAATCAGAGCATAAGGGGAAGATTGTTATTATTATCCAATATGCAGTGCTGAAAGAGTTGGAGATGAAGGATGCATCCAGAAACAGTCACCGTTTAAAGTCAAACTGTTTCAGCAGGTGCGTAATAAATCATCTTGATTTATGGATAATAAAGTGCATTGTCTAAACATCGCTATTCAACAATGATCTAGATGAAGGAAAATGAACAAAGCAAAAGCTACTGCATCAGTGCAGAGACTCTATTGTAATATTGCATATATTACATATCTATATTACGTACATCTAAAAACTTTATGGGACAATGACAGCATGTTTTGAAGTGAATTGAGTGTTTATTAGAGATCAATTTTACTTGTTTACAAAATTTATTAATATACAATTATACAAAAATACTTTGACATGACAATATACCAGCACCTACAGTTCTAATGCCTTTATTGAATATTTCAGAATCAAAAGTCTGTTACTCTTAGCTTCTGTTTTAAGTTAACTGACACCAACATAAGCATTTGCAGGTGTAACTTTAAATCGAATCATTAAACTGATGTCAGTCCGTTAGATGCATGTTACAGGAACTGAGAGGTCAGGCTCCATGTTCATCATTCAAGCGGTGACTTGCTGATCACATCGAAACAATACTGATCTGAAGTTAACTTTACTGTGATATCTTTCCCAAGGAAACATGACATTTTTCTTGTGTTCTTCCCGAAATTACCACACTATAATTATTATTGTACAGGATCCTTTTTGACATGCTTTGCTTATGTCTTTCAGGTATGTTAGTAACACAGTTTTCTTTATGCAGTTACGCTGCATGATCAACAGACTCACTATTATTGTGTGATATTACACAACTTCATTCATACAATTTCACCAAAAAAATGTCATTTAGAAATTAACTAACCATTCTAGCATTCATTTGCATGAATCTGTGGCACCTCCCTGTTCATCAGCGGATGCAGTTTCACAGTTTGGATTTTTCAGGTGTCAGCTGAAGGTTTTGAAGTTTCATGGCCATTCCCATATTCCCAGTTATCTTCAGTTTTCCTTGGAAAAATGCCTTTAAATGAGAATACAAATTAATGCTTCATAGAACAGGGTTATTATAGATAACTAAAGTCACAAAAGACATTTTTGGTGCTTGAAATAAAATGTTAACTGAAATAATATATAAAAAAATGAATAAATAAAATAAAAATTAAAATCAATTTTTTTATTTTACAATTAACTCTTATGAACTGGATTGGTAACACCTTTCTTTTCAGATATATAAAATATAAAAATAATATAAAAGAAATTATTTATAATATATATATATATATATATATATATATTTATTTATTTATTTTTTTTTAATTTATTTTTTTTATAAAATGAATAATTTGAAACATTTTACTTCAGCTAGTTGGCAGGGCAAAATAAAAATGCCAATCCAACAAGAAAAATAATTAATATTTCAAAGAAAAAAAACAACTATATATAAACTATTTCAAAATAATAATAAAAACAATATTATTATCTCGGAAATACTAAAAAACTAAAAGATTTAGGCTGGTAAATCTACAACATACACATATTTCTATACACAAAATAAAAAGGTTAAGAGCATGTATGATTCCTCCCCAAACATGTCATGCTAGTTTCTCTCCATTTGACCATTTGTAAATGTCATGAGCATGATGGATTTGAGCTGTAAACGCTTCAGGTTTTCTATTTGGGATTAATCTGAAAATGATTCCCTTTATGGAGGATTACTGTAAAAAGAGTGGCTAATTTTTAGATGAAGCTTCTGTCAAACCATCTGATGTCTGATGTAGCGCTCCACAGATGGACAGACATGATGGAGGTTGGTTGAGTCAACACAGATGGGTGTAAATCACAGGGGAATGACATTTTAAAGGGCTTATGAAAACAATCTATTTTTCATGCTCTGACTCACATCGGTGGACCAAACACTAGAGGCCATTAGCCTAATTTGGGATTGCGTAAAAGATTTCCGCTTCGCTCTGAGCGTCATTCTGTGTCGGGAGGCTTTGATGTGTGCGTTTCAGGCTAAAGAAATGGGTGGACATGCGGTGTAATGCTCTATGCATGTCACAGTAGCTAAAGCCAGGTCAAGGGAATGTCAAAGTAACCCAATGTTAATCTTTTTTCATAGAGATTAGTTTAGTTTTATGAGCTGCACAGCACAGGTTAAAGGTCATCCTTGACATTGGATTAATCTACAAGGCCACCGTTGCAATGACAGCCAGCAACATTAGCAACATTGCTACAAAATGGCGTTAAATAATAGAGTAAATACGAGGAATTAGATGAGTGTAAATGCAAATTGTGATTTATTTTAATGCTCGCTTTCCATAAATGTCATGTCTGAAAGGGAAACTCCTACAAATGCATATTTAAAAAGATCAGGCCACGCATTTTCAGCAATAATTCTTCACTGCGCGTCTTTAGTAAATAGTGAAATTAATATTTTAGCACCAAATGAGTTTGCTCTGGTGCTAGGAAATCTGGCCCGTAATGTTTTGAGTGTTGTTTGGATATTCGCTGCGTCTGGAAGCATGACCCAAATAAGAATTTTAACCTGAAAATGTAATTTGAACAAGCAAGTAATATGTCTTCCACTTTGTTTCAGTTACCAATAACTTTCATTTTATAAACAAAAAATACTGAAAATAATAAAAAAAATCAGATGTTTTTTCAAATGATCTTCTATTATGTCCCATAGTTTATGTTATGTTAATGCTCATGTGAAATTAATTTTGTCGAATCAAATGAAATATCTCTTTCTAAAGCCACAATTTCTAATGTCTACTTGATACTTTCTCATTTAACACAAAATAGCAGTAAATCATTTTTTGGGGTATTTTCACAGTCAGGTGTAATTTTGCAATTAATCACATTAATCAAAACATCATGTAATTAATTTGATTAAAAATTTGAATCAACTGACAGTTAAAATACATTGCTCTACCAATGGTGATTAAATCATTTAGCTCATATCTCATTAAACCATGCAAATTATTATTATACACTGTTCTCAAATTAAAGTTAAAGTTAACAACATCAGCATTGTGTGACTATGAGTATTTATTGTATATTATTCATGGTGCACTTCTGAAAGTTGAAGGATACAAAAACACTATTTAAAATTGCAGTCAAATCGGTCTGTAAATCTTGTGTTGGCTGTGATTTGTTAGACGCTTGCCTTGAGGAGGTTTAGTTAGAAGGCCAGACGAACGGTCAGTGTGTCTGTAGGCCATGGGACAAGGTTTAAGAGGGACTAATCGTGGACCGCTGGCTCTGTCCCAGGACACTCTCAAACCTTATCCAGCCCTCAAACTACACTGACACACACCAACTTATCAGAACAGCTTCAATGATCTTTTCTTTATAAAAATACATCAACAGACCACTAAGAATGAACCATCATCAAACTGTACCGTTTGTGGATTCAACTTCCCCATCATCAATTCAAGCAGATCTGCGTCAGACATAGATATGGTGCAGTCTGACTTTGTACCTGTGTGAGAAGTAAACAGACAAACTTTTCAGACTGATGGTAACACTTGTCTGACAAACTGCTCTTGAAGACACTGACGTCAGAGTAAAATCTGACAAATGACTGTTTAATGCGTAATGCAAAAAATTACATTATTGGCAAAGAAATTATATCAAATAATAACTTGTTCTGCTGTTTTCGTAGCAAAAAGAATAGTAAAAATAAAAATAGTTACAAATAGTTTAGAGTTTTTTATGCACACCAATGATGCATTTTTATGATAAAAAATATTTTAAAAACAGTAATATTGTGAAATATTGCAACAATTCCATTTAAATATATTTTAAAATTTTATTTATTTGTGTGATTTAAAAAAAATATCTAAAAATACCTTTCTGACCCAAGATTTTGTATAAAAATGTAAATGTCATAATTTTGTCATAATAACTCTCTCTCTCTCTCTCTCTATATATATATATATAGTTTTTATTACTACTATATAACTCACCTGCATCATTGGTCACTGAACCTTTGCCATTTTTTACATCAACGACCCATAATGCTTCACTTCCCCCGGGACCGTCCTTCACTTTGAAAGCAAAAACACCACCGATTTTCTTTACATACGCCTCTCCCTCCTGCAAAAAATAATGACATCATTTAACAAACATGTACAAAATAGTTGTTCACCCACTTGAAAACCCCTACGAATCTCATTCTTCACTGAGTTTCACAGCATGCTATTGTATTATTCCTGCTGCAAATGACATAGCACTGCAGATTTACATCCACGCTGACCTAATTTAAAAAGTCATTTGAGATGTGATTTAGGAATACTACCCTTTCCAAGAAAAGAGCCGTTGTTCATTCTTGTTCTTCTGCGCAACTTATTTTGGATGTAATAGGTTTGCCAAAACCACGAAGACATTAATAAACCCCAAATGGGCTGATTTGGATTGATGGATTACCTCCAGTAGCTTCTTTTCTATCTCCTTGAAGACAGTGTGAGCTTTGAAGCCTTTGAGGTCGCTGGATGCGCTGGTGGCCACTGCAGCGATCCGAGAGCTGAGAAGGGAGAGTTCAGACAGTATAACTCTGCTTGCTTAATGTATGGTGTAAACTAAGTCCAAAGGTCTAGGTTAATGTATGTAAAAGAACTACAGCTTTTAACAACAATTCTTAAAGGGTGTTTTTATACTCTAATGATTTGTTATAACTTCACAAACTATATCTACTTTTACAGACTTAACTGTTGTTATGCATGTAGTTCATATAGAAATATAATCACTTGTACCTTGGATTTTGAACCCAGTGTTCTGTACGCTTAAACAAACATACAACAGAGCTGAACCATTCAAACATAAAACTAAATTTAAAAAAAGCACTGTAAAAATATATTTTAATAAAAATATTAAAAATAACACTGACAATTAATTAATGAGCACCTAATCATCATATCAGAAGCCTGAGCAATGGCTGCTGAATATTCAGCTTTGCATCACAGAAATAAATAGCATTTTAAAAAAATATTAACCTAATTTTCTTTTAATATAAAAAATATTTAGAAAGTCATTTTTAAATTGCAATAATATTTTACAATTTAGCTAAATAATTCTATTCATCTCAGTGCTCAGTTCGCAACACATTTTAGCTTTAACCATACCTTGATTCTTGAGGGAAGCCCATCCTGTAGAGAGTGACGACCACCGCTCCACCAAGACCGATGTTGTGCTGCAAGGCGACCTTTGCCCTGGGCACCTGCCGAGGCCCCGCCTCCCCCCTCAGCTGCCAGCACAGCTCTGCACACTGAGCCAGACCTGAGCCACGAAAACAGGCCAGAGTTCATCCACCGCCCTCACTCGCTCGGTGTGCACTGGTGCTATCTGAGTGTGTATTCTGTGACCTGTTGAAACTTCTGTTCTCTAGTGAACAAAAACTGCCATAAAGTGGACTAAGCACTTACGTTCAAGTTTAGCCGCATTAATAAAGCATCGATCCTAATGGCTCTATACAATAAAGAATATTGTTACATTATTGACAGTTATCAAATGACTAATTCGTGATATTTGCTCAGGTGGATGCTGGGGTCTTATCTATTGGTCTGTTAATATTCATGTGTATGGACACATGGAGCATGCAGTATTTCTAACATGCTCACAACAGCATGTTGTGGATGTACTGGCAATAGCAAAATTTGGTAGCAGCGAAAGACCAAATACATTAAAGGCTTAGTTCCCCCAAAATGAAAATCCTCTCATTAATTACCCTCATGCCATTCCAAACCCAAAAGACCTTTGTTCAACTGCAGAACACAAATTGCGATGTTTTGGATTTGATCGGAGAACTTCCCATAGATAGCAGGGGTCCTTACATGTTCGAGGACCAAAAAGGTACCAAACACATTGTCAAAGTAGTCCATGTGATATAAGAATGGGTTTGGAACGACATAAGGGTGAGTACTCAATAGAAAATTCGTTTGAATCCCCTTACCATGGCAATGCCTACGAGAGTTTGTCATGACAGACCCTGGTCAAAAGTAGCACAGGTTTATTAAGAGCCTAAAATACATTGTATAGGTCAAAATAACAGATTTTTCTTTTATGACAGAAATCATTAGGATATTAAGATTGTCCTTGAAGATATTTAGTAAATTTCCTACTGTAAATCTATATCAAAACATGATTTTTGCTGAGGAATTTGCATTGGTAAAGGCTTTAAAGACATTTTTTTCTCAATACTTAGATTTTTCTGCACCATCAGATTCCAGATTTCCAAATAGTTGTATCCCGGCCAAATATTGCCCAATGGAAAGCTTATTAATTCTGCTTTCAGACAACGTATCAATCTCAATTTCAAAAGACTAACCCTTATGACTGGTTTTGTGGTCCAGGGTCAAATAAAAAACATTTAGACCACTTAATTTGAGAAAAAAAAAAGTACGAGAATTTCAACCTGCATGACGAAAAATGCTTTTGAACCATAACCATATAACCTACCCTTAGTTTAACCCATTATTTAACTATGAGAACAAAATGCTTAAGGTTATAATAACTTTCTGACAGTGGGAAATATAAAAATGTTTAAAATAGCATATTATCCGCCCACTTCTTTCTGGTCTGAATGGAAAAGCAAATTCATTATTTGCCAATAGGTGTCGCCTTAGGAGCATTAAAAATAGCTGCTTCCGGTGTCTGCAGCACTGGACGGCCGGTGACTTGATGCTCCACCTTAATCCTGAGGTCCTGCCTGCTGTGGTAACGCTCAGGCTGAGCATTTCATCCTGTTGGGCTAAACTGCTTGCACTATTGCTCATTATCCCCAACAGGATAAGAGACTTAGAATAAGACAGAGCAAGCCTCTGACTCCTAACCCCTCGTAGAAACGGTGAGGCTCGGGAACGGTAAATACAATCGAACGTCTGATCCATGTGCCAAAAAAATAATCAGACCACTGTTAAGAAAATAAACGGCTTTAGAGGACCGTACAAGACTAAAGAGGAGTCTGAACTGTTCAGAGCTGAGGAATCGAGTTCTACACATGGTTTTATGACACCAATCAGTTTACAATTAGGAGACTAACCTAATATTCAACCACACCAACTAGTAGTAACTCAAGTCAGCTCCAGAACTGATGCCCTGCTTGAATCTAGCATCAATTTATAAATTCAGAGATGTGACTCCCCCTGCTGGTGAAGAGCCACACGCAGACACAAACACACTAGAGATGCAGGGCAGCGATGGTGGCAAATGCTACTGTCTTGTTAGTAGTTTGGATCCTACGCAGAAGCGAATATAAGCATATTAGCAAATGCATTTACGCATTTGTGTTTCTACATCGGAAGCAAAACACAGTCTAGTAGTGCATGTAACTGCTGATAGTAACTGACATGAAAACAGGTGTTAATGAAGGGGTAGTGGCAGTAAATGTCAATTGGCTGTCAAGTAAATGCAAAAAAATTAATTTAAATAATTTATTAATTTGTAAATGAAATATTTAATTAGACTTTTCAAACACTTTAAAAATAGGGCACAAATTTCCTGATTGGACGTTTGGATTATTTAATAAATGAAACAAAAATCTGACATATGAATTCTTATGAGAAGAGAATAACAAATAGTACATTTTTAGGTGAACTATTCCTTTAATGCACCCAGATCTGCCATAAGCTGTGTTCGATAAGGCGTACCTGTAGCTCCAAGCGGATGTCCTTTAGAGATGAGTCCTCCACTGGGGTTTATAACCCATTTGCCACCGTATGTATTATCACCCCGATCAATCAGCTCACCGGCTTTACCTACAAATGAAAAAAGATCCAATCTTAATCACACTGCACACTGCTAATCTAAGCTTGTGTTTAGAAAGCAGCCCATCTCACCCTCAGCACACAGTCCCAGAGCTTCATAGGTGATGAGCTCATTGGCAGAGAAGCAGTCGTGGAGCTCAATGACGTCGACATCTGATGGCTTCAGACCAGCAGCATCAAAGCACCTCTGAGATGCAAGATGGGTCATGTCATAACCAACCTATGATGGACAGAGTAAAAAAATCCATTGTATTTTTTGTCGAAGGAAACCAAATCTGTACCGATATTCTTTAAAATATCTTTTTTCGACAGAGGAAAGAAAGTCAGACAGATTTGGAAGGACATGAGGTTGAATAAACGACAAATGTTTTATTTTGTGATGCTATCCTTTTAAGAAAAACTTAAAAGTCATATTTTTTAGGCCGAGTGCTGCTCAAAAGATGGCAGTGTCAGCTACTTTTACCATTTTCATACAGCTGTTTTCCTCAAAGGTACTGCTGAGGTCTGTGACCATTTCCTGAGCAATGATCTCCACAGCCTTTTTCTCCAATCCGTTCCTCCTCACAAACTTCTCACTGGCCAGAACCGCAGCTCCTGCCCCATCAGACGTCGGGCTACAGGCGAATAAGAGACGATATAAAAATCTGGACAGGATGACTGACACACCAGAGTCTAATAAGACCATATCATTTCTTAAAATAAAAACGTATACATTTATGAACTAGAGCAATTACAATCATGCAAAAGAGTTCATCTTAATAATAAATTCAATTACTTTTAAATTATAATTCAATCTTTAAAATTTAGTTTCATCAAAAAAGAATGACTTGCATATTTTAAATTGTATTAAAAAATAATAATTTGTCTGTTGCTTTTCTGTGTCCAAAATGGCAAAGACAATAAATTTTGACTCAATTTTAAGAGACATCTTTCATGTGCCCTTACATTTTTCACTCTTTGTTATATTGCAGCCATTTGATTTTTTTCCTCATTAATGTACACACAGCGCCCCATATTGACAGAAAAACATGAAAAACTGGAATATCACATGATCCTAAGTGGTGCGACACTCATATATTTAACTGTGCTGTCCATTACTTCTGATCATCTTTGAGATGGTTCTACACCTTCATTTGAGTCCAGCTGTGTTTGATTATACTGATTGGACTTGATT
>JAUMHR010000043.1:2878983-2894080 GCA_032361145.1 Enteromius fasciolatus
CTAGTTGCATGTTTATAATTGGAAATGTCATTCTCTCCACTTTCCCTGTACAGTCGAGATGTTTTGTTTCCTTAGCGTCTGTTCACATGTAACTGTCATACAGTGTGTTAAATACTCTGCAGTCTTTCAGGCCATCTTGGACATGTTCCACTGCAGTTCTCTCCAGTCTCCACTGTCATCAAGTCCTTCTTTGGGCTGTGTTAGGACTTAATGTTAGCTACATTCTTCTGTGTGCAGTACAGCAGATGATAAGCAAGGTTTGATTTATTAACAGATATCGTAACTCCAATAGCTATAGTAAACCAATATTAGATTCTTGCATTATCTTTCAATACCTGTACAAAATCAATGTTCTGGTGGTGCGCGCAGAAAAAAAAGTATGTGTGTGTGTGTACGGAATCTATCCAATTATAGAATCTAATGTAAATAAGTAAATATAATTTTAATGCCTATTTAATGTGTCAGCAGGGTCTGCTTCTTGCTCATTGTGTCACATAGTGACCAACAGATGTCACATTTCTACATCTGATGTTCAGAGGCAAGCAGTTCCTGTGTGGAAACAGAGTCTTGCAATAATACATATATAATATTGATCATATTTTTAGGTATTGTTTTAATATATATCATCTTTACTGTTTACCTTACATTCTTTATAATTCCAAATGGCAAAAAAAACAGCATTAAAGATTTTGTTTTTCTACAAAATGTATTATTATTATTATTATTTCTTCAGAATCAACAAATCAATATGAAATTAAAACCGTTTTGATAATACAATGTGTATTCAAGTTATTACATAAATGAATTGCATTTAATGCACTATAATTAATTAAAAAATAATATCAAATAAGTTAATATTAGAAATTCAGATCACACGAGTTTACTAATCTCACATTAGCCATGAAGGATTAATCAGTAGGTAATCGGTGCTGGTGGTGGTTTATGACATTATAACGCAGGACCATCACTGCTCTGACAGCGCCACGCTGCGCCTCTTGCGGCACTGAGCGGAATTACACTCTTTCCACTCACAGCTGATTTGCTCGCCATCTTGACATGAACATAAACATTGATGCCCTCTCAATGATCGTACCATTATTTGTAAAACACCGAGAAATTGGCCACACGTTACCGAAACAGCCTTAATACTCGGCTGAAGCGTCGGAAAAACACGAACTAGATGTTTAGGAAATCGCTGCGCACGTAGCTAACGTAAACATACACGTCGGTATAATGTGGGTTCCCTGAGCACTTGGTTAAGGTAAGGCGATTCTCTTTACTAATACGAGACTTAAAGGTCTCCTATATTTATTAATATCATAAAAACGTTGTTATCCTGTCATATTATTGGATGTTAAGCTTCCGTTAGCTCACTGCTGCTAGCGAGCTGCCATGGCAACTGATTACATACGCTTGTTTACAACCCTCCTGCTGGCATTAAAGCTCTCCTTCCTCTATTAATACTCGGTCTTTAAAAAAGACCATCAGTTACCTATAAATCGCGTGCTTATGGATTTGGAACGGAGTGTTACACTTATTGAATACTCGGATTATAATTATTTTTGGGGCAAAGAACTGATCACAATACAGTTCATGGTAATCAAAGGAACTGATATATAGAAATGACAGGCGTTAAAGGGAAGAACTTTGTGGGAGATGTTTTAACGTGTGACAATACTATAGGTATGTTGGCTTGACGTCTACTGACAGCTGTCACTTGAAGGATGTGAAGTAAAATATAATGAGTATAGTGTTATTCAATCATTGATGCATCTGTTTTTTTTTATTGTAGGGATGGGAGACCTAGAAGGACCCCCATCTGCCGACTGAGGGAGAGAGTCTTACTGTAGATCACAGTAGAAATGGACCAGGACTATGAAAGACGCCTGTTAAGGCAAATCAACCACCAGAACGTCCCAGAGGGCCACCCGTCCAAGGCAAGCATAAAAAGATCCTTAGATGACTGTTTATCTTGTAACTGATGGCATTGTTTAGCTTTGTGAGGATAAAAAAAAACTAACCATGTGTCAGTGCAAGCAGTTCAATAACATGCTATTTTAATCGGAATAATTAGATTAGCATTTATTATTGTCTAATAATTGTAAAAACCAACTCCTTTGTAAGGGTTAGGTTTCATTTTTGGGTGGACTATCCTTTTAAAGGGTTAGAAATGTAAATATCGCATATGATGATTGTTTGTTTGTGCTGTGTGTGCAGTCAGGGTATGCAGCGTGCAGTCCAGTTGCTGTGAAATCAGGAGACCGCTTCATCCCCACACGTGCCGGCAGCAACTGGAGCATAAACTTCCACTATGCCAATGTGAGTCACCAACCATCTGAAGAGTTTATCTATTGTAAAGGAGAATGGTAGATTAAAGCCAGCACATTAATGTTATTGCTGCGCTAAAAAAAATCACTTGATATTTGCTCGTTTGTTTGCAGGAGAACTGTTGGTCACCCAATCAGAATCAGCGGGCGAAGGATGCTGGTACAGACACAGGGAAAGGTGAAGTCATTCTGCATCCTCTTGAACATGTTGTATTTGATTTCTCATGTAAGATTTCTCTGGGTTTTTAAGGATTCTTTAGGGAATAATTTTTTTTATTTGAAATAGATTATCTTTAACAATATAAACTTCGATCATTTTTAATATATAGATTTTTATGTTTTTAAAAATTATGTTTTTGATCCAAATTACAGCAAAAATATTAATACTGTGAATATATATATATATATATTTTTTTTATTTATTTATTTATTTTTTTTACAATTTTATATAACTGTTCTCTATTTGACTATGTATTAAATTGTAACTTATTCCTGTAATGCAAAGCAAAAATGTTTAGTTTTTTTGCAAAAATTTTATTATTATTATTATTATCATCAATGTAAATATACAATTTCTGTTGGTGCACTAAAGCAAAACGTATAAATATTGAAATGAAAAATAAGCATGATTGTGTTTTACAGATGCTGTGGCGTATGCTGCACTGCTAAGGAATGAGCTGTTGGGAGCAGGAATCGAAACCGTGCCTGATCCACACACAGATGATCGCCGTAATACCGTCCTCACACAGGACACACACAGCCTCTTCAGGGTGAGTCCATGACAGATCCACGTGAGATTCACACAATGTTTTCTGCTCTTTTATACACCAGCTTGTTTACACATTTTATTGTATTGTATTAGACTCTTGTTTATTCGTGTCTCTCAGTACACCATCCACACAAAGAGAGTGCCTTTTGACAACGAAATCTCACCTTATTCCCTCTCTCCTCTCAGTAACAAAAGGTATGGTTTCTCAGTGATCTCGCAACCAATTCAAAATATAATTGATCATTTGTTTACTGTGTGCACTGCAAAACATCTTCATCAAACATGACAAATGAACTGAATTAAGCTTATTTTTCTTAACCCTATTGACAAATAGTTTTTAGAAGGTTTAGATGTTTTTTTCATTAAGTCCCACACATAACATGCAAAGAAAAATATATCAAATATATATCAAAATCTTAATTTATGTCTATTGCTTATATCTATTATTTTTTCTTGCATTTTATGCACAGGGCTCAATACAAGAATATAAGTAATTCACTAAGATTAAACGTGTGATTTATTTAATTATATTTTTGCATCTTCAGTCACAAACTATTGCGTTCACCCCGAAAGCCAGCACGCAAGATTTCCAAGATCCCATTCAAGGTTCTTGATGCCCCAGAGTTGCAGGATGACTTCTACCTCAACCTGGTACACTTTGATTACTTTTTTTGTGTGTGTGTGTGTATGTAATATTTAAATAATATACAATTTTAAATGCATTTCTTTTATACTTATACTTTATACTTATATAATTTGATTAAAAATGTTTGTGAACAGGTGGATTGGTCAGCTGGAAATCTGTTGAGTGTTGGTTTGGGGGCCTGTGTTTACCTGTGGAGTGCCTGTACCAGTCAGGTATGTGACAAACTATATGAAACAGCAACAGATGTGATCTGATGCGATTGCCCATAATGAGTGTTTAATTTGACACTTTTGAACTGAACACAGGTGACGCGGTTGTGTGACTTATCAGTGGATGGCGACTCTGTCACATCAGTGTGTTGGAATGAGAGGGTCAGCTCAAACCTCTTATTTATATCAAGATATCTGATTTGTGATTGCTCAGGGTAATATTTTCTCCTTTGTTGTTCTCTCAGGGAAGTTTGGTGGCTGTAGGGACCCATAAGGGATTTGTCCAGATTTGGGACGCAGCTGGAGGGAGGAAGCTGACCAGTTTGGAGGGACATTCAGCACGCGTAGGTTTGTGACACACTAAAATCACTCCTTTGAAATGTTTGCTGGTTTTCGGAGTAATTTAGCAGATTGTGAACTAAAATCGCCATCGTTTCTGTCTCACCTTCTCTGCTCTCTCTCAGGAGCGCTTGCGTGGAATGGAGAGCAGCTATCATCGGGTAGCCGGGACAGAGTGATTCTGCAGAGGGACGTGAGGACACCACCTCCTGTGGAGAGACGCCTCCAGGGCCACAGGCAGGAAGTGTGCGGCCTCAAGTGGTCACCTGACCACCAGCACCTCGCCTCTGGAGGGAACGATAACAAGGTTAGAGCGGCATATAAATGGGACGATCTGATTAGTAGAAGGAACGAACAAGAGCAATAACATAGTCCATATGTGTTGCGTTCATTCTGTTTTCATTTAATATTGAAAGCAGCCTTTCTTGTTTTTCCGTTTTCAAAGAAATAGCTAAAGAACAAAAATGAAAAACAAAATATTATCAAAGGAATTTTTCACCCCAAAATTAATAGAAAAAGGACTACGTATACATGAATAAAAATGTATTCCTCAGGCCATCCAAGATGTAAATGAGTTTGTTTCTTGCTGGGAACAGATTTGAAGAAACAGATATGACTTGTTCAGCAATGGATCCTCTGCAGTGAATGGGTGCCGTCAGAAAATCCAGAGAATCAGAGTCCAAACAGCTGATTAAAAACACCACAATAATCCAAAACTAATCCTAGATGTCATTTTTTGTTGTTGTTGTTTATTATTGTTATTATTACGTTTTACCAAATCTAAAAACAGTTAAGATTTCCCAAGTATAACAATAGAAAGCTCACTATCTAACACTATATAATAATTTTTCTTGGTATTTTTTATTTTTAGGTTCAGGTTTAGAACATGAATAAACATGAATTCTGCGTTCAATGTAAAATAGTAAAGAAAATGAACGAACAGAACATACACTATTTTAGAGTGCTGATTACAATTTTGTTGAAAAGAACCCAATTAAGAACTAATTAATATGGATCTAAAAAGCATGACACTCTGGGTGTGTTTTCTGTGCTGTTAGTTACTGGTGTGGAACAGCTCCAGCCTGCTCCCTGTGCAGCAGTACAGCGATCACCTGGCCGCTGTAAAGGCCATCGCCTGGTCTCCTCACCAGCACGGCCTGCTGGCCTCCGGAGGAGGAACGGCGGACCGCTGCCTTCGCTTCTGGAACACTCTGACAGGACAGGCACTGCAGAGTACAGACACCGGCTCACAGGTCTGCAACCTGGCCTGGTCCAAACACGCTAATGAGCTGGTGAGACAAGCACCTACTCTCACAATCAAATCAAATGCTTTTTCTCGTACTGACCATCGATGTCCACCAGGTCAGCACACACGGCTACTCCCAGAACCAGATCCTGGTGTGGAAATACCCTTCACTCACCCAGGTGGCCAAGCTCACAGGACATTCATACCGAGTACTCTACTTGGTAAGAGTTTTTCTGATCTGCAGTTTATACATACCATGACTTCAGCACTTTGTTATGATGAGTATGTTTATAGTTTCTGAATTCAAATGCAATATATAAAGGCAACTATCCTGTTATCTGAAATGAAGAAAAAAAGATTTGGTAAAATAATGAAAAAAATTGTAAAAAGAAAACCATATTAAGTTGCTTGGCATAAACGTTCAATCATGTTTGAGATGTGTTTACACATGTTTTATAATATAATGTTGTGGACCTTGAATACACTTAATATTTGTTATAGCTTTTTACTAAATGGTGACATCAAATTGTATTTGAGAGCCATTAAACTTCCTGAATAAACTATTTTAAAATAGTAACGGGAGAAATGAAGCTTTTTGAAGCTCTGAATCAACTAGAACAGTTGTTTTGTAAGTTTAGAAGAGCTTGTAAATGCAGCAAAAACTTGATTACAAGTGTTTCCAAAGTATAACCTATTAAATGCATTTTGCAAATAATTAGTATGAATATGTGTTTTATTCATTAAAAGCAATTAAATTACAGAGAAGCTTTAATATTCATTAGATTGAATTAAAATGACTAATCTGAGATCAGTTAGACACCATTAGGTTCAGCAGCTCTAGTGGCAAACCTGAAAAATTTAGAAATGTTTCGAAAACAATAATTCAAATAGTATGACGTTATGAATCTGTTTTCTCAAAATCACGACACAACCAAGTTAGATACAAACTCCAAACCTCTGATTTAAAAACCAAAAACTAAGGCTTCATGAAGAACCACACATCCTACAGTCCACATGAAACCAAAACAATATAAAGTGTTCATCCTTTTTGTCATTAAGGACGCTTAGTTTTTTGTTTTATTAAAATAAACGACATTTTCCAAGCGTACCAAAAGCTCACTAAATAGCTCAGCGAGAATCTGTGTTTGCTGTAAACTGCCGTTACGTCGTCTCTGGATCTGATTTTTGTGACCGGGGAAGACAGAGAGTAATCAAATCTGCAATGTGTAATTGAATAATGTGAAGACACACAAGAGAAGCGAGTGTATGCTGAGGATGGTTGTGTTCAGGCGGTGTCTCCAGACGGCGAGGCCATCGTAACAGGAGCAGGAGACGAGACGCTGAGGTTCTGGAACGTCTTCAGCAAAACGCGCTGCACCAAGGTCAGGAGGAATCTTGCATACAACTCACGTTGCATCTCACCCTTACCTCTTTCACAGTCTTTGTCTTCTGTCTCCAGGAATCCAAATCAGTGTTGAACCTGTTCACCAGGATACGATAATTCACAGCCGGAGAGCAATCCATCCAATCACGTGAACGAATGAAAGCCTTGAACTCACTCTGTTCTGTGTCCTTGCATCAACTCCTGACCCTCCGACAGAGAGAGACCCCAGCACTTCCTTCACTCTCCCTTTTTTTACTCAGCAGATTTCTGTTTTATCTCGTAAAAATGAGTGAGGGCTCGTTGTTTATGTAAAGATTCAGTCCGATCTTCTTATTGTATTGTGGATGTCCAAACAGATGTGCTATTGTATAAGTAGATGTATTAATAGAGAACCTATATGACCATTATCATTATCATGACTGTGAGTCATGAGGTTAAAATGAAATGGCTTGTTATGAAAATTTCAATATTTTATATGTGCGTATCAAAACAGATCATGATATCTGTGAGAAATAAATACACTTAACACTAATCCTGGTGCTTTTTATGCTAAATGGATAAAGGTATGTATTTCAATTACAATGAGGTAGCAATATTGTATCTACTCTTCCGTTTATAAGTTTAGGGTACGATTTTATTTTTGTTATATAAATTAATACTTTAATCATCAAGAATGCATTCAATTGATCAAATGTGACAGTAAAGGTTTTAATCTTACAAATGCCGTTTCCCTCAAACTCCATTACACAAAAATATGAAGCGGCACAACTTTTTTCAACACTGATAATAATAAATGTTACTCAAGCAGCAAATCAGCATGTTAGAATGATTTCTGAAGGATCATGGGACACTGAAGACTGAGAATTCAGCTTTGAACACAGGAAGAAATTACATTTTAAAGTATATATTTAATCTAAAGTAATGTTAACAAGGTTTATCCTAAAAAACAAATAAGAAACAATAGAGATGTATTCTATGAAAACAAGTTAACGTATCATGTTTTAAGGAGGTTTAGATTGTTTTATTTGAAAAACAATTATTTTTTTGTGGTGAAATTAGTGCTGTTGAGGTGTTTACAGAAGATGCAATAAGATTACAAAAATAATATCCGATTATTAACAATATGGCTTGATTGTATTCAAAGCAGTGCACTGAATCTTTTGACCCCACAAAACTAAAGCAACGATGACTCAGAATCCACTCTGGATCTCGTATGGAGAGTGTGTTTAGTAGTTGACTGCATACTCTGTACCTTGTAGTCCTCGACTCAACAGCGCAAACTCTTTCACAACGTCCTTCATCCGTCGTTTACTCACTTGTTCCCTGTGTGAACCGTTGAAAAGAAGAAACAAATATTAATAAAGTGCAGAATGCCTGGCTGCTGTCCCGGTGTTAATGTCATGGTTCTACCTGAGCATCTGCTGACAGAAGTGTTCTTTGTGCTCAGTGGTGAGATGTGAGCTGGGGAAGCCAGGGGGCAGAAGAGCCTCTCTGAGCCACACGGACAGCATGCTGGGACAGTTACGACTCACTGAAAACAAGACTTCCGCCAACTGCTCCGCCAGACTGCGTGGAGACTGACCCCCAATAGCCTGCAATCACAGTCAAATTGGTCCTTGCATGCTCAGTATATATTTACTATTTTATGGCTGCATATTCCTGTATGAAGTAAATGTTCCTAAAACACGGACCAATAATTTTACACACAACTAAAATAACCCTGCACTGAAATACACAACTAAGTGAGTTCAAATACAATGGACTGAGTTTCTATATTTCAGGTGGGTGAGTTACATTTTAGACATTTCTGCACTACAAATACAATTACTTGGAAATAAAACAATATTGTTTCCTGGTTAATCAGTATTTTTATTGTAAATAATTCAGTGACTAAATCATTTATTCATTGTTTTGTTATTTTGTTGCTGCATGAATAAGTGAATGAACTAGCTAAATGAATGATTCAATGACTCCATATTAATTGACAAAAAAGGTTAAAGGAATGATACAGGTACTCATAAAGACAGTCATAACTTGCTCCTGAATTAATCAGTGTTTTTGAATGAATTGGATTCAGTTATTCAACTTGGGTAACACTTTATTTTAAGGTGTGCTTATTACACATGCTACATGTACTTAACAATTAATTTTGCGAAATTGAAAGCACCCCAAATCCAAAACCACAAGTAACCATATAGTAAATACATGTAGGTATTTAATATCACTCAGTACTTAAATGTATAATTACGCTGTAACAAGGACACCTTAAAATAGTGTAACCAAAACTTGTTTTCATCCTTAATGAAACCATTTGTTTGAATAAAATGGTTAGCTGATTGATTTTATGAATCACTAATAAAGCGAGTCACTTATTCCTTTGGATAGTTCACCCAAAATGAAAAAATAATCCTGTCTTTTACTCACCTTTGAAGGATCCTAGGTGTGTGACTTTCTTCTTTCAGACGAATCCAATCGGAGTTATAATAAAAATTGTCCAGACTCCTCCAGGCCTTTGAATGGGTTTAAACGGGTGATAGCCATTAAACTTCGGAAGACGTGAAATAACGTGCGCGTATTCGTTATAAAACATCCCTCACACGGCTCCGGAGGTTGAATAAAGTCATCCTATAGTGAATCCATGTTAAATATCCATATTTCTAACTTAATAAGCACTTTTCTCTCACATCAGCTGTCTGTGGAAACCGTAAGCAGTCCTGACGGATGAATGGGTCGCATGTGGGCCTCTGGAAAATGTAGTTTTTGAAGGATTAATGAAAATTAAGGAAATAATGTTTTCTTACTTTAGCAAATGAAAACCAGTCTCCTATTGGCTTGTGTTAAAAAATCCTCCTACATTTTTCTTTGCAAATACACGGTTTGTGCTTCCAATTCATGACTGGAATGGAGTTTTTTTTTTTTAAATGTTATATCTTCGATTGCATTCGTCTTAAAGAAGAAAGTCACATACACCTAGGATGCACTTAAAGGTGAGTAAAATCATTTTCACGATCCCTTTAAGTTAAAACTTAATCATAATTTTTTTTTTGGTCATACATATATTACTGCACTTTTCTTCATGCCATATATGTGTACAATATACAAGCCAGTGACATTTCATTTAATTAAATACATGTTTCAGAAGGGATCGCTTGAGTGAATAATTCAATGACTGTCTCATAAAACAAATATCGTTTCCATTCTGTATTAATGAATATTTATATGAATTAAATGAGCATTTAAATGAATAGGTTGAACAAATGATTCAATGACTCACTGGTAAAGGTGACTTGTCACCACCTACTGGTCTAACAATATAAATTGCAGAAATATGAATTGCAAAGAGAGTCTGTCTGAAACCACTGTTTTCTGAACTGCTGATGAAAACAGTACTCAGGTGGAGATATCTGACCTCTAGCAGGGTCTGAAGGAGCAGCTTGCCGTCCTCCTGCAGCAACTCCCTCACAGCAGGTATATCCTCACAATGAGAGATCAGCTCCGTCTGCGCAGGAGCATCAGGAGAGCATCTCATGGAGCATACAGTACTCACAAAGGTACAGGGTGACTAATAGTGCAAGTATTAACAGTACAGAAAGAGTTTATTCCAGTACAAGCTCTGGTATTCGGGTTCTATGTTCAACTACAGCTGTCTGTAAAGATGAACCACTTCTGGGAGTATGTTCGGTGTGTTTTACTTACAAACAGCAGACAAGTTGCTTTGAGTGTTGGAGTTTCAGGAAATTTGAACGACAAGATACCTACATAGACATAGACAGTTAATTAATGCATGAATGAATGAACGTTGTGGCTGTTAATACACTTACTGATGCTCACCACAGTAGAAAACAGCTTTGATATCAAGACGCTCTGAAAGATAAAGGTCAGATTTTCTTCTCAAAACCTGAAGACATCAGAGAAAATATTAGCAAAAAAACTCTTTACATGGTAAGAACGGTATCTATAAAAATGTACGCAAATGGATTAGCATCTAAAGTTTGCAGACCATGGCAGAAATGAAGCACAGACCTGAGCGTGAAGCTGCATAAATGACTCCACCACATCTGGATGATCTCTGGAGCCTACAACATTGTAAGAATAACAGTAAAGTCAAGCATTAATATCATAACTTGCCAAATTGTGCATGTTAAAGGTATTTTTATTTGTTTTATTAGCCATACAAAAGAGTCCGCTTATTGAGATAAGCTGCTTTTTCTAGGTCACACAATAAATAATATTCGTCAAAAATGCTATTCATTTCTTTAAGGGCAAAATGTTTCACTGTGGAAAAAGTTACTTTATATAACTTTAAAGAGCCCCTATTATTGATTTTTGAAAATGAGCTTTAATGCAGTGTGTAACACAGATCTAAGTGAATGAAAAGTTTTAAAATCTGAAAGTGCACAAAGTTATTGTTTCTTAAAAGAAATAGTCGTCTCTGAATCATTGAAACGAGTCTTTTTGAAAAACGAGTCCCAAGCAACATGAAGCATTAGCATACTGCCCGCCCACTTTTTGGTCTTTTCCCATTGGTCTGAATGAAAATACAAATTCACACAGTCAATAGGTGCCGCTTTCAGAGAATTAAAAGCTCACAAACACTGCTTTAAATGAAATCGACCAATTGCACCGATTAACCGATTAACAAATTGTTTGGAAGTCGTTAAACAAATAAATTACAAATGAATGCATATTATAAGAAAATGAAAGTGTTTTTGACCTTGCATGCATGTCAACCTGCTATTTCCCAAAACCAAACTATAAACTTTTCATAACCCATAATAGGGGCACTTTCAAAATGAATAATCATACCGCAATGAGAGTAAACATTATTATTCATCTGGAGATAACTATCCCCTTAATGCACTTTTGCTAAGCATTTGAATTGACTAATCACTTTAAATTCAGACCCTGACAGAGCTCACTGTTGATATGTTGATAGCTAATCTCTTACCGAGCTGAAAAATGGACATGGTGATGTTGGTAATCAGCTCCAACAGAGCAATGATTGGAGAAAAGAAATCCTTCTCGCAGCCAAAAATGTGTACTAACTAGAGGGAAACATGAAAAGAATACATAAACGGTATTTATGATACTTGTCTTATCATCAAGCTATTTATACGTTATGCCATTACTTGTCGTGTGAGGTCTAAAGCCGAGGCTTGTGGGTAAGCGCTGAACATCTGACCAATGAGCTCACAGAGCTGAGTCACCAGTGGCGCAAAGTCATGGAGAAGGGTCTTCAGGGATTTCTCAAAGATGGCACACACCACCTGAGATGAGATGAGAGAGATCCAATCATTCATATATTCCCCCCCACACACACACGTGTACAAACACTGACCTCGACCACCTCCGGTTCATTCAGCCACTTGTTGAGAAGGGTCTGGATCAGAGGGAAGGCCTGCTGCAGGACAACCACCACCTGAGAAATGCCCAGAACAGCTGCTGGGTGTTAATTTTTGATTCAAACAGGCTTGCTAATCACCAATCGCTGATTGGTGTTTGAGTCTTGCTGGGCTCTCGTACCGGGTTGTGTGGCTGTGTTGGGACGGGCCTCATGAACTCCAATCTTTCGCTTTGTTTGTTTAGGTCAAATGTAGAGAAGAGATTGGCCAGCAGGCCGAGGATGTGGACGATAGGAAGCTTATTAGCAGAGCTGGGCTGCATAGAAGGGTAAAATTCAGGTACGTTAAAGTTAACTATAAAACCTTTTTGGAACAAGGCACTACACAAACACATTTTCTTTACGGGTTTGAAAGTACTCTAGTATTCTTCTAGTATGCTCCTCACCGGCTCGCTGGCCAGTTTCTCCAGCTGCTGGATGTGAGGGGTGACCAGAGAGAGCAGCTTCCCCAGGATCTGGTCACCGGGCAGGGCTGAGAGCAGGAAGCCCAGCGCCTGCATTATCCACAAACACTGAGGGCTCTGTACAGGAGACTTACTGTCAGTCATACTGCGATATGGCTATTAGGCATGATCAGTGAATTCATATGAACACACACACAATTAAATAATGATCTATTAACCCTTATAAGCATTTCATTGTTTTAATGGTTTTCTAAATCTGGGTGACACTTTTTTTTTCTTCCTTTTATTTTAAATATGCTATCTTAATTTTTTTTTATTAATCTAACATATGCTGTTCTCTATCAAAACTGAGCAATCATAGGAAATTAAGGTGAAAAAAATGTTAACACAGGCTCTTTTTTTTGTTAAATAAAATCTTTATATCAGCCACGGTGTTGAACAAAGACACAGAAATGAAGACAAAACATACAACCACATACAAACTCTCACACAGACAGAAATATTCTAAGTCTATAACTGCATTTCTGAAAAAATTACACTTCAAATTGATGCATGGTAACACTTTACAGTAAGGTTCAATAGTTAACATAAACTAAATTACACAATACGTCCACAGCATTTAATAATCGTAGTGAATGGTAAATTCAGCATTTACTAATGCATTATAAAAACTACAAGTTGTGTTTGTTTAACATTAATTAATGCACTGTGAACCAACATGAACTAACAATGAACAACTATATCTAATTAACAAAGATTAATAAATACTGTAATAAATGTATTGTTCATTCATGTTAACAAATGACACCTTATTGTAAAGTGTTACCAAATGCATTCAAAAATGTAACAAATAATTGTTATAAATGTATTTACACTACATATATTGGCCATTACTATTATTACATCATTTTGACCCAACATGGCCAAATAAATGCTAAATTAAAAGAATAAAATTAAAACCTTTTGAACACTAAAGAAAATATTCAAGACACTTTCATTGTATTACGGTATTCAGTGAATACCATCAACTGGTTACCAACATTATTAAAAATGTCTCACTTTTTGGATTCATTTTCCTTTTAACAACTTATGGTGAAAATAAAGACATGTAATAATCCATAACAAAAAAGAAGTGCATTATCTTACTGTTACTATATGGAAATGAAAAATGACCATGAATAGCCAAGGTGGGATTCTTTTCGAAAAGCTTAGAAGGGTTAGCCATTATGCAAAGTATTAATGTTTTTTTATTTCATTCAGCTATCGTTACCAAAATTAGCAAACAAATGGACTGGACTTACTTTATGGATGTCTTTGACAAGCACAGCCTGAGACCGAAAAGACCACAGTGAGCTTTATATATTACTCACTGATAATATTTTGATACAACTGCAGTGGTAAAGTTTTTTAAACCTGTGAGACGGCCATGATATCATTGGCATGAAGGCCGAGGTCGTGTCGACACTCTCGACAGATTCTCTTCAGAGCTGAGACACAAGCCACGGACAGATCTGGGTTGGACAGACCATGCAACACCACAGGCAGGACATTCGCCAACATGAGCGCATGATCGGATAACCACTCGGCCAAAGAGCCTGCAAGAGACCACGATAGCAGTGATGTTTCACTAAAATAATGAAACTGAACTAACATTGAACACAATCTAATATCTAAATTGACTTTTTGACTGAATGAGTGTACCTATGGTGAACATGATGGTCTCAGCCAGCTGAACGTTGTTTGCTGTGATGAGAGGAATCAGACCGATCAGTCCTGGGATAACGTCTGAGTAACCCACATCTACAGTATCAGCAATGGACTGAAACCCAAACAGCAGAGCCTCTATATCCTCCACGGGAGAGAGAGAGATGACACAGAGATACAGTTCAGTATAATACATGACATTTACACCATATTTATGAGCCAGTGTAACATTAAGACTGACCTGCCATGAGGAGGGGTGTGTTGTGTCCATCAGCAGCGTGCCTAGTTTATCATACAGGCTTCTGAGGAGCTCTGGGCCCAGCAGCTCATACACATACATCAGAGTATCCGAGATGTCAACCCTCAAATCCAATTAAACATGCTTATTATTGCATTATGATACAAATGAAAAATAAATGAAGACTGAATGGAGAAGGGAAAAAAATGACTTAAAATATTAATGCTGTTTGCCAGAGGATCAATGAACACAGAGTGAACACACACTACATTTTAACTATTAGCCTTTGCTTTATAATTTAACACATTGTAAAAAAAAAGATGCACTGATAAATAAAATATATGTTAAAGATTTTGCCCAGTTTCAGTAATATACTGTAAACAGCATGGTGATTTTTTTTTTACATTTAAAATATATTGTTTTTAGTTTA
>JAUMHR010000043.1:2894180-2905808 GCA_032361145.1 Enteromius fasciolatus
TTGCCCAGTTTCAGTAATATACTGTAAACAGCATGGTGATTTTTTTTTTACATTTAAAATATATTGTTTTTAGTTTAAACCCTTAAATGCCAACATAAGTTACAAAATATACATGGGGTGAATCAGTTTCCAGTCTTAAAAACAGATTTTGAGTAAATGCAAAATGTATTATTATTTTTTCAATTTTGGACAATATAAAAATATTTAGAAATTATTAGATATTATTACATTTATTTTGAAGTCTACAAGAACAATATATTTTGTATTTTCAATTAAATTTCAAGATATATCCCAAGTAAAGATACTTAAAATAGAGGTAAATGGGACAAATTTTATAAAAATTAAAAAGCAGAAATGTAATGCATATAATTTTATCCAATCACTGTAATTATTATACGTAAATTAACTTTAAGTTAAATTATAATTGTTTATAAAAAAGATATAATTACATAATAAGTATATTATTAGAGCTAAAAAACTGTTTAAATTATTATTTTTTTAATTAACCTTTTCTATGTAAAACTTTATTTAGACAATTTATATTGTTCACATAATGTCACAGTTTTGTTTTTGGTTCACTTGATTATTGATCCTATTTATAAAGGGTTAGTATTAAAAATAATAATTTTAACTGTGCAGTTGTATTCCTTCCCACTTTTTGTTTTAAATTTAGTTTAACCTGTAGGTCCTGAACTGTTCTTTATCATCTGCGGACCACGCAGCATAGTCCTCATCTCTGGGAAAGCAGGCTTTCTGCAGCAGAACATCCACCAGCTGGAAGTACACAGGCCTATAGATTTGTAGATAGAGCGTCTGCCTCTCAGCATCCAGTGACGTTATGTCGTCCTGAAACAAGCAGCCAAAATGACACCACCGACATCATATCTGCTCCAGTTAAGTCAACACAACACCAGCTGGCATCCATCGTGAGTGATGTTTTGAGGTGGATCTGTACCTGTAGGGTGTACCAGAATGTGAGCGTGAGCGAGCTGGAGGTCTCATTCACAGGATAGTGTCCAGGTGTACCTGTGCAGGACATAATCATGCTCACTAGAGCCTGAAAGCCCTGCCAGTGATCCACCTGCTCCAGAAGAGTCCTGGGGAGTCGAGAGGGACAGAACGAGGGAGAAGAGCTTTCACCAAACAGACAAGGGCTGTCGGATGATGAATTGGTCTTCTTATAGACCCAGGCCATCTGAGGTCATATAAGACTGTTATTAATGAGAGATTGATGATGCATATAGATCATTATATCCAACCTGCAGTGCGTTTCTCCCAGAGCTACAGCAATGCGACAGACTCCGTGAGACATCTCCATGTCTCCGTCCTGCATCGCCTTCTTTAGCTGCTCCCGAAGAGCCAGCACCTGAGGAACAACCTTCAGCAGACTGTCTGCAAACCTCCACACACAGACCATAAAAAATAATATTTCATACACAATCTTGTGTGAAGCCATTTAGAAATTTGCTTGAATTTTAGTTAGTTTCGTTCACAATTACAATTCATTTTCTTGTATTTGGGAAAATTAAACAGTTGCATGTTAAATATTATCAGACTGCTTTTTACTGTTTTTCGGTTTAATTTTCTTTATAATTTCTGCAATTTTTCATTTTTTTCCTTAACATGGAAATATTAATCAAAAATAAAGTTTATTCGTTTCTTTTAAAAATGTTTTGGAAATTTTACATGCAATTGCAATACACTTAATCCTGCTTTTTTGAATACACAATGATGTAGAAAGAGAAAGCTCAGGAAAACAGACAGAACTATTAGTGTGTTTTAACAGTACAAACTGCTTCTCAGTCTTCTCTCACCTCTGACAGTCAGGCTGTGAGATGATGCTGACGATGGTCTCTACGGCTGTGTCAAACAGCTCAGACTCCTTCAGCAGGGCGAAGCAGCTCTCCAGCAAGCCCTCGCTGTCTTTTAAAGTGATGTCCAGTGTGAGCCAGGAGGACACGCACCTCAGCACCCGCTCTCTGACCGGACAGGGTGCGCCCGGCCGCTGCAGTAACTGCTGGAGCAGGGAGCAGACTGAGCTCCAGTCCACAGCCAGAGCGCTTCTCAGCTGCGAGCGCCGGGAGGCTGGGATCCTGCTGCTCTGCAGCTCCTCAGGAAGAACGGCGAGGAGCTCTAGAAGCGTGAGGCATCGGGCTTGACCGTCAGCCTCTGTCACACTCTCTCCAGTCTGGAAGGCACACAGTAGATCTGGAACTGCTGTCGGCCACGTTTCGGGTAAGATATGAAGGACCAAAGAGGCTAGAGCGACACAGAGCCTCGTCAGCACCATCTTGGGCCCAGATGCAAACTGGCCGACCTGGGTGATGAGCTGCGAGCGAAGCGAGTCTAACTGACCCGGCGGGAGGTCAGACCAGTGGCGAGAGATTTTAACATGTAATGTGCTTGCCCCAAAGAACTGGATCTCAGGAACCTAATGTGAAACCAAATATGAATGTAATTCAGTGACATTTATACATTTTAATCTGTGCTCTGTTGGAAAAAACAGCATATGCTGGTTAGGTATGTTTTGAAGCATGGCTGCTGGTTTGAGCTGGTTTAAGTCATGTGCTGAGTTGGTCCTGAGCAGGAGCAAGTTGCTTAGGATTAGCACAAAACCAGCTAAGTCAGCTTAAAACAGCTCATGACCAGCTAAGTCAACTTAAACCAGCTCATGACCAGCTAAGAACCAACTTAAAACTGTTAATGACCAGCTAAGTCATCTTAAATAAGTTCATGACCAGCTAAGTCAGCTTTAAACAGCTCATGACCAGCTAAGAAACAACTTAAAACTGTTAATGACCAGCTAAGTCAGCTTAAATAAGTTGCTAAGTCATCTTAAAACTGTTAATGACCAGCTAAGTCATCTTAAATAAGTTCATGACCAGCTAAGTCAGCTTAAAACTGTTAATGACCAGCTAAGAACCAACTTAAAACTGCTCATGACCAGCTAGGTCAGCTTAAATAGATTAATGACCAGCTAAGTCAGCTTAGAACTGTTAATGACCAGCTAAGTCATCTTAAATAAGTTCATGACCAGCTAAATCAACTTAAACCAGCTCACGACTAGCTAAGAACCAACTTAAAACTGCTCATGACCAGCTAGGTCAGCTTTAAACAGCTCATGACCAGCTAAGAACCAAATTAAAACTGTTAATGACCAGCTAAATCATCTTAAATAAATTCAAATTAAAACTGTTAATGACCAGCTAAGTCAGCTTAAATAAGTTCATGACCAGCTATATCAGCTTAAACCAGCTCATGATCAGATGACAACCAACTTAAAACTGCTCATGACCAGCTAAGTCAGCTTAAATAGATTAATGACCAGCTAAGTCAGCTTAAAACTGTTAATGACCAGCTAAGTCATCTTAAATAAGTTCATGACCAGCTAAATCAACTTAAACCAGCTCACGACTAGCTAAGAACCAACTTAAAACTGCTCATGACCAGCTAGGTCAGCTTTAAACAGCTCATGACCAGCTAAGAACCAAATTAAAACTGTTAATGACCAGCTAAATCATCTTAAATAAATTCAAATTAAAACTGTTAATGACCAGCTAAGTCAGCTTAAATAAGTTCATGACCAGCTATATCAGCTTAAACCAGCTCATGATCAGATGACAACCAACTTAAAACTGCTCATGACCAGCTAAGTCAGCTTAAAACAGCTCATGACCAGCTAAATCTTAAATAAGTTCATGACCAGCTAAGTCAATTTAAACCAGCTCATAACCAGCTAAATCAGCTTAAAACTGCTCATGACCAGCTAAGAACCATCTTACAACTGCTCATGACCAGCTAAATCAGCTTAAACTATCAGCCACACTACAAAACATACCTAACCAGCACATGCTAGATTTTTCAATAGGGTGGTGTAGTGGAACCCTCTGCATACCTTGTCTGGGCGGAGCAAAGCCCAGCAGAAGTGCCAGGCTTGTGGTGATGCCTGGGCTTGTGTGAGCCACTTCTGGGCCACATTCTTCTTGTCCATATCAGGGTCATAGTAGAGCTGCTGAAGAGCCTGCAGAACATTAGGAAAGACCAAAGACTGGTTCTTGTATAATTACACTACTTGTCAAAAAGTCTAAATTATTAAGTCTTTTATGCTCATCAATGTTGCATTTACTAGAAAACATAAAAAAAAAATTAAATACAATAATGTTCAGATTTTTTTATAAATGAATAATTTTCATCTTAAAGTCACTGTAAAGACATGAATGGCCAATTTAATGCATATAAAGTATTAACACAATAAAAGTTATAAATTCATTATGCTTTTTGAGCATGTTAGCATATCGCATATAATCACCAGTATCAGAATTATTTCTGAAGCATCATGTGACATTGAAAAATTCAGCCCTGCATCACAGGAAAAAAGTAAAAAAATATATTCAAATAAAAGACTGTTAAAAATATCAAACAATCATAATGATTCTAAACTTTTGGCTTAAACAGTACAGATATTACCATATTCTTTCCCCTACAAAATGTATTGATATTGCATAGATAAGATGTAACTGAAATCACGGCACACAATGGGGAAGCATAACATAAAGCAACACCAAATCCCCCACATGCTGACAGTTATTATTAGACTAGCACAGCTTACTGAAGATATCAAGTTACTTTCCACTTACAGAAGCTTCTATATTGTTCTGAAGCGCACAAGGCCAACACCTTCAAACTTGTGTGGCTTTACTCAACTGTGAGTGGAATTATGGGAATATGAAGGAATAGATGCCTCAGGGACAGCATTGTCCAAAAGAAAGGCAGCCCTGAATGGAGTTGATGAAATGGACTTCTTTTGAATTATTGCACTTGCCTCAGTTTTACATCTCCAAACCTTGGCAGTTCTGATTTAACTTCTCTTAAAGAAAGCTTTTAAAATACATGGCTCGAGTGTTAAGCAATAATTCTCGCCATTCAGAAAGGAGGAGGCACTAGTCGTAGGCACGAAGTAACTGTTATTCACACATTTTATGAAACGTAAAGCAGTGACAGAAATGTTCTGCGTGACATATGATATTCCAAAACCTAGTTATGAATAGTTTAGTCCTGGCTTCTGATTGGTCAATACAGTGTGGCAGTCATCTTTTTTTCTTTATGGAATGGAAAAGTAAAACACCAATTTATTTTTTTATGATTTTTAATGTTCCCTTACATACCTTTAAAGATCATGAGTTCCACTGTTGATCGAAGGTATACTTCTGTTAAAGTAATTAGTATGCATTATTTCAACTTACTTTTAAATTATTATACTCAACAGCTGAAAAATTACATTACCCATAATGCATATAATGTTTTTACATTATACTTATTTTAAAAGATACCTATATGCAGTTACATATAATACATTTCTGTAATTACATTTATAATTAAGACGTAACATAAAAATACTTTTGAAAATTAACTTACTGCTAATTCAACATGACTCAGACAATACAATTTCATCTGCTTTTTTATTATTGATATATGTCAAAATGATAATAGCAAATTTGAAAATATATTTTTATTCTTTAAATTACTTTAACAAGTTTATCTGGCTCAGTCAAACCTCAGTAAGCTAAAAGAAGTAGAAAGATTTATTTATTTATTTATTGAAAAAAAGTTAATTTGACTGGTCTCCATCCTAGTAAAGTGATTTTTGTTTGGGGAAAAGCACATTGTGGAACAAATAATTAAAAAATAAATAAAAACAAATAAATTTTAAGTGATTAATTGTGAAAAAAAAAATATTGTGTTTGTGTACTGTGCATTTTATTATGCATATATGGATACACACATACAGGATATGTTTTGGAAATATTTACATGCATGATGCATATACATTTATATTCTTAGATTTTATATTATATAGCCTATAAATGTATTTACTATATATATAACATATTTTCCTTAAATATATACATGCATTTGTTTGTATTTTTATCTACATAATAAATATAATAAGCACACACACATATATTATGTAAACAAAAAACTTTTATTTTGCATGAGATAAATCTCAATTAATCGTTTGACAGCGCAAAACAAATAAAAATAAAATATGAGTGTAAAATTGCATTTTTTCAAGCTGGGGCCTTTGTGTGTTATTACGATGTAGGTAATGTTTTAATAAGCACTTATATTAGAAATGATATGTTAAAGTTGTTAAAGTTTCAACCTGATGATTTTATGTTAAGGTCACTCAGACCCCAAATTGTTATGCCATGAACATAGTGGAAAAACTAAATGATGACCAGTTGCAGCAACTAAAATACAGGCGACAATTTCCCCTATAGCAGAGTCACAGTTAGTCCTCTCAAACACAAATGTTCGAGGGTTATTGTGTTTCTTTGAGTAACTCACAATCTACTCACCCTCTCCACTGCCTCCACCGTGAACTCGTCTGCATTCACTGCGTCCATTCTCAGTCCTTATCTTCTATTCTTGTGCTTCAGTAACGGTGTGTGTTCTGCAGTGAGGTGTGAGGGGGTGTTTTGGAGTCCTGTCGGGTCATGTGTGCGTGTTTGTGCGCTCGCGGGGGGCAGATCTGACGGGATGGTCCCGTCTGGCGGCGGCGCGCGCACGTGGCTGGCACTAATAACAGCTGACGCCACACGTCATTCACTTCACACTCAAACCTCTCCGTAGCTTAACATTCGATTCAAAGGGTCTCACAGACCGAAGCATTTGGCTGTCTTTATAAATAAGCTGTCGTTTAGACCACAGGTTGCGCTTAACCACACCCCGTCGTCGAAGCCCAGACCCCTCTGGATATTTTTAGCTCTGATGATGCCCGCTGTCATCTAACGGAAAGATCATCCCGGAATCACAGAGCGAATCTGCACGGTGTCTGCGCTGGAGTCGCTTTATCTAACATGAGGACTCAAAGCGCTTTTATTATATGGACTGCGATGGTTTTGTCTGTCATAAAAGGTAAGCACATGGCTTATGGTTTACTTGATTTTAGCATGAAAACAACAACAGGATTCCATAATGTTATCTGCAGGCTTTGTCTTGCTCGGATGTTTTTTTCTTCTTCAGATTAATCACTAATGTTTTATATGCGTCTTATTTATTTGAAATAACACTATTATATCCATCCATCCATTCTGTATCTATTTACATGCTTACATGCAAAAGATTAAAATATTACCAATATATTTGGAAATAGAAACATATTATACATTTTTGTAATATAATGTTTGGACTCTAATTTGTATTTATTAGCATTCCACCCTTAAGTGCTAATTAGATTCTTAAAAAGTAAGATCTCGTTTTTTTGTGTTAATTTCGTGAATAATTGGATGTGTTGGTTGATTTAACACATTGATCTGGTGCTGATGTGGAAGACACAAGTTCGAATCTGCCCTGTATACCTGTATGCATTAATAAAAAATGGCAAAATCTCCAAATGTAATCATTTACTTATTTTTTTAAATTTTTTAACATAACACTATGTGTTTATCAATCTACCAGTTTAAGTGGTTTAAGGTGCAACTGAGGTCGTCTTTTCTTATTTTCTGTCTTCTGAATACATAAACTTGCACATGTAAAGACAAAATCTCTATTTATCTGGTTTGTTTGTTCCTCTGCTCCTTGTTGACACATAAAGGTCACAACTGCTTTGTTCTGTGGATGCACTGTGTGACTATTAAACTCAACTGTACAGATCCGGTCTGGAACGCCCACGTAACCGATTCAGGATGAGAACACACAGCGTTCTTCCTGTAGCTTTGCTCAAATCAAATAAACATATTTCATTGCATATTAATTTTTTCCCTCCACGCTCAAAGTTTATTTTCTAGATCTAAAAGTACATTAATGAGAGCGAGCAAGTTTGCTAATGCAGACATTTTCTACTTCTCCCCAAGGTCAGACCACAGACTCATCCCCAGACCTAAGATCCACTCTGAATGAAGTCACTCCAATAAATCGCATGACTTCAGAAAGTAACATTTTGGAATCACGAGCCACGACAGCCTATCAAAGCGTCTCCTCTCCTTCAGCGGATTTCAAGACGGAGGTCACACCTACAGTTCCTCCTCCATCACAGTCATCCAAAGACACCTCTCCTTCGACAGCCATCTCACAGACCCCTGCGCTGCAAGAAATCACCTCCCTCAACACGGACACAGCCTCGGTGCCAGGCAAGACTAATAC
The DNA here is from genome assembly GCA_032361145.1 of Enteromius fasciolatus. Lineage (NCBI taxonomy): Eukaryota > Metazoa > Chordata > Actinopteri > Cypriniformes > Cyprinidae > Enteromius > Enteromius fasciolatus. The sequence goes on from JAUMHR010000043.1 coordinate 2,902,326, forward strand.
AATTAAACCTAATCTAATCGCAAAAGCTATCTGTCGTTAATCAGTCTAACTAAGGTTTAAAAACAAATTTGCCATCCTTTGTGTTGAGAACAACAACATGGACAGTAGAAGACAAGATAATGTTCAAAACATATAGGCACACATTAACTAATTGAATCTCTAGTTGAAGTTCTTTAGAATTAGTTTCAAATTCATATAAAGACTTAAATACAGTTTTCTTATCAAATTTACTCAAGTGAATTTTTTTTAAATCTTTTAACATCAGCCATTGAAAAACCCATACTGATCAACCACAAGCTGACATTGACAGGAAAGATGGTGGCATTGCTTTCATATTGTTGTAGAAGACACAGGTTTCATGCACTGACATTTGCGTTTGTCTTGTAGTCTGAGTGCTTTCATGTGGGTGTACAACACTTTATTGCACTTTAATGATGAAACACTGGGCTTAATGTGACCGAATCCAGACTGAACTCGTGAGACTCTCTGGGAAACTGGCACATTCCACCCACTTGATCAAACGTATGTCCGTAAATAATGGCTGGACGTGGGTGTAACATTTTGGAACACGACTGTGTTTGTAAATAATATCCCTCTCTCATACTGACATTTCACTGGAAACACAGCTATATTTAGGGCAGTTGAATATCTACTTATTGGTTTACGGCACTTATGCCAGACCTTAAGTATGACTCTTAGAAAACAACTTCAAAACACAAGTTCTTCAAAACGGTTTAGACAGTAAAACGGGTAAAATCTATCTATCTATTCCAGGTTCTACTGCTAGCAGCCCATCAGTTTCTCATTTGAGGAGCACAGTTTCATCTTCAGTAGCCACCACAGCTCCTGCAACATTCATCAGTCCAAGTGAAGGACCTCAGACTGTCTCTACTCCAGGCAGCAGTGTGATCCAGACAACACAAACAGCTCCACTATTCACCCCCACTTACCCTCAGACTTCTCAGATGGCCCTGACCAGCAGTTCAAAGGTCACTGGACCTGCTCCTTTGGAAGATCAGTATGAGCCTTCTGAACTGGATGTGGGGGATCAAGGTATGTGCAGCAAATTCTTTTACTGTCATGCCATTCCAAAGTTATAGTAAAAATAATCCATATGATTACCTTGAGAAAAACTACCATTAAAAACACACTGAAACTGAAATTAAAACTGAAAGACCTTCACGACAACCCATCAAAATAAAAGTCTGGTTTAATTTAAAGAAATTATGACTAAAGAAATATATTACTACTGCATTAGTCTCAGCCTCAGACGTCACGCCCATGGAAACACTTCAGGAATATCAAAGTCTTCATCTCATTGGTTGAATTTTATCGGATTTCCGGGGGACGAGAGTGTCGCGTTTATTTTCGGTCCGCCGGGAAACAAAGTGCAGGCGTGTAATTACGGAAGAAAAACTATCATTTTGTTTACACGAGTGACAATGAGCATTTATCAAGATCGCTTTGCGGTTTGCTGGCAAACATGAAACAACAGACTCTGGCATCGCAGCTGGCCGATTCAGTATTGCGTTTGGTTCTCCAGAATTGCTTGTGGGTGTTAAAAAGTTAGAGTTAAGCTTCAAACTGATGTTTACCGCAAGCGTCTCTTCGGGATTTTCTGTGCTGACTGACTTGTTGCACGCCGTTCTGTTGTTATGGGGATATTTCCACTCCCCGAAACGTGACGCTGAACGAAACGAACTGTGATTGGTTGTTTGACATGTCGGTCAAATGGCCTTATGGGCGGGCCTTGCCAAAGAAAGCTGCTATGAATTCGCTGAAGGTCTGGCTACGCGAGACTACTACTGCATACTAAAACTAAAATATATTTGTCAAAGTAATAATAATGGTGAATGTTTCAGCTCATTTAAAACTAAAGCCAGTAAAATAATCTGCATGGAGAATCATTCAATTTGTTTGAGTTAGTGTCTTTCTAGGTCTAGTAAGCACATTGATAGATGATAATTTCATTATTTTTCCAACTGTTTTTATTACTTCTGTGGTCTGTACATGATGTCCTTTCAGTTGTATTATTTCCTGTGATAGTGATAATCGGTTTCTGCTGCGTTCACCAATCTTCTAGATTCAGGGAAAGTTCCCCACCACCCTGCTTCACCCCTGGACCCCCTGCTCGCTGCTCTGGTCACCATTTTCATTATTTGCACTGCCATGGTCTCAGCCGTCCTCTTCCTCAGGTTCCGTCAGCGGAGCGAGCATCCAGAATTCCACCGGCTCCAAGACCTCCCTATGGTGAGCAAACTGGAAAATTTCATATTAAGACCTTTGAGAGTTTTGTAGATTTCCATTAGAGGTTGAACAATAACTGCTGGAGCAACTAAGGTCCACAATCGTTATACAGAACAAGAGTGACTTCTAGAGGCAGAATCAGCGACGCCGTCTTGAGTTAGTTTGTTTTATACGTAGATTTAATATGATGCGATTTCAAATTTTCCTTTTTTTTGAGTGTTACAAGCTCTTAATGCAGAAAGAAGATCTGTAAAGTTTCAAAGACTACAGTCTAAAAACCAGAGAGATATTCTTTATAAAAGTTAAAGTATACTCCCCCTAAACGGCTTGTTTGAACACAGCTCAAATGTTTACACAAAGAAAGAAGGCGGAGCTATCATTCTCGCTGTAGTGTTTCTGCCGGTCGCTGGACGCACTGTGTGTTGTTGTGAAAGTGAAACTACTTCGTTTGTGCTTCCATAACTAGAAATCAGTGGTTAAGTTGTATTCACAACACTGTTCCAGAACAGTTGAACACAAATATTAGAGTGTGTTCAGCTCATTTACGGAGGACAGACTCCTAAAACCTGGAGAGCAGTCTATGTTGGCTGTGCACAGAGACTAGAAAGTGGAGCAATCCTAGCTCTGCAAGAACAGTCTGGCGCTTCTGACTCACAACCTTTAAGTAAGTTAGATTTTCTTATTAAAAGAACCTGCTACTTACTATTCAAACGCAAGTTTTGAGCAGTGAAGAGTAGTGCTGGTGTTTCTACAATCACGAATGATAGCTGGCCAATCAGAGAACACCTTGCTGTTTTAGAACAATGAGCTGTGCTTGAAGCACGTTTTTTAAATTACACCCACAAATACGGCGGTGTGTGCTGTAGCCCGTATCAAAGGCACATGTAAACATTTATTGTCATGAGTTTATGTTAAGATTGTTTTATGTTCACTTAAATTAGAAGTATTTTTTGTAGTCCAAAGGCCTGTTCACACTGGGAAGAATATCTCGCGCGAATATCGCCGACGTTTAACGCGCCGTGACTAAACAAAGGGTGCCAACGTGAGTGTACACACCGACGCGCAAAACGGCAGGCGTAAAAGCGTAACATTTTTTTAAAAAAACGCCTCGGACTCGTTTTTTTTATTTGACGCGTCGCGTTAAAATCTGGCCGACCAATGAGATTAGTGCTTTTGTTCACGTGACCGGAGCTGCTGAAGTTACAGTAAAACACGACTTGGTGGCGCTCAAGATCA
>JAUMHR010000043.1:2905908-2929031 GCA_032361145.1 Enteromius fasciolatus
TGTCAGAAGCACAGCGCCACCTTGTGTACAGAGGTATTTCTGTTGTTTATTAAGTGTCTTGCGAGTGAATTCGCCAGGGAAAATCGCATGGGTATCCTGGAGAAAAACGCTAACGAAATGCACGTGCGATATTCTTCCCGGTGTGTACAGGCCTTAAAACTAAGAAAAAAATAAACAATTTCCTAGACATTTATCATTGATACTGGCCTTCAGTCCTAAAAAAAGATTTACTTGCTTTATGTTGTTTCAACATTCATTTGAAAAGTAAAAGTATGTTAAAAAATACTTTAATCTTAGATGGGGTTAGTCGCAATTAATTCATTTTTAGATGAATTAGTATTAAATAATAATATTCTACTGTAAAAGTGTTCTAAAATAGAAGCAAATAAAGAATACATTTGTATCTAATTTCAGTGCAATGGACTTTGTGTAGATATTTGTTTTATATGAAATGGTAACACTTTCCACTTTTCAATTCGCAACATTAACTAAGGATAGTAAATCGTGAAGAAGTATTGTTCATTTTTAGATATGCTGTTCAATGCTGTTTTAGAAAATATTTTTTATAATAATTGTATAGTAATCAGTACATTAATCAGTTATTCAGCCTATCATTATCGGTATAAACCACTTTTGCTCTGATCTCTAATTAACATGGTAGTTATGTCATGTTTAGCAAATGTGATGGCATGTTTTGCGAGTCAAGATTGATAATGATGAAATTGGAGAATTCAAGTGTTACCTCAGAAATAACCCCCTGATGTGTTTTTCTGTAGGATGATCTTCTTGAAGACACTCCATTGTCAAGATACAGCTATTAGCAAGAATGGATTTCACTATTTCATAATCTGATTCCTCAGGCAGTTAGTTATTGGTGCAAATCCCCTGAAAGATGGCTTTCACAACTGATCTCTGATTCTGGGTTGTCCTGGCTTTGATGCTGAAATGTGGTTGTGTAATATTGGAATAAAAATCTAGTTATTTTACAATATTATGAAAACTATTCCAGACTGTTCCAGATAACAGTCTTATTCTACGTTAAAAACTTAATAGTTTCTTAATAAACAGCTGTTTAGTCATAGGAAAATGTTTCAAGAAAACTGAACTAATATACTTTTTATTCACCTTAAGATCCTCTACAAACGTAGAGAAACTATAACAGACATTTTCTTTACAAACATTACTTGTAAAAGAAACAATTCACATCTTAGTTGATTAGTTTGCTGGAAATCATTTGCTTGTTTTTCCCTTTGTTAGACACTATATCTTTACTGAAGGAATTACTCAATATTATGATGCTATCACTTGATTCAAACTAATTTCCCATCGTTACACGAAATCCAGTCATTACAAAACGTTTCGATACCATCAGGATTTTCAGGGTTTTTGGCAGGTTTCACAGTTCAAGTTATTCACACAAATGCACAGCTTTAAACAAAATCACTACATACAACAGACATGTTGCTAATATGACCCCTCCTTACACAATTTAATTTTATTCTAGAGGCCTAAAATTTCTTGAATCTACAAAAGCAAATAGTACTGCACTTTTTCTTTTAGGGTCTTCGGCTTATTCTCCAAGGCGAACAGTTCCCTGGGTTTAGCATGAATGTCTCTGGACTTCTGCACTGTTGTAGTTGGGAAAATGCTCATTTTTATGTGACATTGTTCTAGATTGAGAACAAATTTGGAGTAAACTGAATTGTGATTTTGATATTCATGACAAAGTTGATTGTTCTAATCGATAATGAAGGTATGTGAAATAACTTGAAATGTATTTTAGCATATTCTCTTCTGTCTACGCTGGTGTTTGTGGTAAACCTAGTGCCTAATGTACTTTGTGCCAAAACTGATTTGCGGTAAACAAAACTGATAAATATATATTGCACAGTTGTGTTGTTGAGATGAACCTGTAAAAATGAGAGTTTGTAATAAAATAAGAAAACTGCTTTTTTGTGTGTGTAAAGATTCATGCTAAATCAAGTTAACCTGCTGAAATGAGACAGTCGATACAAATGTGAATTATATATCATTTTATTAGTTTCTTAAAGATATAAACTTTACTGATTAAAATTAGCAACAATGCAGATTTCATATGTGCTGTATGTAAAAACTAGACAAACATGAAGAAATAAATATAAAGTGTGGAACAGTAAAATCTTATCAATTCAATATTGTAGTAAAAACAGAAATATGGAAGTAAACATGGTATCATTAGAATAAAATTGAAAACATTGCATAAAATAGTGAAGTCAGTACAAAAATATCACAATAATAAATAACAATAACAAACAAGTTAAACCATCAGTAATGTTACGGCAACTAAAAACGTCCAGAACACTGATATAATAATAAGTCGTGTGAATAAATCTCCTCACACCAGTTATGTCTGGAAACAATGGCAAGCTCTCTTCGATCTACGGCTGTGAAATTATGATGTCACCGTACGGCTCGTCCTGTCTCACTGTGACCTGACCTGCGACTATTTCCTCTGAAAGCACAAAACAAGACAACATATCTGTCCGGGGATTGCACTTTTCATTAAATTAAGCATTGGGGAGAACAAATGCATTTATTTTGTTAGTTGTGGTGTTCAATCTCACACAATTTAAGCTCAATCAGGGCTCATGGGTAGACAGACAGCAGCAGGAGTGGGTATATGTCACCTACAGTATACCTGATAAGTATCATTATTTCTCTCTTTGGTTCTAGGGTAAAATCAATTTGATTTCGGTGGGTCAAGCATCACTCTGAGAACAGTCCCAGTGCTCCTAAATGTTTACAGTAAAATCCCCATTTAATAATTTATTTTCATTGACTTTGTCTTCACTAACAAGACTCAGGCGTTACAGAATGTTAAATTGTCTGCCGTAATCTTACCTAGCAATTTAAAAAACATGTGGGCAACAATTCTGCGGCTGGCCTGAGGGGGCAGCAGAGAGTGAAAGGTCACCACACCTTCAACATCCCGTGGCCTTCAAAAGAAAAACAAATATACATATATATTAGACAAAATATGAATTAGATAATACATTTTATTTCCTAAGAAATGCTTAAACAATTGTTTCTTTCATATTTGAATTGTAAAAGTAAATCAATTCAATTCAAGACAATTTAAGGGGAATTTTTCTCAATATTTTGATTTTTTTGCACCATCAAAATAAATGATTCCAGATTTTAAGATAGTTCTCAGCCAAATATTGTCCAGTCCTAACAAACCATACATCAACGGTTCAGCTTTCAAATGTATAAATGTAAAACATATAAATCTTTTAAAATTCAAAATTGACCCTTAAGACTGGCTTTGTGGTCCAGAGTCATAAATGTATTCCATACTGTCCTAAAAATTGTTTTTTGTTAAGCATTTAATAAAGTTATATATTATTTTTCTATACACCTAATAATCAGTAACAGTATTGACCTGACGGCACTTACACTACACTGAGTTGGATCATGATAATGTCTGTTGTAGAGCTGCTGTTTACCCGAATCACAATGGTTGTGAGCATTGATATTGTTATTGAAAAAAAAAATCTGCATTGTATAAAGCACAATACAAATAAATGTGACTGGACCTGGCTATAATAATACAAATATAAATAGCCTTTCAATAAATAACACAAAATATTAACACAGTACTTAGGGGTGTGACGATATCCTCACACCCCTAACAGTAGTGTATAAAGAAAACGTTTTCCAGCAGTACCTTAATTGTTCGTCGATATCTTTTGTAATATGCTCTATCTCTGGGACCCTCTCTTCTGGGATGTCCTCAAGACCGAACTGAATTTCTGGAACCGGGGATCTGAGCCCGTGACAGCACACACATACAAAGTCATTATTCAGAGGCACTTAATTATGCAGCTGAATGTGAAAGTCGCAAGAGTCAAACCAGTCGCTTCTGACAGCGACAGCTATTTCTGTCTCACAGTTTCTGTCTCTCTTTTAGCATCTCACCGTCTCATTTCAGGAGTCTCCAGCGGAGAGAAATCCTTGTCTGTCGTCTCTAAAACCACCAGAGAGGCTGCAAATTCATGGAAACATGAAGATTCAGTATATAAATAAAGCAGCTAAAATGATATTCTCTTTATTTCCCTTCCTTCAATAAACATATTATACAAAATACAGTATGCGCTGATGTTTGTGTAACCTGGTGTTTCTTGCTGGAAGAGGCCAGACTCCAACATTTCTCTGGGAATCTGCAGTAGGACGGATGTAGGACAATAAGATCAGTATTTAGGCCGAAATGTAAGGTTTTTTATTTGAATTGCATATAAAATTTCCATCTATTCGGGTTACACAGTTTTAACATAAACTAATAAACCTAACGTGATTCGTACATAAAAGCGGTAAGATTTCTGTCCTTAAAAATTTGCCACTGTTTATTTGCTCTTTGCATCTATTTGATTTCATATTTTCAGAATGCATTTATATAAAACGTTTTCAATCAACCTACATCTGTTCATGTTGAAAAGTTATTCAGTTAAATAAGGACGAACGTGGTTAAAATAGGGCAATAGTCAGCTGGAGTTATTACTGACACATAAATATTTTATTGTGTATTAGAAACATATTCGGCTTATTGGTACTAACTGGTACCCATTACATTCATGTATAACTAAAAAATCATTTTATATGCAATTCCAAGACATAAATCCTAAATGTATGCCTATTTTTTGAGTGTATTTCGGGTCAAAAAGGTTTAGTTTGTTGATCTTGATGGCATTAATCATGTCTGTATGGGGCTAGTTATTTCTCAGTGGGACACATGTTATGAATGCTAACCTCTTTTGAGCTGAGCTCTCTCTCCTCCTCTGTCTGTCCTGGTTCTGGTCTCTCCTGCTCTCTCTCTGGTGTCACCTCAGCTACAGGAACCTCCCTGCGCTGCCAGGACGGTGGGATGGGCCTCAGGACCGCGGCCTGTTTCCATAGCGCAAGGATTTCAGGCGGAAGGCCTGTGAAAGCATAACACTTCACTGTCAATAACATGACCTTTAGCATTAACTCTGGACTGTATGAAGGGGTAAAGAACAGGATGCTACTGTGAATATTATGGAAACTGTCATGAAATAATATATTTGTATATGTATGTATATATACACTACCAGTCAAAGTCTGGGATCGGTAAGACTTGCAATGTTTTTTAAAGAAGTCTCTTTATGCTCATCGAGGCTGTAATTGTTTGATTAAAAATACAGAAAAAAAACAGTAATCTTGCAAAATGTTGTTACAATATAAAATAATGGGTTCTATTTTAATACACTTTAAAACATAATTTATTTCTGTGATGCAAAGCTGAATTTCCATCAGCCATAGCTCTAGTCTAAAGCATCACATGATGCTTCAGAAATCATTTAATATGCCGATTTATAATTCTAATTAATAGGCAGTTATATGTTTTTGGAAACTGCGATTCTTCATTCAGGATTCTTTGAAGTATAAAAAGTTAAAAGTAAAAATTGATTTGTGTTTATACAGTATATATACTTTCAGTACATGTTCAGGATCTGTCATTTTTCAAGTCTCTTCTTCTCAACAAAGCTGCATTATTAAATTATTCCTATGTTAGGTTTTTTTTAAGATCTGACATATAAAAGATAGTAGAAAATTAGGAGAAAATTCAAAAGAGCAGCATTTATTTAAAAGAGAAAACATCGTTTTACTCTTTTAAGGCTCTTTACAAATTACAAATGTATTTTATTATCAATTCAGACTGAAATGTGACCAACTTACTCATGCAAGGGTTCTCGAGCAGTTCTTTAGCACCCTTCTTCTCAAACGGTGGCTTGACAAGTGATGCCTTGGAGGGAAAAAAAAACAATTTAACCACACACAAAATAATGCTAACTTGAAGACTGTGAATCCTTCTAGACTTACCAAAGGCCTGGTCTCCGTCTCCACGTCATCAATCCGGGCCCTCATTTCCTCTTGAGAGATCTGAGTGTTTTGGTCGATGAAGAGCAGCTGTCTCCTCCTCTTCCTCTTCTCTGTAGGGGATTCAGGCCTCACTACAGCAGGCTGACAGAGGGACACACAGAGCTTGACGACAAATGTGTCAAATGCTTCGATGCAGAATGAAGACTGATCTCAGAACATAACACACCTCAAGATCAGGGCTCCACTCTCTCACTGCCCTCTCTTCTCTGGGTTCAACACCCATTGTCTCTTCGCCGGGCAGAGGTGACGGTATAGGTATAGAAACAGATACCGGGGTCTTTTCTCTTTCTTCCAACACAGCCATTTCCATGGGCAGCCCCAGGTCCTCTTCAGGCAGCAGGACAGCTTCCTGGCTTGATGCGCCAGTGACCTGTGCCCTGGATAATCATAACATACATGATAATCTAAATTCACGTTTGGATTTGTTAGTTTCTCACTGAGAAGGTTTTCTTGCTCCAGTATACATGTTTGCCAGTATGACAAATCAAGTCTCTAAGTAGGAGGATAAGGGAATAGCCATGATTTGGGGATTTAAGCACTTGACATCTGGCAACCCAAGCCTGATTGCTTTTGGAGGCTTTACAGTAAATTATTTATTGTATTTTAGTTCAGCTGCTGCCTTACTTGATTGTATGAGTCATTTCAACTTAAATTACATTAAGCCAACTTAAAAAAAAATCGAACTGAATTTCATACAAGTTCTTCATTGTTCATAAAACAAAAGTTGCCATGACTTACTTGGATCCAGAAGTTTTTGTTTATATAATATATGTGTGCGCTGTGTATAAATATACATATATAAAGTATATATTTTTAGAAAACATTTAAATGTATTTATATTATTTATTATTAATGTATATTATAATTCTATAAATGTATATTATTTTTTCATATTATATTATTATATGCAAAAATATAAATATTTTTCTTAAATATATACATCCATATGTTTGTATTTATAAATACACAATAAATATACACAGTACACACACATTTACTATGTACACAAATATTTCGGATGTGATTAATCACAATCATGTCAAATTAATAAAGGATACATATTACCAGCTAGTCAATATTGCACATGATAAGGCTTAATTAATAGAGAACAGCAGAAATCTTTATCACTGTTAAAATATGATTAATCATCCCTGTTTAAAATAAAGGTATGATGGTTAGGTGTGTTTTGAAGCACGGTTGCTGGTTTAAGCTGGTATTTGGCTGATCTTGAGCATCTTGATCTTGGTATAAGCTGGTTATGTGCTGGTCCTAAGCTGTTCCTGAGCAGGAGCTAGTAGCTTAGGACCAGCTCAAACCGGCTCAAACCTGTATCCATGCCTCAAAACATACCTAAGCAGCATATGCTGGTTTTCAACAGAGATGCAGCCAAGGTGAACACTAAAGAAAGAGATTCCAGATTTTCACTGGGACCTTTAAGCCTTCAACCTTCAAAGTACATTTGTAGTATTGTTTGTTTACTGAAAGCTTAAGTCTGAGCGTGACTGTCTAAACGTACAGATCTAAAGAGACTGATGTTGTCAGATCTCTGGCTGCCTCTCGCTCAAGTGCTGCTCTCTCCTGCTCTCTTTCATCAGGTATCCTGTGCTCTCTGTCCCCTTCTGTCTCGGTTTGCTCTCTTTCCCTGTCTATCCCCAGCTGCCTCTCATCATCACCTGCAAACAACCAAGCACCTCTCAAACTTGAGACTCATTTTACAAAAACATGACAGAAATGGCTGAAGCTAATGAAAACACATGTCATGTCCTTTCCATTGCATGACTTACATGGAAAAATGCTATGGAAGTCAATGGCCATTGGGAACACTGCTTGTAGGGGTGACATGACACCTTCATAATCATGGCATGACATAAATCATGAATATGAAGGAGGTTTATGCATGTTTATGACAACTGTCATTGTGTGTCATTCGCTCAGTTATGTCATTTTTAATGCAAAGATGACATTGTTTTAGATGCTTTTGTTATGACACCTTGACATAAACCACTACATCCTAACCTGTCGGTGTCATTACTTAGACAATATAAAATAAATGAAACAAGCAAACCCCTAAACCTACCAATTTCCACCCCCTAGATGTAGATCCTTCCACACCGATGTCAAGCTGTCATGACAAAGACACTGACAGGTTATGATGCATCGGTTAGTAGCGTCAAGTTGTTGTTACAAAGGCATCTCGAACAATGTCATGTTTCCATAAATATGCATAAAACCTCCTCATATTCATGATGTATGTCATGTCAGTCTTATGCACACTATTTCAAGTAAAGTGTTACCGATGGATGATAGATCTAAAATAATAAATAATATTCTTTCATTTAAAGCAATGTGCTTAACTGTCATTAAAGAAATAATGTCACCATGCAAACATAATATATCATTTTAAATAACGATATATGAATTGCTTTGCGTGTTTGTGCATGTGTGATCAGCACATAATTACGGGTGTGAATGAGAACACTCACGCCCGAGAAAGTGATCGGGCTGCTCCAGCAGCAGATCGATCATGTCAGACTCCTGCAGATCTGCTCCTTCAAACTGAGGGATGAGAGAAACAGCATTCAGGATACACACAGCTGGATTTTAAACAGCGATGACATAAAGACGATACTGAGTGTGTACCTCTGGATCAGGGATGATGACTGGCTCTCTTTCTGTAATGGTGATGGACTCTTGGCTGGCCGTGATGCCTACAGCACACAAAATGCACATTTCTATATTTCTGTCTTCTCCTTTCTTTATTATCCTTTTTTTTTAACGGTGTGACTTCCCATAGTGTCATTTGACAATGGATATTTTAAAAATGTGCGCTGCTATGGCAACGGACCACATTTCAGTGAACTAATAAGTGATTACCGTCTGAAGGTGGTGTTGGTTCTCTAGTGGGCGGGGCTTGCTCAGGTAAGGCTTCTTCTATTCTCTGAGCCACAGTGAGAAAGATTAGACAACACATGACTGATAAAAGCCATACTTAGCTCAGATAATTCAGTGTTAAAGAAACATTTTTCTGTTTTGTTTCCTGATAAACAGAAATTTCTGAGTTGCATCTACCTTAAAAAGGCTGCTTGGACTTGGCAGGCCGTAACCAGTCTCCATAATGCCGAAGAATGGATCCCTCACTCCTTCTGTTTCATCAAATAGTTCAGCAGCATCTGGGATCATGTGGCTCTGCCTGAGAAGGAAAAGGAAGTGGAAAAACTGTAAACGTGAGACATTTTATATGTTTCAAGCTCTTAATCTTAGATAATCTTATTTTACATTTTACATCCTGTTGCTCTAACCTAGCATTCTGAATTATTTATTTTTTTTAGAAAAAAAAAAATTAACCTTAACTAAGTCTGTAATTTTTACTTGGAAGCCTTTTTTTTGTCTTTTTACTCATAGCCATTCATTTTTTAATTGGCAAAAAAAACTTGTGATATACTGTACTTTAGCACTATATGACAATAGAACCTATTTTTGTCTTTCTTGTCCTATTTTGCATTTGTTAAAAAATGAAAATAAAACATGAATCATTTGCAAAAATGCCAAAATGGGTACAAAATAGCATGAAATGCAAATTTGAGGGTTTGTTTGTAACTGTAATTTAACATTCTGTACAACGACTACAGATATTTCATATTTGTACACTGTACCTGCTAAATAAACACATAGAAAAATTTTAAAATAGTATATATAAAGATCATTTTTTAAACTAAAGGAGCACAATGTTTATCAGACATTACTGTCATAAAGAGAAGAAAACATAAAAGGGTTCCATTCATCTCTATTATAATATAATGCATGCTCATAATAAGAAATAAATGCCTGACCTGGTTTCTTCATCCTTCATATCAATGTTGGACTTCATGTTAAGGCGGAGCAATCTCCCTATTGCCCCCTGAGTGTCTTCTGAGAAAACATCATAAACAAACTATTGCAGAAACACAGTTAATATACGCATTAAAATCTCGAAATGATACAGATTTCATGATCCTTATCAGAGACTGCATTGTAATGCACTTCGGAGAGCAAAGATGCAGTCGAAACAACAACAACTTTCTTTTGTTACATGCCGTCCTCCTACTAAATCAATCTTTGGCAAAACAAGCCTAATATATATTTCACTGATAACCTTGTAAAATAAATTTTTTTACCAAAAAAAATTTCCCATAATGATAATTCGCCCTCAAGTTTTAGCACACCGACCTAACAGAAATTCACACTGCCTGTGGTAGACAAGCACCACTCCATACTGCAGCTGAGAGGACAGGTACAGGGAGAAACGTGGGCGGGGCAATCCTGGTACAGGGGGCGGGACACTGACCAACACGTAATCCATGATGTCACAGCTGTGAAGCACATCGAGAACTCCATTAATGTGTTGTTTCCACACAAACACTGCATTTCCAATAAGATAAAACAAGTTCATTTTACGACCATATGCAAAATATATGCTGTGAATGGTGTTGTGGCAAAATATATGGATGTTGACATGTTTGTTTTCCAGATCATTTCAGTTCAGAGATTCAGTTTTTTACTACTAAATAGGCTAATACTTAAATATTTTTTATTTATACACAAATTCTCTGATTCGCAGCCTACTCGTTCACATTGCTTATTTGAAGATGATGGATCATTTAATTCTCTTGATTACAAATGAGAAAGTGAGAGATTGTTGAAATGTTTATTCTGCTGTAGAACGTCCCTTTTTGTTTTTGTATTTATTTGCATTTTAATTATTTTAATATTTATTTAGTTTGTAAATCTTTACATGCAGATTTGATTAAATTGTATTCCTGTACAGGCTCTATCTCTTCTATATTTATTGTTTGATGCATAATAATAATGTTTTATTATTATAAATAATAATTACTTTTTATTTAATTAAAAAAACAACAACATATTATTATCACCCCTAACTCCCAAAAATGAATGAACCCAATATGTATGCATGGTTTTTCATTCATTGCACAGAAAGGATACACACCATGTGCGCTGGACATTGACTCTGAGCAGATCTCTCCGACTGATCTTTCGTCCTTTAGTGGCAGCCAACCTGAAAAGTATATATTTAGTCAGATTTTAATAGTTATGGATGAGTTTTAATGCATGGGCTACTGTTTAAAGTGGTCAGATCCTAATGATGGATTTTTCATGCTGTGAATATAAGCACACGGTCTCAAAACTCAAAAGAAAGAAACGAGAACTTACCAAATCGTGGCAAAGCACCCGGTCCTATGATTGAGCACAATAGGATAGAAAAACATCGTAAAGACAATATCAATTTAGAGCAAACGTGGAATAAAAACTGGAATATCGTGATCGTGAAACAAATGGAATCTCTCAGGTGAAGAGTTTTAACAGGAAATGGGATATATAGTACTTCAAAGGTTGCTGTGTGGAAATTTGTTTTGAAAGCTCTACCAATCAGTCGTGCTTTGCAAATTTACAAACCAATCTAATTAAGACAACAGTCTAGGACGCGTTTTATTGGACTGTCTTGTTTCCATAATAATGAATATTGAGAAGTAATTCAGGATCCTAAATAGCATTGTAGTCATACACAGAATCATTATCAATCATATTATCGATAAAGAAGCAAAAACGAGAAAATATTACTGATCTATATAAAAATACTCTATTATAGATCAGAAAAAAAATATATATGAGATATCATATAATATCTAAAGGTTGCACGTTCTGATTATGACCTCAAATCGATTCTTATTTGCTTTTCTACTAGGTTATGAATATGAATTACCTTAACCCAGTACCCTCAACTGATTGGCTAACGCAGGCAAGTGGGCGTTTTACCGCGATGACGTACGACCCAATCATACTACGCTGAAGGCTTACCTTATGAATATTAATTAGGCTAAGCTAGCGGAGGGCGGAGGGAAGGCTTCACCGTAGTAGGTTACGCGAAAAGAATCGTTTGGTTTGACTCGTGTACTTCCGGACCGGAAATCGCCTGCTCACAACTTTTTTTTTTGTCTTCGCTATTGCACATCGATTAGATATATCAGACACCATGTCGAGCTCATCAAACATCGTAGCGATGAAGAAAATCGTTCAGCAGTTGCGCTTCGAAGCAAACATCAACAGAGTAAAGGTTAGTTTCTTTTTAGCGGTTTAATCTCTTGAGGAAACTGAAGCTAGTGAGTTAGCCGCCGGGTTGAGCTTGGGCGTGGACCTGTAGCCCGTTAGCTTTGTTTCAGAGCCTTCTCAGTTGTGTTATTAAAATAATTTTATATTGTAACTTAGTGAAGTAATATTAACATCAATTAAACGAACTGAGCAGTATACAGATTCCAGTAAAAGAAATGTGTTTGTCTAAGCTAACGTTAGCTGGAACGAGTAGGTTAGTTTATGTTGACCCTCCCTTCTTTATAGTAGACAAGAAATACACGGTGCTCTGATATTACACCTATTTTCCAATGTATTTATGTGTCTGTTACTATGGCTATGCATTTAGCATATAACCCATGTTATATTTCTATTTCCAAGACATTTGTGAGAGAATGTGATTTTGTTTTGGGGTTATGTAGGTCTCTCAGGCGGCTGCAGAGCTTCAGCAGTTCTGCATTCAGAACGCCCTACAAGATCCTCTGCTGACCGGTGTGTCTTCAAGCACCAACCCCTTCAGGACACAGAAGGTTTGCTCCTTCTTGTGAGGGTCCGTGATGGGGATCTGCCATTGGTAAGAACGAGTTTGTCATTTGGTTAAAAGCTTAATGGTATTAATCTGAAACTAACAATTTAAATTTGTCTACTCAGGCTTTTTCCTGTTCCTGTGATGTTTCTGCTGGGAAAAAGATAACCACTGCCATGATGTGTAATTGAAAAAGCAGCAGCACGAAGCTGTCGTCTTGCCAGTTAATACCTCATGCCATAAACACAAAAACAAGAACTGAAAGGATTTGCCGCTCTGGCTGCTTTATGTCTATTGGTCCATTTTCATTTTAGAAGAACTTTGTTTAACGTCTCAGCTTGAGTCTCCTTCTCACAGCCCTCAGATTTTTGTTTGAAGGCCTCAAACTAAAAAGTCTGCCTTAATGAGTGAGAAACAACGCTCCAGTTTTGTGGAGGGAAGGCTTTTGTATTGTTGTGTGGCACAGCAGAGGAAACTTAGTAATTTATTGTGCCTTTTTAACATTGTAGTCTATTTCTCTATCTTCTCTGCCTTTTTATAACCCAAAATAAAACATTGATTTCTACATGTCTCTGTTGTTTTTATGCTTGCAGTAAAGAATTGCTGAGGAGATATTACAAACTTTATAAGCAGAACAGAAGCTAGAGTTTTAGCACAGTAACATGAAGTTGAACTAGGAACATAATTTTATATAGTGGACTACCATATATAACAAAATATGTTGTGCGCTTGGTATTTATTCAAGCAGTGTGACATGTATTACTCCCCCTAGAATTATTTAATTTTAAATGTATTGTAGTTTAACAATTACAAATGCAGTTTTGTTATATTTGGGTTTTACATGGTATATCTGAAGAGTTCATTTGCAAAATCGTTTTTATTTTCATTTTGCATTCCAATTAGCCTAATCTCGATCAAACTGCAGTTGCTTTATTTGATTAGACAAAAGAATAATACAGCTAACACCATAAAAAATCGAGTCTTTATTTAAAAATGAACATTTAAAAGAACATTTGTTGCACTGCATTTGAAGTTCAAAGACTCTAAATAGATTTAAGATATATCAAAACGTTCTAAAATATTGTAAATAACCCCATATCGAACGCAAAGGCGCAACAACGTCATTGCTTCTACATATTTTTATGTGACCTAATTGGCTTGAAAGAATAGAAATCAGGTGTATGTGGTTTGGGTTAGTAATTAGGCAGTTCATTTATAAAAAATAAGAATTTTTCATTAGTCCGTGTTTAAAAAACGGCGACCTACGTTGTGTAATATTTGCATGTTCGCTAAGCCGGTTTTTATATTTATTGTATAACTATTTAGCTGGCGAGATGTGGCTGACTAGCACATTAATATGGCGCATTGTTGTCTTTCTTATGACGCCCCAGCTCACTGAATGTTATCCAGCTAGTAAATACCAGCAAGCAGGGTCTTTGTCAAGCCAGCAGCTGTTGAGCGGTCAGTATCAGGCCGCGATTTCGCCTGAAATAAACGACCCCGTTCCACAACGGCGTCAGAAAACAGTGTCCGTGTACTGCCACGAAGAAGCGATAGAGGTCGTGATGAACATAGACCTGTTTGCGTCGGGGTTTCCAGTCTATGCTGAGGAGCTGTGGCTGGGTTCCCCATCGCTGCTCAACAAAGTGTCAGCAGCATCATGTGGAGCCGTGCGAACGGGAGAATCCCAGTTAACCATATTTGCTTATTTCAGCGATTGTGGAACCAAACTATCTGTAAGTTCACATAAACCTTCTGAAAATCTCTTACAGATGGGTGTTCTGCTGAAAAATGCACTGTTTTGACCGGCTGCTCTTCTGAGTTTTGCTTCTTCAGTCTGACTGGAAGACTTGTAGGGAACCACTGTTGAATGAAACTTGTAAACTATTGGTTAATAGTTCATGTAGTGTTTAATTTTGTGTTTTCAGGTCACCGGAGACTCTCTAGTATACTCGAATGCCATTGTGTACACCCCTCTACCATCTTCTGATGGTGTACTTCGCCAGGAAGGTGCAGTTATACCTGTTCAGTGCCAATACCGGAGGTACGCTGACAAACCTAGGATTTAATTTAATTTATTTGAGCTTTATTAACTCTTGTTTTACGTCGTCTTCAGGCGGTACAGCGTTGACAGTGCAGCAGTGGCACCCACTTGGATCCCATTTGTTTCTGCTATTTCTGCCACAGATCATCTGGACTTCACCCTCCGACTGATGAATGGTGTGGTATTTAAATTCACCACATTCTGCTTCAGAATTACATGACTGATTCTTTGTTATTTTGAAGATGACTGGCAGTTTGAGAGGGGCTCAAACACCTATTTCCTTGGAGATGTGATAAACCTCCAAGCATCGGTTATCCTGGCAAATCATTTCCCCCTCCTCCTGTTTATTGACTGGTGTGTGGCTACACCAACTTATGGTGTGGTTCCTAGTGATATCAAATATTCTTTTGTGGATTCTAATGGGTGAGTTTTGTCCATTCATCAGACTCCAACTGATTACTGTATCTATTAGACTTAAAACTCCGGTACTAAAATATCCAGTTTCATGCCGCACCAGGCTGGTCCTGTCGTAAAAATGAATAAGTGCATCCAAAAGGATGTTGAAAGCGTTATGCAAGACCTGTTTACTTGTCGTGACACTCTACTAGCTTGTTTGTACACTTGAATTCAGCATTTTTGGCTTCTGTAAAGGAAGCTCTAATCATGTAGACCGCTTTCAGATGTCTTGCAGACAGTAGGAGTTTGTATTCTCGCTCCAAGTTCTTGCCGAGGAGCCAAGGCAACAAATTAAACCTGCAACTGAATGCCTTCAGATTCTACCAATTGACAAGCAACTTGGTGAGCAGATATTAAGAGTAATTGAAATGTTTGTTCACCTGATTAAATGTATTGTTCGTTGTGTGCAGTATTTGACCTCTTCGAGTGACTGTTGTTGTGTTAAGCCTCAGACTTTGATTTCATCTAGTTCTGCGGTATCCAATGTATGCTGTTTATAGCTTATTTAACCCTTTAGTTTATCCTGCATCTATTAACAAGGTGCATGTTTCTGCCAGAGATGCTTGGAGTGACTTTAAAAGTCTGGTAGCATGTAATCCTCATTTGTTTAGTGTATATTTTTTTTTCCTGTTACCATCTACTAAGTGGAAAGTGTGACGCCTAGTGTTTTCAGACCATAAATGGCAACTTTTGGTTGAATTTGTGTAGTCTAATGCCTCCTGGTTTTATTTGAAACAGGTATTCATCTCATGCTACCTAAAAGCTATCCCTGCCGCGTATCATGCGAGCCCTCAGAATCGAGCATGTTCTTTTATTGACGAAAGGTAATGACTGGCTTCTATCAAGTTTATGTATCAGTCAATCCTGTATCTTTATAAAAGATCCCTGTGGACGTTGCAGGTGGCAGTCCGTGGATGGAAGTGATGAGGTGTGTAACACCTGTGAGCCATCCGGACAAGCTGCGGCAGAGCCAATCCAGCCAATCCAGCCTTTCCGCATCACACTAGCCCCTCCTGTCAAGCAGCCTTATTTGGCCCCGCAACCAAGATCGGCTGGTTTCTATCATGTGAGGCCTGGTCAGTCATTGGAACCCTTTAAAGCGCTCATGCGTTCAAGGCAGTTTGCCTACGGTGTGTCGAAGAGAGGAACAGACCCCAACAAAGGTTTTCACATTTTTAATGTCCCACTCTTCCAACTATTCTTACTTATTCAAGTTATGTGGCACCTTTTTCCTTTTTATAACAGACTGGGGTGAGATTGCCACATTAGGTCCTTTGCATCTGGTCCCAAAGCAAGAAACCAGCACCCGATCAACTGGGTTCCCACAGTCCGGCCCAGCTGAGGTGGTCCCAGAATCTACTGCTGAGGAGCTGACGCTCTTATTCAACTCGACCAAGACCGTTCCCGTGATTGATGAACTGGAGTTTGAAACCGATAAAGGGACTGAAAACTTCAGTCCATTAGTGAAGAGCCTGTTCCTTAATGCTTCTGATTTCTTTGGTTCGGAAGAGGGGAGTGGGTCTGAACAGTGACTCTCCACAGAAATAAAAGCACAAGGGGTGGGGAAATGGAAACCGACAACGTGACCTTTTTCTATTTAAAAATACAAAACAAAACAAATATGTGTAAAGTTTTAAAACCTCTCATCTGTGTTCTTGCCATTACTGCAGATGCTGTGGACACCGAAATAGCATTCATGCATTAAAATACATCTCAATCGAAGTTTGTTTGATTTAAAGAAATTGCACATCCATGTTCTTCGTTTTCTGATATATTAATATATTCATGAATAATGTAAAGTAACATTTGGCACCTTTTTATGGTTCCTTTTGATTTCTCTTTAGTTCAGAGATCACTTGCACAACCTTTAAAAAATAAAATCTGGCTATCAAGTGTGTTTTACAACAAATGTAAGTACAAATGTTACATTAAATAAAAGTACTTGTATAGCATCATGTTAAATAATTAAAAGTAACATTTAGACCCTTCTACTTTAAAATTCAACTTCTCATTCCTTTACATGATTCTGAACAACTCGTATGCGCGAACATCTATTTCTATAATCCCGTTTTCAGCATTCACTTCATTACAGAATTAAAGATTTATCTTGGTTCTATTAATGCATTTAAGAATAATTCATAACTCAAGTAACTTTTGGTATCTTTCAGTACTTAATTTTTCACTCCGTTCACGTGTTCTAAACTATCCACATCTAGTAGCATTGTATACATAACCTTCCATAAAAAGTAGTTAATAAGTTACCCTGTGTGCTATTTCTTCATTGACATGACCGATTTTGATGTTATGTACTTTACAGTCTCTTTGATGTTATTGTCTTCAGGTGTCATTTTCACCAGGTGTGCCATTCGTCTGAAGCCGTCCACCAGACCCGCTCCAGTCAGTGCCGAACATGGCTGAATGAACCAGTCTCGATCACTGCAGCTCTTTCTCAGGTTAAACTGCTCTGTGATCTTGGTTACCGTTGCAGCTTGTACAATATCTTGCTTGTTGGCTAGAACCACCACCGGGAGTCCCCTGAGGTGGTCACTCTTTAAGGTCTGTTCCAGCACACTCTTGGCCTCGTCCAGGCGCTTAATATCAGAAGTGTCAACGACGAACACAATTCCAGCTGTGTCCTGGTAAAAATTCCTCCAATGCGCTCGCATCTTGGACTGCCCTCCAACATCCCACACGGTCAAGGTGATTTTGTCCCTGTTCTTCTTCGCTTCGATCATTTCTACATTGAATCCAATTGTAGGAACCGTGTGGAAGTCCTCATTGTACTTCAGTTTGTAAAGAAGTGTTGATTTCCCAGCTCCATCGAGCCCTAAGAGGAGGATACGGGCTTCAGGTTTGTGTCTGGATCCTGAATGGCCCATTGTATATGTCAGGTGTTCACAAACACCAGAGCTTCTCACGGTGTTCTCTCAACAAATGTGAGTTTACTCAAGATGGTGTCTGTATTACTCAGTGATGTATTATATCTACTGTAGCTTATCAACATAGTGCTGTATGATTAATGGGTCAAAGTATCACAGGACACCTCCCAAATGATATGCTAAGAATGCCTGGAACGGAGTTCTGCTTAATTTATCTCTCATGTCTTCAATAATGTACAAATGTAAACAAAATATTAAAACTAAATAAAAATGGATTCCCATGTCACATGTTCAAAAAGATCCTAAAGAAATTAAATTAAAGAATGTCATTTGACATACATGAAGTAGGATCTAGAAAATTGAACCCTTGCAAGACTAATAAATAGATAATAACCAGTCCTCAGTTAAGACTGTTGTCCTGAGACATGTTCAAAGAAATCAATCATAAGCTTCCCATTACATTTATCAGCTGACCACATGACATGTGTGACCATGACCAGGCAGTGTGATATCATAAATGTCTTGGGGAAAAAATCTGTTTCCATTTCAGCCAATCAAAAAAGTATAATGTGCCTCTCAGACGTCCCATCTCCTTCCTTCCAGATACGGTCCAGCACTGGTTTGTTGACATTGTCGCCAAGTTTAGAAACCTCAGGATGGATTTCAGGGGAAAACAAGAAGAACAACGACCCAAACTTCACATCCACAAGTTCACCTTTGCCTTCCGAGAGTTTCGTCTATCCACACCCCACCAGTCGGATCAGCCACAAAGACGAGTCCAGAGCAGTCGTCGTGAGTCCCGCAGCCGCGGCGCCGTCTCTCCGCCGCCGCTTCGTTCTGAGAGACGTCCGCTCGCCATTTCCCTTGAGAGATGCCGGGGACGCGTTTTTCACACAACTTTATAGTTGTAAGTGATGAGAGCTCGTTAAACTGCTCGGACGTCCTTGAACTACACTGACCCATTTTTTTGCACGCGGAAAAATCCTTGAAATGTAGGCCTACCTGGGTGTCTCGTAAACTCCGTGCCAACACCGAGCTCAAACGCACATTTATACGCGACGACGACTGAACTACTGGGCGTCAGATCCAGTAAGAGTGTGTCAGGGCAGATTTATAGAAAGCTTACTCAGTGGCAAAAGGCACAACGGGCTTTAATAGTCTACTGGACTCAACAATGCTGCTGGTGCTATTCTGGGGCTTTACACCTGGCATGGGTTGTCACGATCCGGCAGCGTGTCACCGTTAAAGCTCGGTGTGTTAAGACATGGACAGGGCCCTGCAGTGTAAGGTTACTGCCGCTGGACCTGTGGAAATATGTCAGTCTGGAAGAATGCAAACAGCAAAGCCTCATATGCTTATTATTTCCCTCACAATATGTGTGATCACACGCAAGATCAATAACGACAACCTGCTCCTGGTTTCAGATGGTCAAGCTAGCCTGAAATCAGTAAACCAGCTTAGTTTCCCCCAGGCCTGACCATCTTTTTCTATAGTTGGTGTTTTGTTTTTAGCTTGATGTGCAACAGGTGTATTTTTTTTACAGTGACCAATCTGGGATATCATATTGTGAAACTGATATAAAAAATGATCTATATCTATACATAATTATTATATATATCTGTTTTCAAATTTACATAAACCTATATAAACCATTATATATACATTTATGTATTATATACATATTTTTATGATAAAAAAAATTCATTTAATAAACAAAAAATCATGAGCATATGAAACTTTTATCAGGGAAAGCAAAGACGAGCAATGTCAGATTTGATGTGTTAGGTTTATTTATCGCTTTATTCTCACATTTCACATTAAAACTTTGTGTAGATCGGGGCTGGTGCCAATTTGATCAGGAAAGTTGGAGGACAGCTTGCCAGTATTACTTCAAAAGTCTCCAAAAAATAATTACTTTACATTCTACCTTCATTCCAGCCACTTCTGTATTCATATAACCGTTAAAACAATGACTTGAATGAGCAGGAATGACTAGAACCTCAGAGAAAGAATGGGACATAGACCTATTATGAAATGTACTTAAAGTGTAACATTCTTAATCTAACAATCAATTTCACCCTCATTTAAACTCACTGATGAGCAGCACCAGTGTAAATAGGCATCAATGCCCTGAATTGATATGAATGGATCATGCACATCCAGATTCAAGAGGTTTCATCAGCTCCTAATTCACAAAAACAAGAAAAAGAAACAAAGAAAAAGTAATAAAATTATGATATTTATGCATGTCTCCTGAACAAAACGCTACGAGTGCATCTTCAAGGCAATAAACGTCCTTCTACCATTTATGCCAACGGCTGTTTCACAAATAATATTGCTCTGATTAAGGAAGGCCGGGATACATCATCTTTACAGAGTAATGAACTGAAAAAGGAGTAATTACAGAATAAAATTTCCATCGAGTGTCCATTTGGCACACACCAAAAACAAAACAAAAAATCTGGGAATGCACGTGTTTGCACATGCATATGTGTGTCTGTACAGTTAATTGTAATTGAGAGAAAAATGTTCAGCCTTTTATATTACACCGTCTAGCCTCTGGCAATACGCATTAATGGAAAGACATTGGAGGCCGTTTATTGGTTGAGTCCCACTACTCTCCAGTTTTGCTCCCAGAGCTACTCTTGAACTTCACCACCATGACAGTGATGTTGTCAGGACAGCCGCGGTAGAAAGACTGCAGCACAATGCTCTTGGCGCCGAAGTGCGGCTCATCCAAGCGTTCCCGCACAAAGCGCACGGCCTCCTCGTTGCTGAACGCGTCCCACAGACCGTCAGAGGCGAGGATCATGAACTCTGGCTGGAGCTTGTCCAGGTCAAAGGTCAAGATGTCTGGGTCTGGGATGACCACATTCAAGTTCTTGAGAGGGTAGTCGCCGAGCGAGCGAGACATGGCCAGGATGCCCTGCACACGCCAAGAGCCGTTGAAACTAATGAAGCCACCTGATGGATGAGATCACAGAGACGCGTTATATTCACAAAGTGAATCTCGAACTGCCAGAAAGCCATCGCAAGTGCAGTCTTACAATAACAGAAGGCCCAATCACTGACAATTAACTAAAAGGTTTAATAATGCCCACAGACTAACCAATAGTTAGCTGAAGTGTTAGACTGATATTAAAAACACATTTTTTATATTCACTTCCCCATTTGAAGGTTTGTAAATATGCATTTAAAAATGTAAATCATAATTGGCCAAACGTACTCCAGGGATGAGACGAGTTTCAATATAATTACACAATGTTTAAATTAATTGATACAATAAATCACCAACTGCTCATACATCAGTTTGGGCTGAGAAGAGAAATAAATATTTTGATTTAACATTACATTTTTTGTAAATAAACTATATAAAAAAAGCTACATTAAGGACAAAACGTCGGTGTATTTATTTAGACTGTTGAGAGGTGGCATGAATGCATTTGCACTGCAATAAGCATTGCAAAAATAATGCTGTGAGGTTAATGGGTTTTATAAATGTGGAATTTTTAAAAATAATAATGAAAATAATTATAACCTTTTAAAATAGTTTAAAAACACCAAAAAATAAATCTTTTAAAAACATAAATAAATAAATAAAAATATTACTGTAGTTGTAATCCTATTGTTGCGGA
Source organism: Enteromius fasciolatus (assembly GCA_032361145.1). NCBI lineage: Eukaryota > Metazoa > Chordata > Actinopteri > Cypriniformes > Cyprinidae > Enteromius > Enteromius fasciolatus. The sequence goes on from JAUMHR010000043.1 coordinate 2,927,512, forward strand.
AATAATAATCATAATAAAAATAATATAAAAAATATTCTACAAAAGGTGACAAGTTTGCATCATCTTATAAGATCAACAATGAAGTGTTTGGTTATTGTCAAATTCAACCACTATCAAACAAAGTTATCAATTAAAAGGTTATTTAATAAAAGAACATGACAACTAACAAACATTTAAAATATTATTATTAAATAAATAGTACTAGTTACAAAAGTAGTAATTTAGTTGGCTTGTTTAAGTTTTGTAATTTCATAAGATAAAAATAACATTTTAATAATAAGAGCAAAAGAATGTCTTTTGTATCACAATCTGATCAGTTCACGTGAGCATCAAGTTAAGAGACGTATTGAATCACAGGAATGTTCACTCATCAGCATGTTTTACAAGCACTTTATACATTTCTTCAAAGTGCTTCTCATGTGTAAAAAAAACACAGGAGACATGCGTCAGTAAATATAAATAATTTAAGGCTATTTTCTGTTCATTAAGATGGTGATACATGAACTCTTTTTTAGTAAGCTTAATTCATATTTCATTAATTGATTCAAATCGTTCGAAAAAAGAATTGTGATTCATAAGTGAATGGCGTTTCCCCCGCTCACACCAGCTAATGTACATGGTGAAACTCACCTGCTCTCTTGATCCTCTTGCGCTCTTTCAGCTGGTACGGCTTGTGATCATGTGACAAGGCCACCGCGTTGCCGTCCTTGTCGCAGAGAACGCCGCGAGAGTCTCCGACATTTGCCACAGTCAGTTCACGGTCTGACAACAAGGCTATCAAACATGTTGTGCCTGAACACAGAAGAAGGGTTTAGCGTCGTTTACTAAATCTCAGCCGAAAACACACTCTCGTCCCTGCTCACCTGCTTCATCATGGGTGGCAGAGAACTTGTCCACCATGTCCCGGTCCACAGAAAGAATGCGCTGCTCTAGGATGGCGGGGTAGGAGAGAGGACTGTCTTTCTTTTCTCGCTCGTAGGCCTGCAGCTGCTGTTTCAGGGTCTCGGGCAGGTGGGCCTTCACATAATCAGCGGCTGCCTGCGAGAAACAGCCAAAACAATGAGGAACTCACTCTTTCTGTCACACTTTAACACAGCATCTGCAATTCATATTCAGAATTCTACTGATTACAAAAAAAAAAAAAACTTAATGTGGAAAACCTTTAAGACAAGGAAATGAAGAAACGCAGATGAGCGGCATTCATTAAAACATGTCAAAAGAAATACTATTTTACGTAAAGATTTCATGACAATTATTCACCTGTTTGCATTAGCATAATTAGGGCTACTCGATTATGGCAAAAATCATAATTATTTTGGTCAATATTAAAATTGCAATTTAGGGTCAAAAGATTTTTAATCAGTGGATTTCCTTTAAACTATATTTAAACTGAAAGCAATAAATAACTGCATATTATACATATACATATATATGCATATTATACATATATATACACTATATTACCAAAAGTTTTCGCTCACCCATTCAAATGATCAGAATCAGGTGTGCTAATCACTTGG
>JAUMHR010000043.1:2934014-2950869 GCA_032361145.1 Enteromius fasciolatus
TCTTGATGACACTGACACTTTCATTGACATGAATACTTGCTTTTGAGGAATGAGCTATCCATTTTGAGCAAGTGACATGCTTTTGGAGGTTATCAACTAGGTTTTGCAGTTTGTATTAGTTGTTTTGAGAAATGCATTAACTGTTGTGCAAATTTAAATACTGTTGTGAGAAATGCACCAAAGCGACTCTGAAAAACTGTAATAAAGCTGAAAAGAACTTAAACTGGACTTTCAGTTTTGATCTGACATTGATTACAAACATTTTTACTGTGACATGCTGTACTCTGCAAATAGAAATATAAGTGATGTTTATAAACATATTTCAGGAACATATTTAAACATATTTCTCTGATCTCTCTCCACCCTTCTTCCGCCAAATCAAAACCCTGTGAAAGAATCCACGCTACTCACTACACGCCTGCTTCCTCCTCCATTCTCCTCCGCCCCGGACACAGAACCAAGCCCAGTGTTGCTAAATGTTTCAATCGCAATTAGCAAAGCCAGCTTGAAAATTGTTGCTGCTTCTTTGGATTTTAACGGTGGCTTACATCCATAAGAGTTGCACAACCGTTTGTCTGCTGAATTGTCATTTTGCCAACTTCTCCCATTATCCGTTATCAGGCCTGATGTATGGTTTTCATGCAGGAGTTTGCAGAATCCCCTCCCAGTCACACATCTGCCCTAATCTCCAATCCGCCCATCACTGACCCCAAATCTTTGGAACTTCTAATCCAAAAATTAATGATCAGCACCTTTCCCTCCCCTGCCCTTTCTCTACATTTTGGATAAGCCCGATTGGCATAACCACTCGAAAAAAATTTTTAGGGGAAGAGAATAATCATTAATCTCTCCGCCCTCGAAGACCAAATTCGAAGACCCTGATAGCTTCCTTGCTTTCACAAACTCCAACTCTGGGTTTATTTCCTCTCCCAGTGGAATGGCCATTCCTTTTTCTACAACGACCTCCTTTCCTCCCCATTGACATCCAATTGTTTACTGACGCTGACCCCTCCATTGGTTTTAACTGATGGTTTGCCTCCCCATGTGTTACAATGCCAGCTGGACGTGCCATCGGGCTCCGTCAGGAGGGCACTCCAGCCCGGATTATATGTACTGTTTGTCTGTTCCTTTGCTCTGTGTTCAAGACTATTTTATATACTTTATTTTATATTTTTAAGTGTCTCCCATTATTCTTATACCTACCCTGTAATGTCTTGTTTGTTGCTATGTTTACAGATTGGTTAATCCCCCTCGCTATCACGTGTATACATTCCCTGGATGTCTTTGTGTTTGTCATGGATCTTTATATGTTTGTTTGGAATTTTCCCCATAGCGTTTCTTTGTTTCCTGTGTTTCCCTAGATTGGATTTATGTTTGCCGACCTTGCTCTCATTGGATTTTTTTCCCCGCCCCTCGGACTCTGTTTGTTTTGTACTGACCCACGCTATGTTCTATGACCATTCTGCTGACTTTGCCTATGTTGTGTCTGTTTGGCTGTGATCAACCCTGCTCGTCTCTACTCTAAAACAGTTGCATTTGAATCCACACGCATCCTTGTCTCCAAATCGTTACACCATGGCCCGCCGCACAGTTTGAACTGTACCCCATTGCCGTCATTGCAGCTGCCCTCTGGGGGAAAGAATGGTCCGCCTCTTGCATTGTGATTTACTGTAGTAACGAGGCTACAGTACAGTGCACTAACAAACACAGCTCGCACTCTGCTGGCATAATGCCCTTTCTCAGATGTCTAGTCTGGATTTCAGCCCAAGATCAATTCCTGTTAACTGCTAAGCACATCCCAGGTAAAGAGAACGCCATTGCTGACTCACTCTCTCATTTTCTCTTTCAGAAATTCAAGACGGTGGCCCCAGATGCTGATCCCCAGCCAACCTCCCTATTCGCATCTAATATTCCTCTTAACCAGCGTTTCCCAGCCCTGTTCCTGGAGGCACACCAACACTACACATTTTCCAATTTTTCATAAACAAACACATCTGAATAAACTCATCAGCCCGTTAGTAGAGACTCCAAGACCAGAAATATATTGGTCAGATAAGGGAGACATCCAAAATGTGCACTGTTGGTGTGCCTCCAGGAACAGGGTTGGGAAACACTGACCTAGACCTGCTGAGTAGCAATAAAACGGTTTAGTTTAGGGAATAATGATCATGACCTTTCCCTTTCACAACCAGAAAAATCAGCCTGTATAGCAATTTGCCAAGTGTACATATACAGATAAGACTCATAATGTCAGGATGTTTGGGTCAGCAAACATTTATGGGAGGAGATAGGTAGTGAAGATTAAAAGGTCTTTTACTGGGGTCGAAGGTTGGCACATTTTAATCTGTTTACTGCTTGGATAGCAGGAGGGGCCCTGGACATTTGTATAAACAAATAGCACTATAAATAGAGTTTAGGCATTCCATATATGATCATGAGACCCAGAAACTGCCGACTTGAATGCTGAGGATAATAGCTGATCTGTACAGTCCAAACTCAAAGAGCTTCCTGAGCTGTTTTAATAGCTTTCCACATCTATCAGACCTCCTTAAACCTTGTGAGCTGTTAATTTCATTGCTTAAGAGCATCTCTGAAGGCATTCACACATTAAGCCAACCAGCATTCATCTGCTCCACTGCACAGTGAAGACGATAAAATGAACATCTGTCTGCGCTCCACACAGGCTGGGAAATCAGACCGGTCGGAGCAGATGTCTGGGGGGAAGGGGAACTCACTGAATGACTGTAGTATCATGGGAATCTCAATTGGCTGCATTAGAGTTCTCATATAACCAATTACAAAGGCAGTTTGTGAAAATATCAACTTTCAGGTCATAATATTATTTGGAAGAAATGCAATATGGAATTCAAAATAAAATTAAACATGTATACTGAAGGGATGTATATCTTAAAATAATATGGTCAACCAATCTTGTGATACTGAGGAAGCAGTGTGGCTAAAGGATATACAGAAAAAGTTATAAAGGAAAAAAAAAACATTTTCACAGTAGATAAAACTGAAATTATCTATAAGGTTTTCTGGTACTAAAATAAATCAGACTATGTTAATTAGCCAACTAACAATCTTAAATAATATTGTATTGCCACTGAGACACTATTGAAGTTTTTATCATTTGTTATTTTTATCATTTTTATCATTTGTTTTATCATTACTTTTATATATTTTTATTAAATACACATGTATGTAAACCAAAATATATATATTGATCTATACAGTTTTTAAAGTTTATACAAAATTTAGTTTTATTTAATTTAGAACATAAAGCGGCAGCTAGATAAAACAAGTTTATTCAGGGAATGATTAAAAAAAAAAAAAAAAAACTTTTAGTAGCCTATTAGTTTTACCTGACTATAATAACCACAGATTAAACTAATAATAATTTATATATATATATATATATATATATAAAACAGTCAGTCTTAAAGACAGTTCATCCATTATTTACTCACATTGGGGTTGTTCCAAATCTGTATGACCTTCTTTTCCCCATTCAACACAAAAGACCATTCACTCATTGTTTGGAGTAAAATTACACCACAAGTAAAATTAAAGGTTACAGAGGCTTGAGAGAGAATAGTTTTGTTAACTAGCTATTTCTTTAAATGTAAAAACACTCTCACTTTCATACTGCGGCACCTGTTCAGGGACGCCACTTTTATGATACTTTTAGGGTGATTTGTTTAAGTTTTGGAGCTTTACACCCCCAGTCCCCATCTGCGTTCAGTATATAAAAGCACGTCCAAAATTTACTTCATAATCTTCCTTTTGAAAAAATGAGAATATGGGGTTAGAAATAACTTGAGTGTAACTTAAACGCGTTTTTTCCTTTTAAGGTGGCCCCAGCTAACACGGAGCGTTCCATTAATATTTACTTATTTTGAACGTTCTTTTTTAGAATTCCACCTTTAACCGTATACTAGCTGTCCGCTAAGCGGAGTATGTAAAGCTATCGTCCTCTCATCAGCACCCACGCTTCTTACCTCACCGCCGTGGCCGTCAAAAATGGCAAAGATTGAAGGGTGGCTCCTGTTCACCAAGTCGGTAAGCACCTCGAAGCGGTCCTCCATGTGGTCTCTGCGGCCCTGGATCGAGTACACCGCGACATTGTTGTTCTTGAACTCCCACGTCTTGGAGAACTCCGCGTCCAGCACGTCCAGCCCGCCGAGTCTGTCGTTCATCATCATCTCGGCCACTTTTCCCTTCACCATCTTCACGGCATCCCGGCTGGACTTGACGATGGTTTTCACCTCGTCCGTGTGGAAGAAGTAACTCCAAAGGGCCAAGCTTATACATAACAAAAACAAGGTCTCTGGCCTGAGCAAGAAATAACGCATGATGCGACCCAAAAGAGACAAAAGCGTCATTGTGTCTCCTATCATCACACGCCCGGGGACTGAAGTATGGGCTTCAAATTACTTCATTAGACCGATATGAAAGCCCATCTGCAGCCTGACGTGTTTGATCACCCCCTGATATCTCGACTGGCCGGTGGTTATGTTTTTAGCCGCAGATTGAGCGAGTTTCCTGGCGCTTTCCGCTGCAGTCTGGATCTAGCGCCCTACCGACGCGCCGCATATAACCGCGCAGATCCCATTACCCCCAACAACAGCGAACCCATTCCCTCCTATAAAGCCATCTGCGCCGCAAGCTCGCGCTTTCGACGAGTCTCTGCTAAAAAACGGTTTGCTATTTACTCGCTCGCGCGCCACGGTGAGTTTTAACGCACTCTATAGCGCTAATTCGTCGATGCACATGCCGCCGCTGCTTGGCGTCCTCCGCGCGCTGCGTGCGTGACTGACTGCAGCGCCTGGTGGATCGGGGAAAATAGACACTGCACATAAACTACAAAAACGGCATCATATCGGTCCGTTAGCTTGACGTCAGACTACATTTCCGCTAACAGTTTTCTTTGTACCACCGATGCTGCAACGTGACGTACCAATCGATGTATCTGAAAGGCCGTGACGTCACACGTAGCTGTCCTCACGAGGAAAACAGAGCGCCACGCTGTTGACACTGGCCGCAGAGATGTACCTTGTACCTTGGTTTTATTGGGTACATTTAATATGTACAATATCAGTCATGTCGAATAAAATCAGATTTTGGTAGGTTTTTTTTGACTAATAGCAGACAAATTGTTTACCTACTTTAATATTTTATTTATACTTTTTCTGGGTGTAATTATATATATATATAATTTTAATTATATTTAGAATAGCCTATTTATTATGGTTGTCCGTTGTCTGCTGTAAATATATAGGCTGCATGGTAAAACGACATCTCAAAGCAATCAATCCAAAACCAACGCAAACATAAATGTAATATTTAAAGCTGACAATAAATGTCAGGCATACAGGCCCCCCCCCCAATTATTAATTTGCCACACTATGAACACACAAAAATGAATCTTTATATTGAATACATGCTTTTCTAAGGCCTATAAATTACCAACACGATCTAAACTTTGCTGAAAACACCACTGACAACACAAATGCATTCTACATCAATCATTATTTAAATAACAATAATGTATAAATGTTAAAATATGAGTCAAATATAATACAACAGGCCTTTGTTTAACATTTACATTTCACATTAATTGCTAATTTCAGAGCTTTGGTCATAAAACTGAAATACCATTTTAATAATTATTAAGATACTTTACCAAAATTCCATCTTACATTTTGTAAATAATATCTTCATATTTTCCTATAGGCTATTAATAAACATAAAAGCCTGACATCAGATATCATATAAAACATAAAAGACATAATTGTCTTTGGTTCAATAAACTATTCCTTTAAAAAAAAAAATTTAAACATTGTTTCATATCATTATAAGCTTTACATTGGTTAAAATGCCAACCATCCATTTAAAATTCTATTATGTTGATGACAGATTATGTTAACGTTTGTAAAATGCAAATCACTGAAGAAAACCCTTTACAATTTGAAACCAGGTATTTTACTCCATGCCCCGACATGACGTTGCACAGGCTTGTCAAGTGAAGGATCCATTTAGGGATGCCACAAGTAAACACACTGCCAGTAACACATAAACTGATGCAAAACCACAATGCAGAAAAGTGCTTACCCTACCGTCAGCCTTCCAGAGGCTCAGTAATGGATGCACATCTTATTGATTTCATTTTCATCACAAGAAGTCCAATGGGGTTTATTTTGTGGTACTCCAGTACTGGAAGCTCAGTGAGGTGTAGAGAAATGGATCTTTTAGTTTGACTAATGGTTTCCATTTTGCCTACCTGGCAACAAGGGCATGTCAGGGCATTCCAGCCTCTTGAAGCTAATGCATATGGCCTGTGTAGCGGCAGTGAGAGGGTGGCTATACAGGCTCAGGTAACAGCCCACAGCCTCCCCTCACACCTCTCATCTCCCACTCCCAATGGTGCCCTTGTGTCCACAGAAACAGTGCTGAGTCTAATGGGCGCTGTAAGTGGAGAGGGTAATGCCAGCTAAAACATATTGCTTTTTGTTTTAGTGCTGTTTTCTAAGGAAAGCTGCACTGTTATTGTTCATAGTTGGAGATGTCAACAAACCTGTATTCATTTTCAGTGCATCATGTGAGATACAGCGTGATTGATGGGTCAGTGACAAAGATAAAAAGATACAGAAAAACAATTACATTGCTTTAGTTGCTTCGAAAAACATTTTTCAAAAACTTAATTAGAATTAAATGTTATCAATAAAATGTAAAGAAAATTTAAATAAAATAAATAATAAAAAGCCACATTATTAAAATTAACTAGCTATGGCAAAAAGGCCTCTATATTATCAAGATTTGACTTGTCGTACACAATCATCTGCATTGCCTTTTACATTATCCATACATCATTTTTTTAGAAAAAGCATATTAAAAATGTAAGCATCAAATTAAATTTTAAGTAATATTTCTCTTTCTGTATCTGTATATATCTCAAACATTCAGTTTCAGTGCATGTACTCTAACTTAATAATTACAAATGTCATGTTGTGTATCCAAGAAAACATTTATAACGTATTTTTCTTACACATTGAATAGATGCAAATATATTTTTCAAGGTACATTTTTTTCTATTCCTATAAAGTAGGCCAAGCTACTTTTTCTACAACAATAATTTGTATTCATAATAAATAAATGTTTTTAGAGAAATTTTCCAACATGAACTAATCTTTGAAAGCAGTCACAAGGGTCAGGAGGTGTTGCCTCATTTTTGTTTATTTTCTACAGGTACACTACATGCTCCGATAAAACAGGAGTGAAATAGTCCCATAGCCTTACACTGACGGTGATATTATACACTATAGTGACACCAGTAATGCCATGGCATCAATTTTCTTCAGATAATATAAATGTTTAGGTAATATGGAAGTTGTTGAAGGTGTATGCTCCGTTTAAAATGCCATAACCTCGCTCTGAGCACGTCATGATTTAACCACACAGAACTGATCTGAAAAACTGTGAGGTACGAGATGAACATCTCAACTCTGGTCCGTTACCCCCTGAGATATAAAAGTCACCAGTGCTGGATTTCCTGAAGGAGGGCTTGCAGAATGACTGCCATGACTTTGTTTCATGGGCCAACGTCTCATTTGCTTTGATTATTTAACTTCCCTTTGAGCTTCAGCCAAATGGACCAGTTACACAGAATTCAGGCTACATTTCTGTAGAAGGCAGTTTTGACCTTAGGTTTCTTAGTTCAAATTTTGTACTTGTACACCGTTAGGAAGTAGACTGTGTGTCTGATGAAAGGGTTTGAAGGCGTCTAAAATACAAGACCATTGGCCCTCCAAGTGTTAGTGTTTTCTCCGCTGAGACCGCTCAAAAATCCCCCAAAAGTCTCTGCTTCGCTTTGATCCTTGGGAAAATCATGACTTATTCGACCTTCGTTTAACATTGTGCAGCGTGCAATTTTGCTGCTAAAACTTTGTCACAGACGCAAGACATGACATTTCTGTTTATTCATAGTCATAGTCAGGTATATGTGCATATGCAAGTAAACACCTGCATTTTAATTGTTATAACACGAGGGAAACAGATGTATGAGAATAAGAAGGACTGATATGTTAACTTTCTAAAGCCATCTCATTAGGCTTCTCCTCAGGTATCAAATCCGCAGGCCTGTGCCAAGTGTATGTCACCTGCCCATGCAGTAGAAAACGCTCTCATTGGCTGCACCGAGGGGCGACGGGGAGGCACAGGTGGTTAAAAGGTAGTGATCTGGATGCAGGTTTCTCTTAGAGAAGAGAACAGAGAGGCGGCACACAAGTCAACGACTAGGTAAGCACTAGCTGGGTTTTGGTAGATTATCAGCTTCCATTTGGAATCCTCCCCAGTGCATTTGTTCGGTGTTTGTGCGCTGGTACTTGCACAATGCCCAATATTGTCCACCCGGTCATCTTGCTGATGGCCTTGCTGGTGGTAACAGCAGGGAACCAAGCATCACTACCCAAGACCACACAGTGGCCACGACTGAAACCCACTAAGAAGCCTCCGCCTCGAGACGAAGGGGGTCCTCCACAGCCGCCCGGCCGCTTCGAGTCCCATCCCATTACCACCACTGTGAGCCCCACAGCCAGTGGCTTCACTGAGGAAGCCACGGACTCCACGATGGACTCCCACTCTACTTCCCCCACAGACAGCACCACCTACTCCAGTGATGCGTATTCTGCTGACTACCACACGGAGGCCATGGTTCCTCCCAGGGTTGGCCCGGGGAACTACACGCTGGACTACAACGAGTGCTTTTTCAACTTCTGTGAGTGCTGTCCACCAGAGAGAGGTCCTCCAGGACCGGTGGGAGAAAAGGGGTTGCCGGGTAAGGGAACCAGTTGTAGTCATTTAGTTGGTATCTATCTCGGTCAAATGGCTAATTAAACTTTGTCCTATATTTGTCATCTTGCAAGGTATTCAAGGAGAAAAGGGAGAGATGGGACCTTCTGGACCTCCAGGTCAGGATGGACTCGCTGGCCCTCCGGGGCCACATGGAGGAAAAGGTCTGTATGGTAATGGTGTATGTTTATGTTCAGCATAAGTATTAGCAAGAGGTGTTTAAAACAGTTCAATAAGCAGGATGTTGACGTTAAGTAACTTATATTTTTGACACAATATTGCCCTTTACATTCTCTTTTAAAAATGAAGCCAAAGCTAAATCAACAGCATCTCCAAGCTATACAGAGGAACCCTGTATTTTTTAACAAACTGGTTGAGTGAACCATTCAATGGCTCATACAAAATATATTAAGTGTTTGTTTCTGAACTAATTATTTACTATGTCTAAAATGTCATACTGACTAAATTAATTTAATAAGAAACAAACTTGAATGAATGTGAATGGCAGTGAAGCAATCCTTTAGCCAGTAATCCTTAATTCAGTATTCAAGGCAGTGATATTGAAGTCTTTTTGACTACATTTTCAGAGATAAAGGTTTCCTTTAAAGTATTTAATTGTTTAGATTGACTTTAGCAGGCTCAACATTTCAAGCCTTAATAACAGTGATTATCTTGTTTTTTTTTTATTATAATGTACTGTATACATTCTGAAACTGAGTGGTACTATCAGAATTTACTGGCTAAGTAAGAATTTAAAAATAAACTATAGAGTTTAAACAATGTAGAGCATTTGGGGTAGTCTTTTTTTTAATGCTTTACACAGTTTTTGAGGATTTAGAATTTGTATCATACCTTACTTTTTGTTCAACTTTGTTATGATTTGATATTTTCAGTGTTTTTAAACACTAATTGGTTGAGTGAACCATTCAGTGACTCTATTTATATACTTTTATACGTTTATGTCTGAATTAATTGGGGACTGTGTCCGAAATTACATAAATAAAATAATGTTTCTGTATAGTGTGAATGACCTAGCCAAACTACATACACCATGCTGTCTCTGTCATGTGGCATATGGCGTCAGTTGTGTCGCTTCACTGCCCTTCACAAATCCTTCTACACTGTAAAAAAAAAAAAAAGTTGAGCCAACTTTAAATTTTAAGGCTACCAGTTTCGGCAGATTTTTGCATTTTCTGGACTTATTTTTGTTTAATTTTTAAAAGTTGAAAAAACTCAATTTTTCTTAAGCTGGTTGCCTTAAAACTTTTTTTTTGTTATACAGTGTAGGTCATACATGTTTTTTGTCTATTATTTAGATAAACTAATCTGACATGCTGTTTTTCACCTATTATACAGTAGGGCAGTAGGCAAATTTAGATGCAGAGACGAATGTGTTTGAACAAATTGGTTAAAAGATTGTTTTGCAAGCAGTTGGTCCTGCTGAAAGACCTGCATAAAGAGAAAGGTTTTAGTGGTTAATGATATTATGTTACAACTGTAAGTTCTAAAGCTTCCATATAAAGAAGTGGAAAGGAATTTAGGCCAAACACTGTTTACACTAGGACCAACTTTCACAACGGCAGTCTATTTAAGGTTAAAAACAAAGGATTAGGGGCATTGAAACTCATCTGTTGATTTTGTATACAAATATCCTTGTTTTGCAAGAAGGACAAACATTGGAGAAAACCTTAACTTTATTTAAGAATTAGTTTGTGTGTGTATTTTCAAAGCTTCAACTTCTGTGTCCCTACCGAAGAAAAAAACCACGCCTAAATCAAACAGACTAAATTTTTCCCTTTCCTTTAGTGCTGCAAGCTCACACAAGTTGGCAAAACCTACAATTTGTCTTGAAACTGGTAATGCTAGTTCCCTGGGATTACAGAAAAGCTTAGTTCTCTGATTTTTCATTTTCATATCGCCACTGGACTAAATAAATCCATCCGTGTTCTTGTTAACCTCTGTGCATAAGGATGGAGATCTATTTTGAAAAACAGTGTGATCAAAGAGTAGACATGCAAATAATTTTTAGCTTAAGTCATATCCATTTCTGACAAAACTAAGTGAAGGTATGAGAACAAAATGCAAATGTATCCGGAGAGATCTTTCTTTGAGCACTGTGAGGCAAACAACACCATGTTCTTCCGTCTTTAACATTATCCCATTAAACACAATGTCCCATTGTTGTGGTTACTTCACAGATAATGCTTGTAAGTTGTGTTAACAGACGTCCTTTTCTCCTTCAGGAGAGAAAGGTGATCCTGGAGTGAGTGGGCTACCCGGGATTCCTGGTGTCACTGGGAAACAAGGAGAGAAAGGTACATTCATTTGTGATAAAAGACATGAATGAGAAAACCCAGAATTAGATTCACTTTATGTTAAGCTTGCTGATTCAAATTCTAAAGTATATTTTCTGAAACTAAGCAGGATCAGAATTTTCTTGCAAAAGAACTGTGACAGAGTTGAAATATTGTAGATATTTAGCATTTTCATTATGTTAATTAATTTTTAAAAATTCTTTTTCGCATTTTTGAGAAACTTTTTTCTGTCCCTTACTTTGTTCAGCTCTGTTATAGATAGATATGTTTACACTCTTTATAATGACGTCATTAACTTATATTGACCTTATCAAGCTTAATTTTTCAGCTCTGTTATGGTGAAGTTTTAATAAGTGTGATCATTTTAATTAAATGTAATTTCTTACAGGTACACCTAAACTAAGCAGTACTATTAGAATGCACTCCGCTATTCAAGTATAATAATTACATATGAACTGTGACAGGGTTGAAATAATACAGTTTTAGGGATAGAAGTAATAAATAACTACTAAATTTAATGTGTTATGTTTCAACGATTTTTCCTCTTAAATTTGTACACATTTTGAGGTTCTAGAATTTGCTTTGTCCCTTAATTTGTCTCCGACATGTACTTAAACCAAAACGCCCGTATGGGTCATTTGTAAATAGTGGTGAAATACGACTCATCAGAGCATATACTACAGGTTGTAGAGCGACGTGCTGTGATCATATGAACATGGGTTCGAACCCAGAGAACGCATGTGCTAGAGAAACCCTATAAAACATAATTTTGCATTCTTTTTGTAACAGGGAGGTTTAAGGGTGGGTTAGGTGTGGTCATTCGTAAAAATTAAACCTACTAAAATATGTTTTAATCCCAGTGAGATTAGTGTGAAAACTGCACACATTGCAATTAAACAAAACATGCATTTGTTTGGTAATGACAGTCATACGTCATGTCATGGTGACAAAATACGACATTGTCATTATTTTTGTGCCAGCTAGAGGGCGCTTACCTTTAAAACGTAAATATAGGTTGTAATAAGGTACTTGCACAAATGACCTATTGGGTTGTTTTTTGTTGGAGGACAGTCTCCTTGTTATTCTACCAAGTTAAATATGTGATATACATATATAACTTTTATCTGTTCCTCACTTACTGTTAAACCCTGTTATGATGTGACATTTCCCCCCTTTTCAAATGAATAGTCAGATTTTTTTGTCTTTCTAACCACATGATTCAACTTTCTTAAACAATCTTTAAGTATGCTGTTATTTATCTAGACTGTTACGTATCTACACTGACCTCATCTAGCTCAACAGTTCAACTCTGTTATTTCTAAAACTGAGTGATATCAGATTATACTCCGTTATTTAAGTATGTGGATTATAGTCTGTGATGGGGTTGAAATATTGTAGGGTTAGAGGTAGATACCTTATGGAATTTATTTTACCATGTTTAATTATGAAGATTTATTTACAGGCTCTACATATTTTTGGGAATCTTGTTCTATTGTTTCTATTCAACCCTGTTATGCAACTGTTCCTCCCTTTTATAAAGCTAGTTTGATTTCTTTCCCAAAACATATGAATTATATGAAAGTCTAAGGCTAATGGTAAAAGAAGAAACTTTTTGAGCAATGTTGCCGGGCAAATTTGATTAATATTGCCATCAACTGGCAACCAGGTGAGACTCCGCTGATGTACTGAAGTGTTCAGCAGTATCTTTTTAAAGAATTATACAGTAACAGTTTCCTGCGAATGGGCCTTTTATTTAAAATTCCACTTGATGTTAATGTGTGCAGGTGAAATGGGCCTCAAAGGAGACAAAGGAGATACAGGTTTAACCGGGCTGAAAGGAGATCCAGGGGACAGGGGAGAGCCCGGCTGGAATGGAACAAAGGGAGAGGCGGGCGAGCCTGGAATACAAGGACCAGCTGGCCCCCCCGGACCAGATGGAATCAAGGGGGAGAAGGGTGACAAAGGAGACTGTCCATTTGGAGAGAAAGGACAAAAAGGCAGTATTGGGGAGCCAGGGCTTCAAGGGCTGAAAGGAGACATGGGTGTGCCAGGTCTGAATGGCACAGATGGGCTTCCTGGGGCTAAGGGTCTGAAGGGAGACCCAGGACCCCCAGGTAAACAGGGAGAGCCTGGTCCTCCAGGACCCCATGGACCACCAGGGCAGAGGGGCATGCCAGGGATGAAAGGCACACGAGGCCTGAAGGGAGCACGAGGTGTTAGGGGATTCAAGGGCCTTAAGGGTGAGCCTGCTTTTCAGAAGCGTTCAGCCTTCAGCGTTGGCCTCTTTCCCAGCCGATCGTTCCCGCCTCCAGGACTGCCGATCAAGTTTGACAAAGTCATTTACAACGAGGAGGGGCACTGGGACCCCCATGCCAGTAAGTTCAACTGCACTCACGGGGGAGTTTACGTCTTTTCCTACTACATAACAGTGCGTAATCGCCCCTTGCGTGCAGCCCTGGTGGTGAACGGCATTCGCAAACTGCGAACTCGCGACTCTCTTTACGGCCAGGACATTGACCAGGCCTCCAACATGGCAGTGCTGCGTCTATCATCTGGAGACCAGGTCTGGCTGGAGACTCTGCGGGACTGGAACGGTGTTTATTCTAGCAGCGAGGACGACAGCACATTCTCGGGATTCCTGCTCTATGCTGATGCCACCAAGGACTGAGAGCCAGGAACCGCATGGACTTCTCGATGAACCATTTTAGACCAGTACTTCATTTTGTAGGGGTGAAGCAAAAGCTACCCTTTTTACCTAAATTACTTGAGATCTGAAATTAGATCATCTACTAACAGTAACTGTACAGCCACCGATTATTACACTACCTGTTTCATGGCCAGGACTTTTTTATAAGCTGATCATTTGTGGCAGCTATTTTGTAGCTCTTTACATATTTATACAAAGTAGCTAGCAGCTTATGCAATAAAATGATTTAATTCTGTCTTGCTTTCTTTAACCATGCTGTGATTATTTATTTTTGCAGAGGGGACTTTCTGATTATACAAAAGAATTAGATTTTTACCATTTTCCAAAGAAATCTTTAAGCAGAATGAAATACTATTCAAATGCACAGAATTTCTGACTTAATATATACTGACTCAGCAAAGAGGAACTGTGCATCAAGTCAGAGACTCAGAAACAAATGGGTGCCGTGATGAAGTACAGGTTTAAAGGTATTATCACAGAACTGGATCAGTGCCACTGTGACTGTATGTCATAAGCTTTACTGGGAAACTACAATTTACTGCATTATTTGCATTCTGCCCAATCAGAAGCCGGATTAACCCAAGGTTGATGTTTAACATGCTATAAATACAAAAAGGGAAATGGAAAACAGGTTGAAGGGTTAGACTAGAAACATTTTAATTTCTTAATTAGTTCAGTGAGAAAAATAAAACAACGAAATACTGAAAATTACATAAAAACAATAAACAGCAACAAGCTATAACTGTCCTTTATATGCCTGACTCTGCAGGTACTAATGCAAATAACAAAACCTAAAAACTATTATTTTAGAAAAAATGTAAGCAGACACCAAAAAAAGCAGCAAATTTTGGTTTGTTTTATGTAACAAAATGAATTATAAATGTACATTTAATGATCTTAGAAAGCCTGTGAAGTGCAGCTGTCAGCTGTAAGTACTCTGCCTGACAAACATCAGATGATGTTCAGTGGATGGCAGCTTTATTCTGGGTTCCTCTGACCGAAGGGAAGAGCAGACTGGCTGCGGTCAGGGTCATTCAGACGGAGAATGCGGATCAGGTTATTGACAGGCAGAGAACTGGGATACAGAAAGAACAGAACATTACGTTTTTTCTAGTACTATCAATTTAAAATAAATGACACAAAATAAGACAATCGTGTCTTGTAGTCTAACTACATTGCACTTTGTATAAGTACTAGGATAATAATGACAAAATGCTTTGTTTGCTGTGACAAGATACAGTATGTGCAAATTTAATTAACACATGAATATGAGACACTACCAAATGTTTCAACACATAAATGTCTTGCTGAATAAAAAGGACAGCACTTTTAGATTTCATCTAACTACCTGATGTGAGCATAAATATTGGGACGGTTGATCTAAGGGCAGATCAAAAAATTAAAAGCTATTGTTTACCGTTGCAGATCCCTTGCATGCAATCACAGCAGTGAGTCTTGATGACTTTCCCAGCCTTTAATGCAGCCAATTCCAACTGTTGCTTGTTTTGGTAAATTTCTGCCTTTAGTCTCCTATAGGATTTAAATCTGGAGACTGATTTGGGCAATCATTTCTTTGCCCTGATTAACTGTTTGACTGGACTGGCACATGATACGACCACTTTTGGAAAAGCATTCTTTGAATGCCTGAAAATAAGATCAACCTGTACCAGAATGACAGGACGAAAAAAGTATTGAGAAGGCTTGAAACAACTGATCCAAAGAATACAACATCATCTGTGAAACATGGTGGATAAGTGATGCATGAGCATCGGAAGATTATAATAGAGATATGGTCAAAGGTCATCTTCCCTATGTACCCTCTCTGAGACAGCATGGAGTCGAAGTAGTACTTACAGCGTACAGAAAGATACGTGGAAACACACAGAAACAACCTACATCAGTACCCTAAAATCTGCACTACAGTGGACAAGCACTTTTGATATGTCCCACCATTGCTGCTTTAAGCAAAACACTCGTACAGGCAAAACCCCTGTTAAACTTATTTTACTGCACTATTCCCCATTTTCCCAGACCTAGACTAAAATGTAAATCTAAACTGTTCTATTGAAAGAAACTTGCACTGACTGATCTTAAAAAATAAGTGCCTTTGTTTTGTTTCAGAAAGTATACTAGTTGAACTATGGCCCAATCCTGGCTTAGTCTAAGCCCTGTCTATGAAACAGAGCCTTTATCTTTGTGTATTTGATTTTTCCCCTGGCTGTAAGGCAGGATGTTTTATGTACTTTGCAGGATGTTTTCATTCAGTTAGAGCTGTGTTGCACACTGCATGAAAGCTCATTTTCAGACATCAACAATGTAAAATGTCAAAAAGAGACGAGTAACGGCTGTTTCATTTGTGACCCCTAATTTGAGGTCAGACACATTTGAAAGATTTTAAATCAGTCAGGGGGAATCAGACGAGAGCCTCTAATGAAACTTACAGTCTCAGTTCAGCGTAGACATTGTGACCTTTGACCCGTTGGGCCAAGTTTTCCTTTGCCTCGTGGAACAGCCTAGAAGATTCAATGACCAACCACCATTATATCATCATAACTTTTATATGCATGTCACCTGCATGATAAACAATGCAAATACGCTTTATAGACGCAAAGAGAAAATAACTGCATGATATGTATTATCATATTCATATGTTAATACCATTGTGTAATTCAATAAATAAATAATTTCAAATGATAAACAGTTTCTTTAAGAATTGAGGGAAGAATCAGAGAAGAAATATGTTTAAATGTTATGAAAAAGTATTCAACCTCAAGACCTGCAAGACTTGGGTGAGTTTATTTCTTCATCAGAGTTGGAGAATTTAGCATTCTATCACTTCACAAGATGTTAACTGATTTTCTGTAGTGGTGTTATTTACTTGACGTTTGTTTGACAGCTGGAGACTGTATCTGTGTACCTGACGATAGTGTCTCTGTGTCCTTGTTGGTCCTGCTGTGTGTTGATCTTGTGTCTGAGGCGGCTG
>JAUMHR010000043.1:2981042-2991787 GCA_032361145.1 Enteromius fasciolatus
GATTAGTCGTTACTGGAAAAATTGGTCATATTAGAGTAACGCGCTACTAAGTAACGCGTTACCGGCATCACTGATTATATTATATGATACACAGATGCACTGTATATATGCTTTGATTTAAACACTAACAGAAGACTAACACTATCCAGCCGATGCTGTCCTAAAAGATGCTAGGGTGATGTAGGAATTTCGTATTATTTCCATACAAGCGATTAATGACAACATTTTTATTTTGGTGTGGAGTTTCCCTTTAAAGGTAATCCTTTAGTTTAGGGACAATTTCTCACTATTAACTAGATAGCATGCATATTACAGTACTAGCATATTGACTGTTTGTTAGTACGTATAAGACATACAGTATATTAGATCTAGAAGCAGCAAACTAGTTTACTGAGGCAAATGTCGTATAGTTAAAGAGTAAGTTCACCCAAAAATAAATTAATTATTCACCCTCATTTTATTCCAAACCCATAAGACCTTCAGAACACAAATTAAGATATTATCTATGAAATCAGAGAACCATCTAACCCTCC
This sequence comes from Enteromius fasciolatus, assembly GCA_032361145.1. Classification (NCBI taxonomy): domain Eukaryota; kingdom Metazoa; phylum Chordata; class Actinopteri; order Cypriniformes; family Cyprinidae; genus Enteromius; species Enteromius fasciolatus. Next base: position 2,981,576 of record JAUMHR010000043.1, read on the forward strand.
ATAGACAGCAACACAGCTGAAATGATCCCAGCTCCAGAGAGCTTAGTAAATACATCAAATAAACAGTCCATGTGACATCAGTGGACGCTAAAACAATACTTTTTTTGTGCAAAGAAAGCAAAAATAACTTCATATACTCCCCAGGCTTATGTCTTCCTCTATTTTAGAGTCGATCACAATGCATGCGTACACTTTCTTCTAGGGCAGTTGTGGCCTAAAGGATAGAGAGACGGCCCTGTAGACCAAAGGTTGTGGGTTCGAGTCCCAGGTATGGCAGGGATTGTAGGTGGTGTTAGTGAATATTCAGCACTCGCTTATTAATGCCGTAGTTTTATTGGGTTTGTCGTTTAGGTACGACACTGAAATCCGCGTTTTGATTCGGTTTGGTACATAACCGTTTACTTAGGTACCGGTGCTATAATGGTACCGGGTTTCGGTACCCAACCCTGATTTTAAAACAGTAGAATAGTAGAATTTCAGATCTGTTACAATTTAATTCACTGTTTATTGTTAATTGTACCTACTCTTAAAACATCTATTCACTAATGTTCCTTCTGTTTTCTGATGACAAACTCAGCTGCTTAGATGACTAGAAGTAATGGTAATGGTAATGTAGGAAGAAGTAATGGTTTTAACAAACTTCTTCTGGAGGGAGTGTAGAGTGGAAGCAGCGAGTGGAGGTAAGCGGGAGCCGAGCTGGAGATTGTTCCACATGCAAGCATCAGTGCCTTGAATTTGATGCGTGCTGCAATTGGGAGCCAGTGCAGGGAGATGAAGAGAGGTGTGACGTGGGCCCTTTTGGGCTCGTTGAAGACCAGTCGTGCTGCTGCGTTCTGGATCATTTGAAGAGGTTTGATTGCGCATGAGGGAAGACCGGCTAGAAGAGCATTGCAGTAGTCCAGCCTGGAGATGACCATGGCCTGGGTAAGAAGCTGTGTGGCCTGCTCTGTAAGAAAGGGCCTGATCTTTCTAATGTTATGTAAGGCAAACCTGCAAGAGCGGGCAGTTTTCGCAATATGGTCTTTGAAGGAGAGGCGGTCGTCATAAAGACATAAGTCACGGGAAACTAATGGCACAGTAAGTTATGTTACTTTTGTTTTCTTTGCACAAAAAAAATTATTCTCCTATTGTCGCAAAACTGAAGGTGACCCACTGATGTTACTACGTTTCTGGATCTGGGATCATTTTAGTTGTGTTGCTGTCTATGGAGGATAAGATGGCTCTCTAATATCATCAATAATATCTTAATTTGTGCTCTAAAGACGAACGAAGGTCTCACGGGCTTGGAACGATATGAGAGTGAGTAATTCATGACAGAATAAATAGTTGTTTAAAGGAGTAATTCACCCAAAAATGACAATTCTGTCATCATTTACTCACCCTCACGTACTTCCAGATCTGTATGAATTTCTTTGTTCTGCTGAACACGAAGGAAAAGATTTTGGAGAAGTTTGTACCCGGGTTTTTTGTGTCACCAATAGGAAAATGTCAGTGGTGACAATGGTAGCTGATCGTAAGCAAATGATGACAGAATTTAAATTTTTTAGGTGAACTATACCTTTAGTTGTGCAATTTTGTCCCCAAACTAAAATGTGACCAACCATCTTTTTGTTAAATTGTTTTGCTGCAGAAGTGTTACTTCCTTTTAATTAAATGTCAGTTGGTTTGGTATTTTCGTTATCTGATGGAGAAATATTTAAATCTTGACTTCTAAATAAATCCTTTAGGCCTCCCTAAATAAAAATATGGTAACACATTTTAGTATAGGGAACACTTATTCACTATTACCTACGACTTTTCCCTCAATAAATTCCTAATTTGCTGACTGTTAATGGTTAATAAGGTAGTTGTTGAGTTTAGATATTGGATAGGATTATGTAGAATGAGGCATAATTCTTTGCTTGACAACTATTAATAAATTGCAAATATTCTAGGCAATGCAAGCAACTAGTTAAGAGATCTTAAAATAAAGTGTCACCAATTAAAAACAACAACAACAAATTACTTTCTATTTACAGTTTTGTTTATTAAGTTAAACGGCTCTTAAAAATGAACATCCAGACAGTCTGGATCTCACATGTTTTTACAGTAAGTTCATCACATTTATTTGCCATTTAGAGATCAGGAGTTGATGAATCCAGGAAACTAATATTACTTGCTGACCTCCTGAAATAATATCCAACTGAGAAATCTTAAAAAAAAATGTAAATTGCTAGGCGTGTTATAAATTACTGTAAGAATATCCCATAAGGTCACAATAACAGTGGGATTTACATTTGCAGACCATTTCATGTCCATTGTGTAATGAGTTAATATTAAATAATTCATTTTTAAAATAATGACATTAGTATTCTTCCCAAGGCATGTCATGCTAACCATATTTGACCCTCATCATAGTAATAAAGTTAAGTAAGGTCCATATGGTGTTCCTGCGGTTGCAGCACGTTTCAGATCTCCTGTGGGTCATCACAGGTGAGCTGTACAGAAAGCTCATTTATCTTCGTATATCTCACAGCCACACAGAACAACAGAGCAGTGTAATACAGTACATATAAACAATAGCTTATTCAAGCTTTTTTTGTGGATCAGAATGTCCAGTGCAACCCAAGTCCAGCCCAAGTACTCAGCAAAGCCTGATTACTCCACGGCCATCTTGTCCATGGCTCCAGCAGTCTCACAGATGTGTTTGGAGTCCTAAAGTCTTTCGTTTAAAAGATGTTCTCAGACCTTAATCCGTTGTGCGACTGATTCCAGAAGCGCTCTGTACATGTCCGAGCGAAGAAACCTGGGATAAGAATCCCTCTCCATAAGACCGTAGACAATCCTCTGAGCCTCATCGAAACACACTCTGGTAGGAGCTTGGACGCTCTGCTTGATAAGCTCTCTCGTGACGTGGTCGATGTTTATCTGAGGACAGGTTGACGGAGAGTCAAATTGATGTTGATCATTGATTTATAAAACCACTCTTGTTTAGTTCACACAGTTCTTACCTCTTTGGGAGCTTCTGCTTTGATGTAATGCTCGAATATCTTCCTGGCCCTTGAGGATAGTCGGGAGGAGCTCCGGATTTTTTTGAAGTCTTCGCAAACCAGCCAAAACTCAATATTCTCATCACTGAACTCTGATTTGAGGAAGGTGTGGAATGTTGCCGTACCATCTATAAGAACAAACCGCAGGGTTAGTCTGTTGCTCAATGTGCATCTGTTTTACGTCAACGTGGCAGCCGCTGGGCCTCAGTACTGTAAGTGTTTGGACACTTAAATCGCTCTGAGAACTGAATTTCTTCACAGTGGTTGTACAAATAATATAAAAATATTAAGTGACAGCTACAAAAAAATTGGCTTTTCTGATAATAAAATAACCAAATTGTGTAAATGTGCTTGATATTTATAATTTTTGATTTTCACATTTATTCCATGCTTTGAGATATTTGGGCTCACTCACTATGTATGTAGATATTTTTAAAAGATACGAGATCCAAACCAAGAAATTTATGTATGCAAATGTGATCTTTAAAACACAAATTGAAAGCCAAAAGCAGCAAAAGCAACCATTGGACATGAAAATAGACCATTCAAAATCTTGAGGTTTGTTGATTAAAAAAAAAGCTGCAAAGGCTGTATTTAATTTATATAAAAATACAGTAAAAGTAATAATTGTAAAATATTATTACAATAATAATAATAAAAAATTATACACACACACACACACACACACACACACACACACATTTTATTCTTATAATGCAAAGCTACATTTTCATCAGCTTTTAAGTCTTAAGTGTCACATGATCCCCTGATTTGCTGCTCAATGAACATTTCTTATTATTATCATTGTGTGAAAACCATAATAATATTTTTTTTTATTAAAGGATTCTTTGATAAACAGAATTAATTTCAATATCTGTTGTAACAAGTATATTATTATTTTTAATTATTCTTATCATTTACATTTTAATGTGCGGTTTACATGTCCAAACAGAAGCTGCTTTTCTCTACTCTTTTGCATACATATACCACTTGTTCAGGTCAGGGTTTGACCCAGCTATCTAACCATCTGGAAAACAGTGTAGGCTTTGTTTCTACATTTTTGCCCTGACCTCCAAAACATAAACTACGACCGCAATGAAAATGAAAAGATTATGAGAGATTACGAATGATGTGACTTTTGAATTAGTAAATACATCTCTGTGATAACATGTATTTAATTCACACGTGTGCATAATGCCCAGCTCTGTTCGATTTAATAAGTAATACATTTTTAGTGTAAGCCACTTACATTTGGATCTAAGAAGGTTTTCCAATGACTGGGACCACAGCAGAGTCTCACTAGGGTTCAGTCTGTTTGAATAAATGGATAATCAGTGGATGTTCAAATACAAAAACACAATAGTTATATTATGAGAGAACAATTAAAATGAGAGTAGCTTACTTGTCTGTCAACGGGCGACGAAAACGCCACTTGTCTAGTCTCCTGAGGAGGGAAATGTTTTTAAGTTAAATTTGTAGGACAAAAGCACCAGTTCCATGATACCTAGATCATATTTCAAATGTAATTACAATAAACAACACTTACCGGGCACTGTCTGGTTTATCCTCCTTGTTCATGGTCTTTATTTCAGCTGAAGATGATAATATGGTTGGCATCTTAAAAACTTATCTGGTACTGATATGTGTTGGCGTGCTGTTGTGCTTCGTTTTTTTCAGTTAATAAGAGCGGGCTGTTCTCACAACTCTTTTTATGCTGTCTTGTTTTGGCGTCACATATTTCGTATCACGAAACCACAACGAAAGAGGAAGTTTTTGGGGTGACGCTAACTCGCTTAGACAGGCGCAATGCTGTTTCTATCTATGAAAGCAGCTACAGCACAGTAGATGCAGAGATGCAAATCAGACTGGAAAGTTCACGGACAGATAAGCAAATGCTGACTTTTGCATCAGATCTCTTGTGTACAAGCTCTGTGTTTATGTTTAGCCGACAAACAATGGCTGTGCTTTCTTGATATGCATGCCTTGCTTGCAAGTGCTTTTTCCATCTTTAATATATTTCGGTGCATTTTAGGAAATCGGTCATCTAAATAGCCATATGACAAATTCAACATGTTGAAAAGACTATTTAAATAGTGCCAAGTTCTTGGTTTATTTGGATTACGTTTCAAGCCTTTACAGTAAAATTGTATTAAATGTTCAACAGGCATCTTAAAGTAACTAGAATACTTTTTCTTTTTTACCACAAGTCAAAGTCAGCTTTATTTGTCAATTCTGCCACATGTGATTGTCTCAGACCCTTGCTGGTTAACATTAAATACAAAAAGAGTTTTAAAAAATGCCAGAAAAAATGTAAATAAATACAATTATATATAACAAAAATGCAATACAATATGCAAGTATGGACATCTAGACAAATAGTGCAAATGGAGCTAGTAAGAATGATAGAGTGCAGCCTTGTAACAGACAAAAGTCTTATGAGGTAGTTAGCAGTCCAATACTATACAAAGAGACTGATGCAGGGCAGTGAGTGAGTGTGTGTGTGAGTGTGTGTGTCAGAGTTCAAACTATTCAGAGTTCAAATATAGTTTCAGAAAACCTTCCAAGTGTTAGTATCTTTGTAGTAAGTGTCAAGTGATGTCTTGTTGTAGCCAAGAGAGCTAATAACCATTTATCACTATGCTAAGCTAGAGAATAGGCGTTTGCTCTCCGAAGGAACACGCAGCGGAAAAAAAGGGAAGATTAAGGAACTATTAGGGAAGATTTTTTAAATGCATCTTTCATACAAGGCAAAATCTCATTTTGTTAGCTTAAGGGTATTTTAAGGTTTTTATTTACTACTGTCAGAGACTAGGGTTGGGGGAAATCGTTGTGTCACTCCCAACACAGTCTCACGACCAGTTCAGACGTATATGTAAGAGGTGGAAAATTTGTGCTTATTTTTACAAATGCGTACAACCTCGCTCGTACGATTTGTCTAAACTCCAGTGACGGGTTTAGGGGCGGGGTTATGTGTAGGTCATTCGTACAAATTTATGCGAATTAGCAACTCGTACAGTACGTACGATTTAGCAAAAATGTAGTGAGATCGTACAAATTTGTATGAATTAGCCACCTCGTAAAATATGTACGAATTGCCTTACTTCCTAAAAAGCAACTAATGTTGTTATTTTGTACTTTTTATGGGAAAAAGAAACGTAAAGTTATTTTTTCTTATCTGGCCTGGGCTTTTGGCAAATGTAAAAGCCTTTTCACATCAAAAGTGAAATGAAGAACGCTGGAGGAAGTTCAAACCTTTCAGCTGTGCTGCAATTCTGCAGTGCGTGAACAACATGCAAGAGAAGAACATTCAACATTGAAAGTTCACACACACACACACACACACACACATGTTGGGTTTGCATGTTTTATGGGGACATTCCATAGGCGTAATTCTACTGTACAAACTGTATGTGGTATTGTCCTACACTGACCCTACACCCAAACCTACCCCGTACAGGAAACCGTGTGCACTTTTGGATTTTCAAAAAACTTAACTCTGTGTGATTTATAAGCTTGTTTCCTCATGGGGACCTAAGAAATGTCCCCACAAGCTCAAAATTTACTGGTATTCCTATCATTGTGGGGACCCCATAAGGTGATAAATACCAGGTGCACACACACACAAAGAAACAAATATTCATTTTTGCTATTAGTTTGCTATTGTTGAATTGGATCATCAAGGTCGGCAGCAGAGACACTGGTTAATAAAATGGGATTAAATACATACAGGATGTTTGTGTTAAAATTTAATTGCAGAAATTTTGAGTTTGCATTTCACTGTGTTTAGTTATTTTTGAGGAATACTAAAGTGTGATGTTCCCATCATCATTTACCGATTCCTCTCAAAATGGGGAGAAGAGGGCGGTCTGTCAATAAATCGCAAAACTAAGAAACTGGCATTAATTATTTGGAAAGTAACTGTAAATGTAAATAAATTATCTGATTATGTAGCTTGTGTTACTTGTAATGCGTTACCCAAAACCAGGAACAGGAGAGAAAGAGGTGCATAGGGTCCCAGGGCTGAGAGCGGCCCAACTGAGGGCCATCCACCACTAAAAAGGGATTTCGAGGGGCCCTATAGCAAATTATGTGCAATCCAAATCCTTGGCCCTGAAACACTGCCAGAGTCTGTTGTTAGCACATGGAACAACAAAAACAAACAGTTCGAGAATCCCTGGAGTTACAGGGACATTTGCTTGTGGTTCATAAGAAATCAGATTTTGCAGAAATCCAAGTAAAATTGCAAAATAAATGTTCCCAATGCATAGGGATTTTTGCTGAGGAAGACAATGTATTGTCTTCTGAGACATGTCACTTTAACACAACAGAAAGCCCCATTCAAGTCAACGGTATCACTTCTGTTTTTCTTTCTTGAGAGTTCACTTGCTATAACAAATATGTATATATAGGCAAAATATATTTCAAATATATACTAAATTTACTTGAAGGGTCAACAGAATGGATTTACAGTCATAAATTACATTTAGGCTGTGCATATGGCTTTAGCATCCCGAGTGCATTCGAGAGGTTAGTATAACTTAAGATGTACTGTATATAATGTACAGCAAGCATAACACAGCTTCTCCATGTTCATATTCAGATTTGTTGCAAGCAATTAATATTTGCTTGCTTCACTCCACCTGTGAACCATGCAACAGGTTATGATTAGAAAGATTATTGGAGAAAGGACTTGGTTTGCATCACATTCATGCTCATGTTTGCATCCTTACACTAAAAGGCTAAATTATTGCATGAATGCAGGTGTGTAGAGAGCATGATGATTAAGGCTTTATTGAAATAAATGTTTTAATGTGTGGACGTACAGTACACACTGCTACTGTAGTCATGGCTGAAAAAGAACTGAAACACCAGAGCTTTCATTTTACAGCAGACCACTACATACAGTCAACACAAAACAGCATCTGATACACTTTTTATCTCTGATACAGTGCATTGCGAAACAGGATATTTAATCCCTGTGCATCAAGTTCCACAGAGGTCCTTAGATGACAAGCTTTCACTGACATACGTTTCTTTATAACATCAGTCCTAAACAAGTACTCCAGTTTACCTACATAATGCCACGGGGGAAATGAGTTAATTATTCTCCATATAATATAATTATATGGAGAATAATAAATATCAATATAATAGTGTTGGATAAGTCAATGATTGGACGCCACATTAACTTTGTTCAGTGTCAGCCAAAATGTTCAGAAAAACAAAAATACACACACACACATATATACTGTAGGCCTATATAAATATATATATATAATACAGAGAATCTTTAAACCTGAATATTATGACAGTTAATGCCAAATATCTGTATATTATTTTTTTCTGCCTAGTATAAGTACATTCATCTAAAAATGACAAACATGTAATGATAATTTTGTATGCACCAAGACCAAACATATGTATTATAAAGCAAAATGACTTCCTGTGTAGTATTTGTATTACTGTATAAGGTGCAGTCGGTAGTGTGTGGGTTTTAGGCCCCCTCAGCACACTTTGTACTATATGTATAGTGATGTTTCCAGCGTGGATAGGAACAAAGCACTTGGTGTGACCTTGCACAAGGAAACTTACATGCATCTTTTTGAATAAATATCTGAAGAGTTCATTTGCAAAAACGGATAACTCTAACTAAACTCTAACTAAAAATTTTCTTAACATTTATGTAAAGGCCACCTAGATGTCTTCAACATGAGACAAAAGACGTCACGCTAGAGTCAGTCCTCATTACTTTGTTGCTTTAAAATTACAGCACAAAGTATTCTCGTAAACCTACATGCATAATACAATAAGCAAGCATCATCGTTCGGGAAATTTCTAAACTTTTTTCAGATGCTTTAACTTTCGTACATCTCACAATTTACATCCTAATGTGTGCACAGTCATTTCCTCTTGTGTACCACTAGTTAATCAAGAATGAGAGCCGAGAAAAGGATGGCTAAAAATGAAAGTGTCAGACAGGAAACTGCAAATGCAGTAATTTAGATTAGCATTACTGCCAACCTGGTCTCATGAAAATATGTACCTCTGTGCACTTTTTGTGCAACACCGCTTTTACATGCCTTACTGCATGTTTTGCTGTGGTTTCAAAGAGAAACTGCAACGGCGCTAAAACACAGATTCAATACGTGATCCCTGATACAGTTTTTATGACATTAATTCAGGTTTTGCGACGGTTCAGAATTTAAATATCCGGGGACTGTTGCTAAAAGTAAAATCAAATCCAACCTTAAACCACACAAAAGGGGTTTACAAATATAAAAAACTGATTTAAAAACACATTTGTTGATGGAACCGTGTCATTTCAACTTCCTTTTACCCAGGTTTGAACTGTTTTGTCGAACTGTTGGCTTCAAACTGGAGCTCCTCGTCTCTCAAATACATCTATACTCCATGTACTGTACAGTACTCCATGAGCTACTGAACAAACCTACCGTCTGAAAACACATAGATATGAAGGTGGATATGTGTGATGCTAACATTCAAAAGCATCAGTTTTCAAATCTCCCAGCATATTAATATTGTTTTGTCATAACATGATATTCTAGTAAGTAATTGTGCGAAAATTATGCTTTTTTTAATCAAAACTCTGTAAATTTGTGTGAAAAGGTGTCATCAGAGTTTTACTGCCTCTAGTGTTCATTTCTTCTGGAAACTGCAGAGATATGTACTTGTTGGTACGTATTTCGTGTCTCGTCAAAAAGCGCACCAAGATACGTTTATCCCATGACTCCTGTGTCTTCAATATCATTTATCGGTTGTTATTTCTTAAATAATCCAGTGTCTTCTCAGAACTTGATCAGTTAAAACAAACTATATGAGCAGATGGTCGTCTGGTTTTGCCAAGTAATACATGATCCTGGATCAACATTACTGTCTAAAAATATAGACTTATCCCAATCCCTACTCCTAAACCTACCCATACCCAAAATTGATACCTAAAATAAGCAGGAAATTATAGATTAACAAAAGTATAGAAGCACCTAACCCTGATCATAAGACAAAAACAGATATTTCCTGAAAAATTGTGATTGGTTGATTGGAGTGTTGTTCTAGGACAGGGCCGGCCCTTGGCAGTATAGGCAAACGCTAAGGGCGCTGTACATCCAGGGGGCGCCAGAAATGGAGGAAGAAAAAAAGTGTCACTTCCACATAAAACTAGTTG
>JAUMHR010000043.1:3044411-3056247 GCA_032361145.1 Enteromius fasciolatus
ATACATAAATTGCTAGCATATCACTTATTAATTGCTTATGAATATTTAGTAAATAATTAGTTGATCATTAACTAATCCCTTATGAATGCCTTGCAACTGAACGTTATTATAAAGTGTTACCTATTTATTTATTTTTTTTTTCCTGAAACTTATGTGTATATTTTTTGGATTAAATTATATTTATTTGTGAATTTGTTTAGAATTTGTCAATCTCTTTTTAAAACATCTAAACAAACCAAACAACATAAAAACTAACAACATATACATACCAAAGAGCAGTGGAGCCCAAGTGTTTCCATAATGGATGTGTGCAGCATAAGCAGAGAGAGAGAGAGAGCATAGTAACTGCTCACATACACACATTTAGGTTTCTGTACAAGTACAGGCCAGGGCCACTGTTGCTATTGAGACAAATACATTTTAGGTAAACATACTAACAGAAAAAAAACAAAAAAAACAACTGAATAGATCCTATTAGTGTACATTTGCTGTACAATTTTGTATGAACCTTTATATAGTATTATGCATCATTGGAGAAAAACAAAAACTAGTAAGTTGTGACTGTTTCCTGAGACCATACTAATGTTAGCACCTCTGTCATTTGCTAATGATGTCATACACAGTTGGCGGAGTAAGAACTTCTGTTGATTACTCAATTCAAGATCACAATTAATATCACATTATTATAGTTCATTTACATGAAACCACAAATAGCTGTTCATTTGTTTAATCATGTTTACATGCCGCATGTAATTGGTGTACTCCACTAGACTATATGCACTTCATTCACCAAGCAGCTTTCTCCACAACGTAATTAATCAGAAATGCTGCTGTAATGAGCACAACCTCCAAGGACTACTTCACTATTATTGATCTTTGTCATTTTGCTTAATTTGATGTTCGATTCATTTTAGGTTACAATCTAGTCGTGCCCCAGGGTTCCTGTACATATGCAGCACATGCTCTTTAAAAACAGTGCTTTTTGTTGACACAATATACAGATTTAAAAGGATGGTTCACTCAGAAATAAAAATTCTGTCATGGGCTATATGAATGATGTCCTTACAACCTTTCTGGGACTTGAGTGTGTCAAATGCATTGTGTTGCAGGTTCAGAAAGCTCTCAGATTTCATCAAAAATGTCTTGTTTTCTGAAGATGAATGAAGGTGGTGCAGGTTTGGAAAGATATGAGGGTGAGTAATTAGTTACACAATTTGGGTGATTTATCCCTTTGTATGTATACTGTATGCACACACACACACACACACACGCAAATATATATATATATATATATATATATATATATATATAATGAACATTGAAGACATTGAATGTACTGCATGTTACCTTGCTTATTGTGCCCAAGACCATGATTCATTTATGTTCACATCATCCTAACAAGTTCAAATCACATAATGTTATTTGTGAATGTTTGTTGGAACTATGGCTTTGGGAAATCTGCAGCCACAGCTGGCTAACAGTGTTACTGGAACAAACCCCTGGCTTATTCTTCCTATTTTTTTATTTTTGTTTTGTGCATTGGAAATTCAAGGACAGCTTCAGTAGGATTTAACCTGTGCATTGTCATTCCAACTAGAAAAAAATATTTTGATGAACCTTGATGAACCTTGAAAGTATCTCTTTTGCAAGGTACATTTGTTCGTTGAATCATTGTTATTTTTAAAAAAAGACAGTCAGGTTTTACCCTACATGGAGCCCTAAAATAAAAAGGCATAAATGCTCTGTGAACCGAATCAAAATGCCGTCCGTGTGCTTCATAGATATGCACTCCCATCTGTAGAAATATGCACTGATAGAGTGTTCCACCTTTGGGGACCTCAGCATACAGTCCCACTGGCAATCATTTCTATGAAAAAACCCAGGCGACTGCTTCAGCCTCACGTCATCAAGGGCCTTGTGACCTTGACACTGTTCAACTCAATCTTTCCATCTGGTTGTCCTCAAAGTGTCTTTTGAACTTGAGTTTAGGTGTTTCCGACTTTGAATAAATATGTGGAAACCAACTTGTAATTACTTACCTGCCCCTCAGGTTTGTAGGTTTTGGTTTGTTTGCCTGACATGTCTCAGTAGTGGCTCCAACTAAAAGAAGACAGATTATTTCGGTTGGGTTTATTTCTCATCTGAATAGATTCCTCACTAATTCATGCACAAACTTCCAGAGCTCTTTCTAAATGCCCTATTTGAGCAAACCACAGATTTCTAACTATAAAAGGAAGCCCCCAATTTCTGGATCCACAATATACTGCAGGCCAAGATGGAAACTAGAAGCTAAAAGAATTCCAGACACTGACGTTAACCTCCCAGCAGGCAAGTGGTCAGGTATTTCCTTCATTGTTATAGCAGGCCCTTAGCGTGGGGTGTGTGCTTGCTAACGAGATGCGCCTGCGTCTCCATGCCTCATCAGGATCTCATTTGTGTCTCAAAACTTTGAAGTCGTTCTTCAGGCCAGCCCCCGAAAACCCACGCAACTTCAAAAACCACGACCTCAGAAATAGATCAACGTGAGCACTATCCCCGCAGTGCTCGCTTTCTCAGTTTTACCCTAATTAACCCACTTCGATTGCATCGCATGGCAACATTCAACAATAGCTTTCATATCCAGCCAGAGGAGCGCTACATTTATCTGCAAGACAATCATTAGCAACCTTAAAACTGGAGGAAATACTAATTAGAGACAGAATAAAGAAGATTGTATGTATGTGGTGATGACAACTTGTTATTCTTTGAATTTAAGAGGATATTAACGCCTGTCTGAAGGTCACGGGTTTGATTGCTGCCATTTCCTTTGCTTCCAGTTATTTCAGTCCTTTTTTCAAACATCTCACTTCCTTAAATTGGTGCAGTGTTTTCATTTCCGAGTACATAAGCTGTCAGACACACACAAAATATTGTATTTGGGAAGTATTTACAGAGCTTGAACTCCAATCTGTGTTTTAGAATTGTTTTTATGAAGATGAAGTTATGAAAGATGTGATTATTAGGCTTAAATGCTCTCGTTACACCTAAAAATATTTGTTCACATTAACACGTCTGGGACTCTCAGTGCGTTTATTGCTTCTGTAATTGTATTGTTTGGTGATACATCCCTGATAAATGCAAATGACTCTTTTTATTGTCGTCGTATTAAGGCTTCCAGCATAATCCACAAGACAAACGAAACGTTTATTAGGTTTTGGTGAAGGGTTTTGTGACTTCTGATGTACATATGTTTGTCATGTTTACTGGTTTTCATGAAATATTCATTCAAAGCTTTAAGTAAATGGACAATGTATGATGGCACACACATTTTCCTGCTCGAAAATTGCCAGTGTTGGAAAATGACTTCTCTTATAATGCATAATTCATTGGTATACGATATCATGTAAAGTGAGCAAAAATCCTAGCTAGAAGACTAATATATTATGTATTTTGAATGCAGGGTGCTGGTTTTATTTCACAAGGCTGCTTAAACACACATGACTGCCTAACCTGTTATCTGAACACTATGTATGGGAAACAGGGAATGGGAATGTATGGGAATTATTTATGTTTTACAGGGAATTTGGACAGAAACACTGTTTTACACATGATCAACAAAATCAGCCAGCGATTCACTGAACCATTGGGCCGTACAACATCAATTTTGTTTGGATAGTAAAATCCAAAATATACTTAAAACCTTAATGGTAACACTTTAGAATAGCTAATATTTGTTAACTATTACCTACTGTAATGTTCTGTCTGTCTTGGTCTCCCCCGTCCTTTGTAATTTTGGTTCAGTCCTGTCCATTTGGTTTTTCCCTGTCATTCTGTTGTCATTAGTTGATTTTGTACACCTGTCGTTTTCCAGCTGCCCTCACTTTTGCCCATTAGTTTTCTTGTATTTAAAGCCATTTGTTTTTCAGTTCAAGTAGTCTGGATTAACGTTACGTTGCTTGTGTGTTTTTCCGTGGCGTTTTGAGTTTTGAGAAACAAAAGCTAATTGACACGGACCACACGCAACTCTGGAACATGTGAAACATTTACAACGACTGACAAAGATACAGGACATGGGGCATGGATTTATACACAGACTAATCAAGACAGAACACAGGACACCTGGACAACACAGCTAGCGGAGGATCAAACACTATTGGAGGGCGGAGTTACAAACGAGGCAGAGACATGAGGGAACAGGTGTGTAAACAAACAAAGAGCACATGGACAAGGTAAACAGACACAGAGAATGCATGAACAGGGACAATGAACACATAAGAACAAGATTATAAAAATTTAACAAACATGTTAAGATTTAGCTTTAATCAAGAAAAGCAAAACAAAGCGATGTTGCTATTGTTTCCTTCCCTTTAACCGAATAAATATGGTTCAGAAACATGTCAAATTGATTGTTTCACACAATCAATTGCCTGTTTTAGAAACTCTCACAGAATAATGGTTTACTGCTGTGAGGAATATGATCAATGAAAACCACAGAGATTTATTGATTGAAACCTTTTCAGGTGAAAGCAAAGCTGTGATGAATTTCAATCTGCCAGTTAAGCATTTCTTAAGCCCTAAAAGCTGGGACTTCTTCGAGACATGTTTGCGAAGAATTGCTGAGTTTTGCGTTCTCTATAAATTGAGGTTCCCTAAAAAACTCCGGGACACGCACTTTTGTTTCTCCACAATACTGTCACCTCAGTTCACAGCACCGGGTTTTCCAGCCTTTGAAGAATAACATTTCTTTAAAAAACTGACGTTAAAAGAACTGCAAGTGCTCAGACATTGTATGATTCAATTGAGTTTGTTGATTTTAGAATGTCAAAAGTCAACTTTTTCTTTTTCCATTTTTCTAACCTTTTATCTGCATTGCTGGCTTATATCTGCATTTTATCTTCCACATACTGCCTAGGGTCTTCTTTTAGAAAATGCCACAGGAATGAAATTGAACAGCTGTCTCGAACTGTAAAAGCAAGGCAATCAATTTCTCCCTTTGAGTCTGCTGTAAGCGCTGGGCTTGAAAATGAAGAGCCCCTGAGTAAAAGGGAGTGTTTTTTTTAACCATAGGCATCAGAACACACTTCAGCAGAACACACACAGCTTTTTAATGTGTTCTATAATGGTACTCTTTAAACTTGATACTGCAGTGACATTAAAGCTTTATGGAAATGCTGTTAATCTCTTTGACCACATTTAAGTGATAGAATTCAGCGAGGAGTTGTTTTACTAATTTGGTAATCATTTTGATTAATGACACTATTAAAATGATGCTTCACAGACTGTATTTTTATGAATGTGGGTGGTTCTTCAACTGCACAGTTGTATCTGGTTCAATTTTAGTAAAAGTAAGTTTCAACTCTTTACTTTTTGTTACACATTAAAGCTGTTGCCATTGTTTAACAGACATTTATCATTATTATTTGATAAGCCTTTTTGTGTAGATTTATTGTCTTGTCTCGTCAGGAACTTATCAAATGTCTGTACTCTAAAAAAGTAATTAATGCAGCTATAATTACATCTCCAACAGTGTACTAATTACTCTAAAAAGCATTGCGTGACTTATTAGTAACTTTTTAAATCTCATATCAGTCAATGTCATATCAATACAAGAAAAGACATTAAACTTCTTTTTTCATTCTTTCAAATACATAATATAAAATACAAAAAAATGAACCCTGAACTGCATTTAAAAGGAGAAGGTTACATTAAAACATGCATTGTAACATTATATTTTGTTGTTAAATGCATTATTGTTTTGTATAGAATTGTTCTATCTATACTTTTTAATGCAAATACAGGAACAAAACATAAGAGTAATCCTTTACTTTTCAAGGGAAATAATTATTAATTAAATTAATAATTATATTACATTAATTAATTACTTAGTAATTACACCAGACTTTGTGTATAATTATACTGAGTCACAAATACGTGAATTATTAAATCCAACCTAAATAAAGAAAAATGGTTGTGACATTATTTAAAGCTCAACAAACAAACAAAAAATGTTTGTCGACTAAATATTAATTTTAAGTACATTTAAGAAAAAAGACGTTTATTTAAATGCGCTATTAATATACTTTTTTAAAACTAAAAATAGCTTAGTATACTTTATATGCACTTCTCAAAAATTGCCTTATATGTACTTCTCAGAAATATACTTAAAATGACACTTACTGTAAGTACACTTGGCTTATACTTTGAAAAATATTTGAGCTACAGTATACTGGTGCTCCTAGAATCAATATTTTCACTGTTACATAAGAAACATGGGTAACACTTTATTTTAAGGTGTCCATAATACGGCAGAGTAAGTACCTAAGTACTTAGTATTTAGACATTGTACCTACATAAAACAAAAATCTAGTTAATCTACAAGTTACAATTAAAAACTGTAATTACAGGCTGTTCCATAACTTGGTTACATGATAAGTACATTTTATTTCATGTTAGTACAATGGCTACTACTACCTAATTAAGTAATTACTCTGTATTACGACAGCTTAAAATAAAGTGTTACTGAAACATGATGGAAACATTAATGACATTTTACACATTCTGTATAATTACTGATGAATATTGTTATAAACAATTATTGAGTTTTAAAGGAGTTCATGTAAAACCTGCAGGGCCAAAAGTGGCCATTGTTTACGAAACCCCGCATTTCTGGTGCATTGGCTGGCCTGGATTTCATTTCAGCTTGATTGAAAGCCTTTTAGGATTAAAGAGACTTTAACCGTATCAGACAACAACAGGACGAACTTCAGCTCCAAGCTACTGTACTGCGGTTCAATACACCAACATCAATCATCAAAATGCAAAACATCTTTAATACCACAACGGAGATTCTCCCTGAAACAAAACAAATCCTTTTGATCAAATACCCCATTGTTCGGTTTAATTTGATAATGTCAAAGTCCATGTTTAATCTCCACAAGACGAGATTATACTTGTATTAGAGATATCTGTTATAAAAACGCAAATGGGGTGCATGGGGAGAACATCCACAATTACACCAGAGTCTAATAGTCTTTACATAATATAACATGACAGATGCACCTTGGATCAGTGGAGCTAAAGTACAGGTTCCTTGAGTTTATAGAATGAAATGTCATGAAATACAGTATGCTTATATTTCAGCCTGTAAACCATTATATAAAACAATAATTCAATCTATTGTGGTTGTACAGTACGTGAAACATGCAAAAACTTTCTCATCATATATTTTTTTCGTTGTGTATTTATGCAGTACATACAACAATTATTCACCATTAACTATGACTTTTCCCACAACGAATTTCTAATTTGCTGTATATTAATAGTTAGTAAGGTAATTATTAAATTTAGTTTTGATTTGGATTAGAGATGTAGAATAAAGTCGTGTAGAATAAGGGAATAATATGTGCTTAATTACTACTAATAAATAGCTAATAATCTAATATGCATGCTAATAAGCAACTACTAAAGAAACATTATATAGCTTACAAGTAGTAAATGTATAATTATGTTATGTTTTTATGTTTACAGTAAAAACGGGCAGCTGTGGTTACTGGAATTTTATTTTAAATAATCTGGTGACAAACTTTTAAGTTTTTAAGTTAGATTTACAGACCCATAATAAACACCAAATGAAGGAGGTGATGAGAAAGTCACATGGTGAACCAAAGCACATCACAAGCAGATTCATGTCTTTTGTTTACTATCTGCCACTGTTTTGGTTTCGTTTTCTCTCTTCCTGTCTCTCCTAATTTGGTCATGTTCCTGTCCTTGCTTACTGTAGTTAATGAGTTACCCGTTCCACCTGTGTTCCTCACCTGTCCTGATTTCTCCCTAATGTGGTCCTGTTTAAAAGCCTGTTTAGTTTGTCTTGTCCTTTGTCAGATTATTGAGGTTTATTTGAGTTTGTGACACAAACTCAAATAATCCGGTGTTCTGATTAAAGTAAACTGCATCACGAAAGTACCGTTCCTGTCTTCGCCTGCTTGAGTCTACACAGACCCGTGACAGTAATACCAGGCAGCTGATTGCACTGAATAAAGAAGCATGGAAACAGATGAAACCTGATTAAATACATCCATGTTATCTGTATTTACGAAAATAAAATACGCAATAAAATATCACTGTAATATTACAAGAGACCCATGGTAATAGAGGGATATTATATTATTCAACAGAACATGTTGCTGGCATTAGACCCTTGTGTTTCCTGATCAGGAAATCACAAAGGAACATAAATTAATAATGATCATTGAAGTATTTAGAGAAAACGCACATAATGAGTCACATTGAAAAAAGATGTTTTCTCTTTACATGTATCTCATGACTACCGTTCATGAATCATTCACAAACAGTCATAACTGGTATTGGTTTTTATACCTGCCTTGGGAAATCTGAATGCGCTTCTATGCAGACAGCGCTCTACGAGCCTGGAGGTTTGAATAGAGTTCTGAGAAAACAACAACATCCAAATGTATTTGTACCTTGCTATTTACCATTTCTTGCATCAGAGATGGAACGCTTACGTATTATATGCAGCAATTTCACCGAAATAGCATCTGACTGCGCACTGGTGTAAGTTCTCATTATCCACAAAGACACATTTCAACACGCATTAAAGAAAACTTTTGATGCTGGCAATCCTTTTCATTCATAAACTCAAAGCATGCAATGCCTTTTTGTCTTCTGTATTCAACCACAATAAAAATTAACATCAAACGCATTATATTTTCTTCCTTATATTGTCTGAGATATTCAGAGCCTATTGTTCTTTTCTTCTGTTTCAAAGAGTCTTGGTTTTGGGGAGTTGGTAGGTTTTCTTTTGAAAGATTTTCTGTTGATGAGAAATAAAGAACACTGAGCAAAGAAAATAGCTTACAATTTCTCATAAGAAGTATGGTAAATCAAAACCTTTGAAAACTGGAGCACAGACTGCATTAAAACATAAAAAGACATCACATTTTGAACTATAAGCAAGCAACAATTACTATTATATTTTCTTCTTTGAATAATATAATATTATTATAATATATAATATATATTAATGTATTTTCAAGTTTTTTTTATTTAGTTTTTAATTGCTTCTTTTCATTCCATAAAGTCTGCATTTGAATTTGCAAGTTGACATGAATAAAAATGTGTATTTAAATCATTATAACATAATTACATATCAGTTACATCATTGTAACTAAGGAAGCTATTTATAAAACTATCGTTTATTACCTTATGTA
This sequence comes from Enteromius fasciolatus, assembly GCA_032361145.1. NCBI lineage: Eukaryota > Metazoa > Chordata > Actinopteri > Cypriniformes > Cyprinidae > Enteromius > Enteromius fasciolatus. The sequence goes on from JAUMHR010000043.1 coordinate 3,053,618, forward strand.
AGAGGTTTTTCCCCCTCAAATTATTATTTATTACCAAAAAATGTCTCTAATCTAAATTCTGCAGAGTCAAAATAATAAACACAGCCGCTCAATTTCTTTCCTGCTGTCACACCGTCATCATCATCTGTTCCTGGATCAGCGATCACAGATCAGACTCAATCCATCACACCTGTCACCCGTTCATTATCCCCTGATTTCTGACACCCCCACTATAAGAACCAGCTCAGCCATTCAGTTGATGGCTGAGCTCAAGGTTACACCGCTATACCTACCTGCTGTCTTGAACTTACCTGTCTGCCCCGGTCTGTTCTCTCAGCCTGGAATTCTGAGATCGCTGATACCATTGAGATTGCTGAGATCACTGAGATCGCTGATTATCTGTAAGAAACTTTAATCCACTGAGCACAAAAGACTATTGAGCACTGTTTGAGCACTGGACATTGCACAGAAGGATGATATGTTGAAGGACTTACATGAACTATGAGTAAATTTACCTTTGATGAAATGCTCTAATGCCTGGAGATGATCTTTATGTTTGACTTACCTGAGTTACCTTACCTCTGTGTTTCCAAAGACCCATATTGTTACTCACCTGTGACGATCTCCCACAATCTGTGAATATACTTACCTGATGTCAAACCTGTGAAAAGGATATTTCATGTTGAGTCAATAAATACTCGCTTTGCTTTTACTTCCGTCTCTCTGTGCTTCCTGTGCCACCTGCTTGCTTTAAATTAAATATCAACATAAATTTAATTACATGACTATTTATTTTGAATAAATTAAGAATATTGTGGGAAATAGTTTACTGCCTCTAGTGTTCTTTTTTATATTGCAGTGATACAGTTATTGGTATGTATTTTGAATCTCGCTAAAAAGTGCACCGATATACGTTGTCCTTCACTAGCTTGAGGTTTTGTTTTGCGTCATGCATCATACCTACAGTACAAATGCAACAAGGCTGGGTTTTGGAGAGCCGTCGGTAGGTATTCAGCAGATGAAGCCATCCCAGAACACCGCTAACCTGTGAGGTCTAATAACTACAGAGTTGACCTCCCTGATCCCAATCTCCCACACGACCTTTCCCTTACATTCACACTCCAGCGACGGAGCAGCTCTCCTGACAATAAGCGTGTCTTACAACTCCCTGATGTTTCACCCTCCATCTCTCTTATTTTCAACCAATTGTTCATTTCTTTGCTTGTTCTTTCTATCCCTTTCTTCTCTCCAGCACACAATTGTTCTCTCAGGCTCTCCTTCTCTTCCCCTTAGACTCATTACTGTTATACGCATGTCTCTCTCAGAGCCCCTGTAGTTCTGGACCTGTTGTCTCTCTGCTCATTATTGCTCTTCTAGCATTCTCGGACTGAGTTGTGCATCTTTTCTTCTGTCATACAAGGATGAACGCAAACTCCCACAGTATATCCACAGGACAATGCAACATCACAAGACTGAACGGTATTCATACCCTTGTCCATCTTTTAATGCCAAAATTGTGATTTTTTTTTCAGAAAGATCTGAGATGTTCATATAAAAGAATATTATGAAGTTTTCAAGTTTGATTGAACTAACACCATGAAACACAATAAACACATGATAACATGATGAAAAAAATACATGATTTTTTACTAATTAAAGTGCCCCTATTATGCCATTTTAAAGGTTGCTAATATTCTTTTATGAGTCTCTTAAAACAGCTACAAAATTTTTAAATGTTAAAATTATTAATTACGATGAATAAATTGTCATAATTCATGTTAAATAGTGTATTGATCTATTGTTAACAATTAAAATCTTGCAGGCTATGTCCTTTTAAATCAACACTAAGCCCATTATTAGGATAAATTATTATTTTTTGTTTATTAATGTCACATCGTGTTCCTGTCTTGTCTTGTGTCCCCCCATGTCTTTGTGTATTTTGGTTTAGTCCTTTCTGTTTGGTTTTGCCCAATTCTGTTTTATCGTTTCACTTGTGTTTTTACCAGCTGTCCCCACTTTTCTCTTAATTTGGTACCCTTTATATGCCTCTGTTCTTTTGTTGTATTCTAGTCCTGTTAATGTTCTCGTGTTGTGTGGATCCTGGCGTTTACCCGTTTACTGCCCCGACAGCTACTTGTTTTGTTATTTGGAGTTATTGTTATTAAATTCATTTGCATTTATTCGCTCGAGTTTCTTGTGCTCCTTGCTACACGCACCACCAACACCCCGAGTTACGACAGAACAGGACTTCGTTATTAGAGGATGGCGTTCGCTTTGACGGATGCGTTCATCCTCGCAGATCACCGAGATGATCGACGGATCTCCCAGCCAGGAAGCCGGCTTGCGATCCGGCGTGGCTCGCCGCTCACAGCCCCGCGCCACTCAGAATCCCGGAGGGCAGCTCCGCCTTCACTCCCGCGGCACGGATGGCCGTGTGGGGATTTCCAAGCTCCGTGGGCTCCGCCTCCGATCGCCTCGCAGGAGGAGGCGATGAAAATACGGGGCATATTCGAGCTAGCGTTCAGGATGGCGGCTGAGGAAAGGGACAAAGAGCCTGTTCCAGTTCCAATGCTTGATCCAGTTCGGGTGATTCCAGAGCCTGTTCCGGTTCCAGTGCCCGATCCAGTCCGGGTTTTCCCAGAGCCTGTTCC
>JAUMHR010000043.1:3120980-3138107 GCA_032361145.1 Enteromius fasciolatus
TTAGGTTTATATTTAGGTTTATTTATGTAGCACCGTGATCCTCCCACATTTCGTTCCACTGTATGTCCACACATGTAGTGGAATAACAATAAAGCTTGCCTTGACTTGAACCGTTTCATTTACGCTGAAGGCTGTGGACGTGTAGAACATGTCTTGTTGTTTTTACAAGGCATGTTTAGCAGTTATCACACTAATATGTGCTACTGTTAAAATTATTTCATTTCAGAATTTTTTTTATGTGAACAAATTTAGTTTAATATCTAACTAATTCTTATAGGATCGATACATGAGTGGTTAAATGTAAATAAACTTTTTTTTCGGTGTAGTAACTTCAATACTCTGTAGATGGCGATATGGTGCCTTATGTAGCAGAAATTTACCCGTAAAGTAAAAAAATTACTTCAAAAATGTACACTCTCAGAAAAAAAGTAGACAAAAAGCTGTCACTACCTTTTCATGAGGTACTAATATCCACGTGCACTTTGTGTACTAATATATAACTTTAACGGTGACTTTATTTTTCCAATAAAGGTGTCAACCATGGCATCTATTTAATAATGTGAACTAAAAAAAAAAAAAGATTTAAAAAAAGATTTTGCATTCTGTTTTATAATGCACTTCAATACTTGGATGTAGATAATTGTCACTTGCAATAAGTGGTATAAATATCAGAAAATGCTATGTGAACTTGGCATAAATAGCCGCTGCCAAAAATAATGATCCGTAAACTTATTATCCATATGGAATTCTCAGATATGAAAATTATGTAACAATAATTCATAGATGTTTGAAGGATAGTGTATGCTGTTAGGTTTGCCGGCTTAAATGTGTGATATGAAGAAATAATGTCAAAAATGGATTTATAGTATTCTAAATTGACTCTCAATTATTGAAATGACTCTTCATTATGTTTCATGTTTTTTAACCTGATTGTTATATTTTACTGCAAATATGAATTGGTATTGTATTGTTGTTTATAAATTAATTATTCAAAAAAAAAAAAATAAACACCCACACACACAAACTATTCCTAAAGCCATGATAAGTGTGTTGAAAATGACCAATCACAAGAGTGGAGAGATCTGACATTTGATCAAGTCACAGAAGTGTACTTGACGAGCAAGCAGGGGTTGAGTAGTTGAGAGAGCGCCGCTTAGCGCCATTCTCGCAAGAACACATTTTTGCACACGCATAATGTTGTGTGCTCTCACGGTGCTGAAAAGCGTCCCTCACGAGAATGGTCTTGTTTTTTGTGCGCTAGATTTGAAACTATTTAAACGCCATAGTCACAGATAATAGAAAACCGCTTGGGGGTGCAGATGATTTCCCCCCCAATTAGTGCTTGTGCCACCCCCACGTGTCATGAAAAAATACCGTCCGGGTGGCTGCCGCGTTCGCCCATGCCTAAAAATGCCACTGGTTTTAATCAGTAATTGAGTTTAATGTTAAAACTGAATGCAGTCAAAGAATTGCTTGTTTTGAGTGTGAGCATATTCATATTTGATAATATAACTGAATTGTTTTCTATGTCTTGTCGAGCACCAAAAAAAAAAAAAAAACTAGAAGAACAGGATACTGTGTCCTCACTGGCTGTCCAATAACTGTCCAGTCACTGAGCTCTGAATCTAATTCACACAATCCGCTGAAGGCCCGTGATGAAGGGCAGTGTCTACATGAGCAATCATTTGAGAACCTCTATGAATATAAAGTAATAGATACAATCATTAAATCCAAGTTTTCAGATGAGCAGTAAAGCTGCTTTTCTTCATTACATCAGATTGCCCTTCCCTGAAGATAAAGCAATGGAGCTGTCAAGCTAAAATTAATTGAGCTAAGATCTCACATTTATAAACAAGACATTTCACATATAGCTTCTTACATTCATTAACAAGGATTTCTCGGACTCATGCATGCTGTTTCATATTTTTTTGTTCTCTAAAGCACTTGAAAAGTTAAAGACATCCGTGTCAGCAAAGGTCATGGGTTTAAAATGTATGCTTGTGTTATTATTTCCATCATTCTCTAATTTAAAACATTTTTTTTTTGACTAATCCAAGAAATTCTGAAGGAAATGTTGACTAAACGTTATAGAGATCATATAGTAGCTCTCTGCTGCTCTCTAGTGGTTTCAAGAGACTACCAGGCCTGTTTTTATTATTTATTCATTTATTCATTTTATAGTTTTGGTCTTGGTGACAGTTTTACTATAGTGTGCTTAATTTCCACTAGGTTGAGAGACTGTTGCTTGACAAGGTGAAAATAACACCCTATTTCTATTGTTATAGTGTTATAAAGCACAAAATAAAATAGTAATAAATAAGTGACTTTTGTAATCAGCTATTAAAATGTCTATAATAACTACTATATTTAAATAATTTAATATAATTAATATTGTTGTTATTATCAAAAAATTAAATGGCAAAGCAATTCTAAAACAGTAAAAAATCAAAAATATTATGAATAAAACTTCTAAATTGATTTGGCCAGTAGGCACTGTAATTCATTGTAATGCTGGTGATATATATTTACTATCACAGAAATAAATTACATTTCAAAGTAGTTTTGATCAAATAAATACAGTTTTTGAGAGCATAAGTCATAAAAACTAAAATATCTTGAACATCTTTAGTGTAAATCAGACATTTCATCATATGGGCAAGTTTGTGTTTTGCAACGAAGTCCCTAACTGTCTTTTAAAACTGTAATTGTTAGTCAGAGAATTGACATTTGACATCCATATCATCATTTATATACATGATAATCTCTGATTCAGCCCACAAGATGGGAGTTTCAGTGACCGCAGGGAGGATGTGACATGTCACACAGAAACAAGCCATCAGTCAAAGCTCTTATCACAAGCCATCAGTCAAAGTGCCGTTTTGTTTTGTGTGTAGATGTTGTCTGTCAACTGTTAATCATCTCTGCCAGCTAGTTTGCCAACTGTTGTTGGTTAAACATATCTTGGTTCAGGAAATCCCTTGAGATTTGAGCTACACATAACAAAGAGCGTGGGCAGGACAGTATCACCGTGTGTGTGTTTCTCATCAGAGATGGTCACAGCGCTCGGCTCAGTCTCACAGGGGATTGTTATGGCAAACCATTGCTCCATTCCACGGAGCACTGCACACATCCCATATTTTGCAATGGGGAATTCACAGAGAGAAATGGGCTGTAAAGGTCTCTTTAGGAACAGATGAAGGGCAAAGGGGTGGTCCATTAAGAAGATGCAAAACTTCCTGTGTTGTTGATGTCTGAAGATAGACTGGGCCTTTCCGTGTGAAAAAGACATACATACACTTAATACTCAATTAGTTGAACTTACTTAACTCTATCTATCTATCTATCTATCTACACAAATACAGTAAAGTGATATTTATAAAATATATTGCCATTTCAAATGTGTCATCATGTATTTAAACATAATGTATTTTGTAATTATACATATGTAATGATAAAGTTACAATTTAATACATTTAAAATACATTAACATTACGTTATCAAATACACAGCCTTTAAGATTACAATTATTTAATCACTACACTTTTTACTATTTTAAACAGTGCAGTTTAAAAATAAAGATAGATGCTTTTTAACTTAAAAGTTTGTTTACTCAAAAATTTGAAAATTCTGTCATTACTTCCTCACCCTCGTGACAATTCAAACCCGTAAGACCTTCGTTCATCGTCAGAACACAAATTAAGATATTATTGATGACATCAGAGAGCTATCTGACCCTCTATAGAAAGCAATACAACTGAACTGATCCCAGATCCAGAAACTTGTAAAACAGTAAAACTCAGTGGCTCAACTTTAGTTTGGTAACACTACGAGAATACTTTTTTTTTCTGCAAAGGCAATAAAAATAACATAATTGACTCAACCAGTCTTCTCCACTGAATTACGTCTTCAGCCATTTTAAAGAGTATCACAATGCATACGCAAGCTTTAATGTATCTGATTAATGTACCTTATTTACATCCAGAGGAAATCACGCGCATATGCGTATAATCTGCTGTTGTTTTATGCCTAGAAGAAAGCGTACGCATGAGTTGTGATACGTCTTCCGCCATTTTAGAGAGAAAGTCATGGGAGAAGAATGGTTGAGTATATGATGTTATTTTTTTATTACTGCATGAAAAATGTATTCTCCTAGCGTCACAAAGCTGAAGTTGAGCCACTGATGTCACACGAACTGTTTCACCGATGTTTTTACTACGTTTCTGGGATCATTTCAGTTGTATTGCTGTGTATGAAGGGTCAGATAGCTCTCTAATATCACCAAAAATATCTTAAGTTGTGTTCTGAAGATGAATGGCGGTCTTATGGCTTTGAAACCACATTTTTATTTTTAAGTGAACTAACCAGTTAAGAGTGTTTTTCTAACCCAGTTGAGTTAAATGTTACTTCTACCGCATTAAAAAAAAAGGTTAATCTAATATGCATGTCATATTTAAATCTATTTGTAATTGCACATTTTGACAAAAAGTTGCAGTTTAGTCATTTTACAATATATTAACTTTAAACGTTTAAAGGCGCTACAGTTTAAATCTCAGTCCCCAACATTTAAAGTGTATCAAATAGCATTTAGTTTTTTTAGGATAACTGATTAAACGTTTCGATCCACTTTAAATGTTGACTACTACAGTATGCTAACACATAAACACATTGAGTGCATGTCTTTTTCACAAGGGTTGCACTCCCCCTTTTTTTTACTACAGTTTATTACCCATAAGATAACACAACATCTGATAACAACAAAGCATTTTAAAACAACTTCTGATATGAAAACTGCACAATACAGAGTCAACTATATTTCACATTTCACAAGACTAATTGTTTAAAACATAGTGAAACTATATGATGCACTTATCTATGCTCTGACATCTATTAAAGGTACAGTCCCGCTGGAGTAAGCTGAGGTTTAGTGTCGTGATCAAGACCACAGTGGAGAACATGACCTTTTTAATATTAGTCTAGATCTTTAACTGTTACACCACAACACCCCCACCTAATTAACAATGCCCGTGTGTTTCTGCTTCTACCAATTTTATTAAATATTAAATGGATGAAAAATTGACAGGGGTAGCTTAGTTGAGGGTAACTATACATATTCAAAATAGAATTATATATATGTATGTGTGTGTGTGTGTGTGTGTGTGTGTGTGATTCATGATTCAATTATGGGATAGATGGTTGCCATGGTGTTGATTTGTAGTTGATAAGGTGTTGTAGTATTATTAAAGGGTTAGTTCACCCCAAAATATTTTTTTTTTTTAAACTTTATTTCTGAGAGTGTTATATAAATGCATGCTGCTTGATAGATAACATTCATGTTTGTAGTATAAACAGTGTAGGAGGATTTTAAATGCAATAGTCATATGATTCTTGTTTTAGCAAACCATAAGAGAAGAGTTCAATGCCGTTCAGAAAGTTCTTTACCATAAAATATATATTGGATTGGATTGGACTGGATAAAATATACATGTAAACTAATTGTGCAGTTTCTTTCTAGCAATGAGTCATGTCTCCATCCTGCGCTACAAGACTTGGTTTACTAAGGCTGCTTTGCAATTATGCTGCTAACAAAAGCTGAAGGTTCTTTTGAAGCGGCGTAGGCCGATATTTCACGTCCTTGCTCTGTGGGGTCTTTCAGACTGCAAGCCATTCATTTATGGATATATTGTGTAAGTAACCTCCCACAATTCATGTCTAAGCAGTGTGTAGGCAAGAGAATGTCATGTGTAGCTCTAACCTGTCCGTTCCAGTCTCTCACCTAGTTTGGTGACTTCTGTTTTTGCAATGCCAGGCTGATCATTACTGTTTTGACAAAAACATGGTTAAAATTAGAGAGGAATACATATTCACAATCACATTCAAGCAGTTTCATTCAAATTTAGGAAATTGTGTTTTTATAAATGAACTAAATTAATATAGAATGAAGAATGTCTTTTTCACAAGCTTTCATAGACTTTATATCCCGGATGAAGAACATTATTAAATCATGGCTGTCTTAATGTACTTAAAAAAATGCCTAATTTGCATATTTAAATGTAAGATTTTATAAAACTTGTAATACCAAAAATGCCTCTCCGTAGTATTACTACTATTGTCTTTTATAATATTGTTAAAGTATACTGTTAAATGCACTTGCAAAAATGTATGGTAAACTAAAATATACTTTTAGTATAATTTCAAGAAACTAAAACTAGAATCTCATGTATTTAAACCGATTTGTAATTACACATTTGCTGCAATTTAGTATGTATTAAAATAATTAAACTTAAATGAAATGTCAACACATTAAAAACAAAGTGCAATTAAAAAAAGGTCGCGGGTTTGAGTCCCAGGTCTGGATTCACTTAATATAACTAAAATATTAAGTGAATAACAGTGCTCTCTCCACCTTCTATAACACGACTGAGGTTATGAGCTCCCCGGGCGCCGCAGCAATGGCTGCCCACTGCTCCGGCTGTGTGTTCACTTTTCACTGCTGTGTGTGTGTGTGTACTTGGATGGGTTAAACACAGAGCACAAATTCCTAGTATGGAAAACTATACCTGGCCACATGTCACGTCCTTTCCTGTTCTTTCCTTTTCCTTTCCATAAGTCAGAAATCCCTCAGTAAAAACCATCAGAATTTAGACAGGGATAAAAATGTAAAGTTTGGTGTGTGTGAGTACTACTGAAGTGGAAATATATGGCTCAGTGTAGGAGAAAAACAGCCCTACAAAATATGTATTGTAATTTAAATCAATTGATGCAAAGATAAAATGTTGTAAAAGAAACACCAAGTCTGAAAAAAAAAACAATTTATGAAAAACCAAAAAATTGAGTTTTTGCCCGCAGTTAAGTGGGCAAAAAAAAAACTAAAAGTTTATTTAAAACTAATTTTAATTAAATTTCTAGTTTATTTATTTTTTTATTAAAGTTTGCTCATTTTAATTTCAGTCAAGCTTTTTAAGTTTTTAAATTATTTCTATAAATATTTATTGTCATTTCACAAGACGGTTGGAAAACCTCATAAGGAAAGAAAAGTTAATTTAAAACTGCGTACACTGATGAATATAAAGACAATCAGTCAGCGGTGTGTCATGGATAAACCCAATGCCTTCTTTTGCCCTTCTTGGTCAGACAGTCACATGTCAGGTTGCTGTCATAGAGACTAAAATACAAGTGTAAATATGCATGACTCTTTTATTCGTTCTTCTAATGAAAGCAGCTTCCTGAAGCTTTAGCTGTGTGTTAAAGCCATTTAAGCAAATATCAGTGCTCAACCGGCACAGTTTTTACAATGTTCCCAATTAAGCGTTTTATATGAAAACATCCTGCGGTGAGGCCATTTTCATTTGTTGGCCTGTTATCTTTCCAGGTATCTCCGGGAGTGCTTGATTCTGCAGAAGACCAGGCAAAATTGATCTACTCAATGCAGACCACCGTTCTAAGCAGAGACCCCCGCTGTTCTTCACTGAATACCCATCAAATGCAGCTTGCATTCTCTATACTAAGAATATGCTTTGCGTGGGACACACCATATTGAAAAAGTTGGAGTGCAAATACACAAAAAAATGGCAACCTGCAGTTTTTACCCCAAAAAATAGAGTTAAATATACTTTCATTAAAGTAATTTAATTTTGGTTCATTTTTGCCAGATTATCTGTGCTATCTGTTACTTTTCCTCCATTTTCACAAATGGAGATTCTTATTTTTAGCAACAAGACCCCTTGAACCTTCATATTTCAAAACCTCTACAGGCTGACTTGAGGGAAAGTTGAAATGTGTTTAAGCCCTCAGTTTCTGGGACATTTGCCAGTTTGTCATGGCTTGAAGCTTCGAAACAGCAATATTCCCATAAGTTCAGCTGAATTCCAGTTATACAGAATGTTGGGCAAATCCCATATTCTGGTGAAGAATAGCTTGGGCAGTCCCTGCTGAAGTCCAGTCACATGTCAACATCTACGTACATCCTGTTCAGCATCATATGTCATTTTTAATTCATATATTGAGTGTGTTGGGGGGGTATTTTTTACTGAAAGTTTCCAAATTTGATAATCTTTTTAAAAATGCCTAAAATAACATTTTATTTCAGCATTTATTCTCCATATCCACCATCCTGTGCAAAGCATGATGGGAAGGGGAAATCCAAGTAAAATCATGTATGTAGTTTCACTCAAATGACTTATCTAAAGTTCTTTGTGGTTGGATTTATATAATTTACTTAAGTAAATTGAACAAGCTTACTTAAGTTATAAAATTAAAATAGCAAACCCAACTGTTTCAAGTCAGTTTAAAACAATTGTTTATTAATTCGGAAACCTAAAACAATTGTGCTAAATTAAAATGTTATTTTTAAACAAACTGAACATTCTTTTTTTGAGTGATGGCGAGGCATGATAAAGTACATTATATAGTTTAATATATAACAGCACATGCCTATAGACTGAACATGTAATACACATGCTATGTTGCTCAGAAATTTAAAACATTTGATTCTGTTTTGACTCTGAAACAAAAACAAAGTAACCAGCAATTTACCTAAATCTAAGTTATACATATTAACTTATATTACACTTATTAAAAACAAATAAAGCATCATAAATTTCAAGTACTTTTCATTAAAAGTCTTTAAGTTAACTTCTTGTAAGTTAATCAGTTACAGACTGATATTGATGGTGTTTTGCAGTAAATGAGTTTGGCGCTCCACGAATTGGTTAAAATCTGTTATGAAAAGCAATGTCAGAAGATGAGTGGTGATTATATTCCCAAGGGAAATTCTGTTGAATATGCCATCATGACACATAAGTTGGTGGGGGTTTAATCATGTGTTTAGTCAACAAGTGCTTAAAACAGTGATGATGGTGTTGTCAGCATTTGTGTAAAACGTCACATATTAACTTTATTTCAGACATGACAGCGTAAAAAGGAAATAATAAATGGCTTCACATTTTTGAAAATAAACTAATAACATTTTAGAATAAGTAACACTTCTTCACTATTAACTAGGACTTCAATAAATTCCTAATTTGCTCCTTATGGATAGTTAGTAGGGTAGTTAAGATTAAGTAAAGGGATGTAGAATGTGGTCATGTAGAGCAAGGGATTAATATGTACTTAATTACTATTAATAAATGGCAAATATTCTATATGCAAGCTAATGAGTAACTAAGAGCCCCTAAGAGACTGTGTTTTTGTCTTCAGATTGTTGAAAAAAAAAGTTAAACATTTTATTAAAAAAATCCAATCCTTGATGCCAACATTTCTAAAGCATGATAACTGACACATATCTGTTTTAGTGATTTTCATGTAACAGATAAATGAACGCAATATGTAAAATGAAGGAAATGGGTAGCTTATAAATATCTCTGGCCTTATTTGACTGAAATCGATTTTCCTACCATCACACAGAACACTGCAAAGCTGACCCAAGTGTCTATTATACAACACATTTTTATCATTGTTATAATGTGATTAGATTAGAAAAGGGTTTGGAATTGGTTTGTTTATCGTTGCAGGCCCAGGCTTATGAGGACATAATATGTGCTATAAAAAAAAAAGATTCTTTATTCCATATTGATTTTCATGTGACCCAATTATAAGAGTGCTTTTTTTATTCAAGTCTAGGCAACACTGGTTTGGCATCAAATGTCTTGCATCCTTTTCAGTGCATTAAAGAGATATTTTATTCAAAATTGATGAGCTATTCAAAAAGTAGCACCATAACCAGGATTATACAACCTGTAACCTAGAAATGGACAAAACGTAAAACCAATAAGATGTGACCTTGATAGCATACCGTGATTGTTTATTGTGCAGTTGAAGTGTTCCCGTGAGCTAAATCAGCCAACTTCCACGGAAGCACTGTGTTTAAATAGAAACGGCAGCGTTCACAATTCCTAATTATTCCCATTGTTCAGTGGAGCAGGAAGCCAAACTCCAGAGACAGGCGGCTTTCCGGTGGCAGCAGTTCACAAAAAGCTTGGCTGTGTGCATCACATCCAGAAAATCAGGAACAGCTGGATAAGAGTCTGTCAAACTAAATACAATATATAGCTTTCAGTAAACTGCCAAGAAACCCTCCTCCAAAAAGACTACTTTCTAAAATCACTCAAATCTGCAACTGGGAGATAAAAAGTTGTAATAATGAGAAATAAAATTGCAGTTCTGAGATATAAAAACAGAAACGGTAATAATTACAAAATGCCAAATCAGTATTGTAAGTAGCAAGTGTGAGATATAGTCGTAATCAGTGCTGGGCATGTTACTTCAGAAAAGTAATTGGTTATAGTTACTTCTCACAAATAGTAGCTGATTACATCATTATAAAAGTAACTAATTACCAGGGAAAGTAACTATTGCGTTACTTACCAAGTACTGTATGAATGCATATTTGTCATATTGACTGACTCGTGGTGGTGCTTGTTTGTCATGTAGTGTTTCTATAAAAAAAGGGCAAAAAAATGATAAGATAACAAAACTACTACGAATTCTACTTCTAAAAACAATATAAAACACATTAAGGAATAATGAGCTCCTGGGTTCATAAATATTAATCTCGTTTTCTGCGTTCGCTCGAATTGATTTGCAGAAATCAAATCACAATAGGTGAGCACCAGCCAATGAGATTGTCTTTAGCGCATTAGTTCCGCCCACTACCAGAAAAAACGGGAGTTTTAAAAGCTGATGAATTCCAAAGGAACTAATTTTTACAGGAAAATACAACTAAGAATATAGTTTAGATGTAGCGCGTCAAGTCTACATGCTATGAAAGACTCTCTTGATCTTTATCTTTTTTGTGTGTGTGTGTGTGTGTGGTTTATGGTACATCAAATACAGCTACACTGTGCATCCATTAAGATAAAATTCTAATAATATTTTAATAAATTAGAGTAACGGCACATTTTATTTTCAGTACGGTAATGGCGTTGTAATGGGGGAAACAGTCATTTGTTTGATTTACTGTTAATTTACTGCAAAAAATAATGCAGTTATTTAATTTTAAGAAATAAAGGTTGTGAGATGCAGTTGCAATTCTGAGAAAAAAGTGGTACAGTAGCTGCTTATGCACAAGGTTTCAGTAGTTGCACTTATAAGAAATTAATTCACAATTATTATAAGTAAACTCTAAATTATGAGAGATAAAGTGGCAGCTGTTAGATTCAAAGTCAATATTGTGAGATGCAAAGTTGCAATTATTAAAATAATTTCAGTTATAAGACATAAATTCATAATCCTGAGACATAAAGTCTAAATTATGTGAATTGTTACAGCTACAGATATAATATTCAAAGTTGCATTGTAAGAAATCAAGTAAATATTCTGAAAAAACAACGTTGCAGTTAAAGTTTCAGTTCTAATGCTACGTTTTGCATTGACTTAACATGTAAAGTTACTTAACGCTTCATTCGCATCTGGGGTGAACGCACCATAAGAAAAGAAGCCACAGGAGTAAGAAACAACGTTTTAGTTATGAGATACAAATTTGCATTTATGAGAAAAAAGTTGCAATTACAAAAATGTCACAAATGTTAGTCAATAAATTCACAGTTACTCTAAACAAAGTCGCAAATTCTCTGAAGCAGAAAAAGACTTCCACGGGAATCTCATTTACTGTTTGTATCACGCATAATGACAATTATAAACAAGGAGCTTGTTTTCTGAAATTCTTTTTTCCCCACAATATTGTTCCAGCCATGACTTTGCATGGTGTATATTATGTTCCGCCTAGGCACTGGCAAAGAAAACATGTTTACATCCAGTCTAAAGTGACAGTGGACAGATGGGGACAAGTCTCAATAAGACATGCCACAGCTGGCCTGAGATACTCGCTGTAACACTCTGTCCCCAAAAACACTGACCTCTGATTGAGCGTGTAAACAGAGCTCTACATACTTGTCCTCCAAATGAATGTAATAAAGTTCACAGTTGCTGGAATCAGATCTCTGGCACTGAGAAGTCAATACGAAAGCCAGCAAACAACACATGTTATTGCTAATGGTGATGGTTACAGGTTCACTTAAGAGAATCACAAATCATATCTCTTCTGTTCTTTTTATAACAGCATTATATCACAAGGAAATGAAGAAAATTTTCCCTATATTCTACTTGCATTTTAAATACTTTCAACAGAAGAAAATACGTCAATACTTTATAAATAGTATGAAACAAATTTCGCCTAATATGCACACACAAACTGCGTATAATATGCATGCCAAACCAACACAATCTCACAAGCAATTCGTACATATTCGTACGAGGTGCCAAATTTGTGTCAATTCGTACTAATTCGTACAACCTCACTCGTACGATTTCATGCGATTTGTCTAAAACCATGTGATGGGTAGGTTTAGGGGCGGGGTTATGTTTAGGTCATTTGTACAAATTCATACGAATTGGCATCTCGTAAAATACGTACGATTTAGAATAAATCGTATGAATTCGTACGAGTCAGGTAATACAAATTCGTACCAATTAGCCACCTCGTAAAATATGTACGAATTGCCGTGAGATCAGGTTGGCCAAACACATGTGTGTCATGTATGTTATCTAATTTACAGTTTTATTTGGCATGCTGTTTTTGGCATGCACAGAAAAAATCTTCACTCTACAATTACATTTCTCATTCTAATTGATCTAAAACTTAAAGTAGCTTTCATGTTGTAACCTAAAAATATTAACAACATTTCTAATTAGAATTTTTCATCTTTTGAGCTTTCTTTTAAGCTTTCTGACTTCTTTTTTTTTTACAGTATAGCCCATAAAAGAAGAACAACCTCAAGGCAGCATCATTTCTTCTGGGATAACGCTCATTGCTTATCAAAAGAAATGCAGAAGCATTTCTTCTCAGCAGGATAAATATTTGATTTACACACAACTCAAAAGAGCATAAAGAATCACATGATGTTGCATCTTTTGCTTTGATCCAGAATCGTTTAGAACAAAGGAAATCTCTTAGAATTTCACCTGAACAGATTTGTCTTTATATTTCCATTTACCCTGTCATCTCCCACATATTCTCCGTCTCTATTTCCTGTTTGTACGACAATGCTTTTAAGACCCTCCACTTTCATAGCAGACGGGTTCACACAGTGTGAGTCAGTGGCATCAGCAGGGGTTTTGAGGCACGTGGGTGGGCTTCCTCCTGTCTACACAGAAGTCTCCGCTGAGACTTCCTATGTGCTGCAAACGGCCCCTGTTAGCGCATTCATGTGGTTGAGATATATTTCCATGTTAAATCATAATGACATGTAGGCAGCTTTTTGTAGTCACATATTCAAATGCATTAAAAGTAATTAAATAGTACACTCTCAGAAATAAAGGTACTGTCACTAGGGTGGTACCTTTTCAAAAAGGACATGTTGGTACCTTATATTAGTACTTAAAGTGTAAATATTTGAACCTAATAGGTACAAAAGTGTACCTTTTGAAAAGATACCACCCCAGTGACAGCTTTTGTGCCTTTATTTCTGAGAGTGTAAAGTGATTTCAAAAAGTGGCATTTAACATTTAAAAGCATAAAGAGTTGTTTTTATCAAGTGCATGGGATTTAAAAACAACATGGAGCAACATTGACATTCAAAACATTAAAACACCAATATATTCTTTGGTTTGGAGCAACATAATGGTGTGTAAATGTTACAGAATTTTCCTTTTTGCCTGAACATCCTTCAGCTTTGAGCATTCCATCTGTTTCCAATGTTTCATGCACCAAATGGAGATGATTAAACACAAGGAGGAAAAAGTGAATTTTTAAGGCAATGCCTTCTACTGGAAATGATTCACCGGAGACCAAAGGCTGCTTGAAGGGCAGAAACTCCCCCTCCCTTCACAGCCTACGTTTCATTGGCCAAGCCCAGTGATGTCATGGAGAGTGAAACCGTATAAATAGCCCAGCGCTGCTGACATTTAGACAGAATCAAAAGTCTCTGACAACACTATCAGACATCCATCCATTTGTGGAGCATCTCTGGACATCTCTATTAACATGTGTCGGTCACTAGAGCATCTGCCAATCACCTGCCTGGAAAGGTATGTTTCAGATTTACTTAATAAATTAATACTGCTAGAACAGCTAAAACACAAACACACAAAAAATCACTGTTAAATAATGTAAGAAAAAAAAGTACCTTCTTCACTGAAATTCTGAATATTTTTGTTCCTCACAGGGCGAAGGAGCTTAAAGCTCGCTTTGGAAGTTTTCTACTAAAGCAAGAGCTCAATATCATGGGCCACTCGCAAAAAACTGACAAACTAACAGCAGAGGACAGACAGAAATGGTCTTTCCATGAACTCCTGGCTCACAAAGGTAAATTCATATCATCAAGAATGGAGGCGCTATATAAAAGCACACGATTGGAATGAAAGGGTCTAATGTTTTCTTCGTGTTTCTTTGCAGAGGGGCTTTGCTCTTTCACAACGTTCCTGGCATCTGAGTACAGTGAAGAAAACATTGCTTTCTATTTGGCTTGTGAGGACTACAGGAGCACAAAGAGCTCCTCCAAGCTGTGCACCAAGGCCAGGAAAATTTATGAGGAGTTCATCGCTTCTGACGCACCAAGAGAGGTACGTTTACTAAGAATATAAACTAACAAAAGAATCACGCTTAATAGATTTCATTGAAAAGTCTAATCGTTCCTCATTGCATATTTTCAGGTTAATCTTGATCACGAAACTAGAAACATCACCTTGAAGAATATGGAGCAGCCCACACTGTCCTGCTTCAACCTTGCCCAGAGTAAAATTTACACCCTCATGGAGAAAGACTGCTACCCTCGTTTCCTCAAGTCAACAGTTTACCAGGAACTCATTATACAGCATGTGGGTTAAACTACTCTAAAGACGGCAGCGGAGGATTGCGTCCCTGATAAACATTGCGTTTGTGTGACGTGATGGTCGCTGGATGATGTGATCCGGTGTCCTGAGGTTCAGAGGACCGGACACACAGACTCAAAATCCGACTGGAAGGCCTTGGGCATTCGACAATACTGTGGAGCACACAGAGATCAAGATTGTAGCACTGGACAATAACTGTGAAAGTGACTGTGACTTTTGCACAATTATGTCTTAAGTGTGTATTTTGTATTGCCTATGAGTATTTATTGAAAGGTTACATTGAAATTTGTATTTATATTTGACGAACAACTGTGGGTTATTTATTGAACTTTTGAGTGAATTTAATAAATTTTTTACATGAAAAGATTTGTCTGTGACAGTCTTTTACATTTTTGTGTATACAATTATTTACAGCACAATCATTTTATTTCATTTTATTATGTGCAGCTAATTGGCTTTTTTTAATGTCATGACTGAAGTTCCTCTTCACAGTATTTTATTTTATTTTATAGTGTTATTTGTTTTATCTTTATTACATATTATTATTTTAATATTGTTATTATTATTATTGATTACTCCATTAAGCTTTTTGGATTTTATTTTAATTTTCTTTATTTTACTTTAATTACATGTATTATTATTATTATTATTGATTATTTTATTTTGCTTTTTGGATTTTATTTAAATATTAATCTTATTTATTTTATTTTACTTACTTTTTAAAAATTATTATTATTATTGTTGATAGTATGTTAATTCTTTATTTTTGTTTGTTTGTTTGTTTTTTTGTTATGTGCATCTGAAAGAAAACGGATGTTTTAATGTCATAATGCGTAAGAGATGTCCCCCCACTGCTCTTCATCTACCCACACATCCCACTCACATGGGCTAATGGAAGCTCTTAGTCACCTCCAGCACACAAAGCCTGCCACCTTTCTCAGTGAGCCTCATAAAAAAGAGTAAAAATGTACTCTATTCACATACATGCGCATAATTAACTGCTACCAACAGGTTCATTTAATTTTTCCAGAATATACGGCCAAGCAGAAGTGTTTATTCCACGAAATGATGAGGCTGGTCTCCATGGCGACGGCGTGGACCACTCATCTCTCCCACTCCACGCCTCTGCAGGAGCCTGTTTATCTTCTGCGGTGATGACACTGAGAGACAGCGGCCCACTCTGACTCACCTGCTCTGAACCCCCTTACACTGCCCTTTAAAACTGCCGTCTGCACTCGTTCTCACCATTAACGTTTGAACAGGGAAAACTGGCTCCATAATGCTTGAAAAACAGACTAACAGTCTTAGAGCAAGCTAAAAATGGACCATAATGTTAGTCTTTTTATAAAAACCTGTAGTTTTGAAGAGAGCTTTTTATTCCTTATTATTAAAAAAAATCTATCAATCAATCATTTAGATAGCGCTTTTAACAATACAGATTGTAGCAAAGCACTGAACATTATCAAGTAGGAGAACAGAGTGATGGTAATGTACAGTATAATGACTAGATTTAACTATTTATTTATTATATGCAGAGACATTAGAAATTAGGTGTCCCCAACTAACATCCATGAGACCAGCACCTAATTTCCAATTCAATATTAAGCGCAATTCAGTTTCTTAAACACACACACTATAAGTCCTTTGCACAAGTTTGTGCAAAGGACTTAAAGTGTGTGTTTTTAAGAAACTGAAGCACACTGATCTTAACATAAAAGTATTTTTGATTTCCAAACATCCGTTCAGGTAATAGGGTAAAAAATAATTACATTAAGAATTGAATTTTTTTTTGTTTTTTAATTTTTTGGAAATACCATGAATGCAAATGAGACAATATTCAAATAAATATGTGAGAATTTGCATGCATTTCCAGAATAGAAAGGTAAGTTCAAAATTCATTAATTAGACTAACATTGCAGTTTGTTACAGAGTGGAGTTTGGATATCTCCTTTTATCTCTCAGCCAGAAGGAGTAATAAAATAATGCTTTTTAGATTTTTCTAGATTTTTTGCTCAAAATTGAAAAACTGACCAATGCATGTTAAAGAACAATGTTAACAGAACCAAGAGAGAGAGTGAGAGAGAGAGCTCACCCAGTATTAAATTATATCTATAGGCTCTTAAAATATTATGTATGTCTACCCCTGTTGGTAGATGTTGTAACTACATTTTTATAATCTTTCTTTATTGAACACCATTTAAATGTATTTGTGAATTCTAACTCTCGTTTGTTCTATTTGTTCATATGTGCCCTGCGAAGTGGACATCACTGGATATTCCACCATGATTCCAATTCGAAGCG